>CM056051.1:352427206-352912305 GCA_029574335.1 Rana kukunoris | reverse complement strand
CTATGTGTTATTTACGTTGATGTCGATAATCAATGTATTTGCGGCGTACTATGAAGCATGCGCAGTGGGCTACGTTTACGGCCCGGCGCATGCGCAGTTCGTTCGTCGCGTGGGCGCGCTTAATTTAAATACAAGCCGTCCCCTTTGCATTACGCAGGGATACGCCGAGCATTTACACTACGGCGCCGCAAATTACGGAGCAAGAGCTTTGAGAATACGGCACTTGCTCCTGTAAGTTGCGGCGGCGTAGTGTAAATAGCGTACGCCGCAACAGACGAGAATCTGGCCCATTGTATTTTTTTTTCAAAATCTCGCTCTTTTTTGTTTATAGCGCAAAAAATAAAAAACGCAGAGATGATCAAATACCACCAAAAGAAAGCTCTACTTGTGGGGAAAAAAGGACGTCAATTTTGTTTGGGAGCCAGGTCGCATGACTGCGCAATTGTCAGTTAAAGACCACCCGTCACTATACTCATCTGCCGCAAATGTAGGGACTTTGGGCCAGATTCAGATACAATTACATTGGCGCAGAGTATCAGAGATACACTACGCTGCCGTATTTTACCAGGCTGTAAGACGAATCCTGGTAGATTTTGTCCCTTACGGTACGGCGGCGTAGTGTATTTCTCGCCGCGTAATCGATATACGCGATTAGGGGGCGTGAAGCATTTAAATTAGGCGCGTCCCCGCGGCGATCGAACTTTCCCGCCGTGCATTGCGCGAAACAACGTTGATACGTCATTCGTTGTTTGAGTAGCGTCGTTTACGGACATTCCTATTCCCGGACGTTTTACGTCAAAAATAAAAAAATACGTCGGAAAACGTTGATATTCGACGCGGGAACGACGGCCATACTTAACATGGGCTGTCTAATATTAGACCAGCAAAAAGCTGGTATAGTTTTACGCAGCAAAATGATGACTAAAGATGCCGTAAGAGATTGCGATAGACGTTCGTAATTTAGTGGATAGTCGGCAAAAGCTCATTTGCATACCCCGACGCGGAAAACGACGGGAACTCCACCCAGCGGCCGCAATTTTATTGCAGCATAGATCCGAAGGCGTACGAACACGTAAACCAGTCAGATTGAAGCCCGCAGCCGTAATTTCATGGTTTGAGGTTTCAGAGTAGTGAAAAAACGCGCGTAATTCGAAAGTACTCCAGTCTAACGCGAGATAGACAGGAGTAATCTCTCTGTGAATCTGGCCCTTTATGTTTATCCGGTGTCTAATTATTTTTATATTTTTTTAGGTTTGTCACACTGTTTTTATCCCTTCTAGGATCTTGTACTGCTCCACTAATGTTGTCTAGGCGAATTACACCTTGCGGATTACAGAAACATGTTACCCTCCTACATGTTTCCATGGCGCAACTCAGCAATGCTCTGCTCAACGTGCTCCAGTCGATGCAGAACTTTCGGTTGACTGTCTGTGAGTACCCTGCTGTCTCATTATGTTACCCTGCGATGACTAACTGTTTTATTATGCTGTACGATACTACGCACGGATCTCTGAGACTGTCTCCTGATGCTGATTGTCACATCTTCCAGGCTGACGTGCGACGTCTAGTCACCAGGTTCTTGACTGTTTCTAGAGATTTATGCTGCTGCGGTGGACTATGGCACCGCCTCTGCGGCAGCATACCTAAAATTTGACATTGATGTTGCTATTTGTTTTTTCTGTTATTTGTTTTTTCTCCTTTTTTGAGCAGCAAACCAGGCTTACTCATCACTAACCATGTTGATGTCGGATTTAAAATGTTTGATGTTACTGTTCCACATATTACTACGGGTTGTTGTTAGTTTATTTGCAGACTAGTTGTTTAACTACACATCCCTCACATAGTCGTATAGCGGCCTGCCCTGCCCTCTTCCCCTTTTCCCCACATTATTACCATTGCTCTTCATGCTTTTGCTCAGGCTTCAGTAAACTATAACCTGTATTTCTTTGCAATATTTTTCCCAGGTCTCCCGATCCATGTCTCCTCACAAGACTGACTTTAGTGTGGTCTCTTACTAACTTTCACAATTTAAGTGAACTGTCCATACACGGTTAAGATCCTCATCCCATTGTGGTTCGCGCTCGGCGCTTCCCACTAGCCTCCAAGAGTGCATATTGGTTCTTATCATATAAGATACTGAACAGCCCTCCACTCCTCCGGGCGTATAGCTGAGTGTACCTCACTTATACCCCACCTGTTTTCCTACTTTTGTCCCCTCCCCCTCCTTCCTCCTTCTATTTTGACCCTCTCCCCCTTCCTTACCCTAAGTGCACTCTCTGCGCCTAAGTCTACAGGATTTCAATCTAGTCATGGCCTACGCTTTCTTAGGGAAATCGCCCTCCTTCGTCTCACACAATATCAATGGCCTGAATATTCCCGAAAAACGGTCAAAATTATTAAAAGAGCTTTCAAAGGTTCGCCCTTCTATTGTTTTTTTTTTTTACAGGAAACCCATTTTAAAGGACAAAACATACCCAAACTCACAGATAGATTGTTTACTAAGGCCTACCAAGCCACAAACCCTCATGCTAAAACCAAAGGAGTGTCCATCTTGCTTAACAAACACGTCCCTTTTGAGATTCAACACCAACTTCTGGACCCCAAAGGCCGTTATATCTTTCTGAAAGGCAAGTGGGAGGGCTCCCCTGTCACCCTGGCCAATGTTTATTTCCCAAACACAGCACATGTCACATTCTGTCGTAAAATTGTCGATGAACTCAAATGGTTTGCAGACGGTTGTGTTATCCTTGGAGGGGACTTCAATGTCCCTCTCTCCCCTCTGTAGGACACCTCCTCAGGTTACACACATGTTGCCTACAGGATACTAAAACACATCAAAATTATGCTTTAGTCCCTCACGCTGGTGGACACACGGAGAGCTACACACCCCTCAGAGAAAGACTTTACCTTCTTTTCACCTCCACACAAAAGATATTCCAGGATTGATCTAATTTTTGTTTCCCAAAGGAATCTAGGCAACATTCTCAGAGCTGACATAGGCATTATATCCCTTTCAGACCATGCTCCTACAGCCATCTCCTTCTTGCTTGACCCGCCCAAACAATCCGCTTTCAATTGGAGACTTAATGCTACCTTACTGATCATGAGATCAAAGATGACATGCACCAAACAATCATGACATACTTTGAAAATAACTCGGAGGATGATACAAATCCTCTGAACAACTGGGAGGCACACAAGAGTGTAGTGAGGGGAGGATTGATTAAGTGGGGTTCTTAGAGGAAAAAGGAAAGGGACAATGAAATTACTAGACTATCCCGACAAATTGCCAACCTAGAAGCGCAACACAAAAGGTCCCTCGCGCTGGCCGTAGAAGAGGAATTAATACGATGTAGATCTTCCTTAAATCAAATCCTGGACTTTAAAATTAAGAAATCCCTTTTCTTTAAAAAAAAAAAAAAACATTTTTTATGAACAAGGAGATAAAAGTGGGAAGCTACTTGCTAGAGCCCTTAAAGACGCAAAATTGGCAAATCATGTCCATGCCATTAAAGACAGGGGAAGCACGCTGAGACTTAACTCGCAAGAGATAGCGGACCTTTTTTTCAAATTTTATGATAAACTATATAACCTCCCTGATCAACATAAACCCCCATTACGAGCTTGAAAAGAGAAACAATCTCAAATTTCCTCAGAGACAGCGAACTCCCTACCCTTGACCATGAAGACGCGTCCAAATTAGATGAGCCCATAAGCCCCTCTGAATTGCAATCTGCCATTAAAGACTTAAAAATTGGAAGAGTCCAGGCCCAGATGGCTTTTCTTCTCAATACTACAAGACTTACCTGAATATACTCTGCAAACCACTTTTATCCTTACTTAACTATCTAGCAAAAAATAAGCCCAACTCAGCTCATTTTTGTCTGCGCACATTGCTGTTGTCCCAAAACTCGGCAAAGATCACACTGAATGTTCCAATTTTAGGCCCATATCGCTATTAAATATAGATTTGAAGCTCTTGGCAAAAATTTTGGCTAACAGGTTGAAACCCCTTGTTGCTAAAATTATTGGCCCTGAACAAGTTGCCTTTATGCCTGGAAGGGAAGCGCGCAACAATATCACGAAGGCCCTGAACCTAATACACTTCACCCATGAGTCTGAGAACAGAGGGATGCTGTTATCCACTGATGCTGAAAAGGCTTTTGATAGGATCTCCTGGGATTACATGTTCTCCACATGCAAGCACATAGGGCTTGGAAAAACAAAAATGATTTCAAAGATTTGGTTATATCTCAAATTTTAAAATCAATCAGTCCAAATCAGAAGCTGGGTCCCCTCCACTCTCAAATATTTGGGGGTCAATCTGACCGATACTATTGACACGTTATTCCAAGCTAACTATTCCACATTGTTGAAATCCATCTCCACTGACCTCCAAAAATGGAACTCCAAAACATTTTCCTGGTTTGGTAGGGCCTCGATTTTAAAGATGACTGTCCTCCCCAGACTCTTATATATCTTCAATGCCCTTCCTATCCAAATCCCAGACTCCTTTTTTTCGAAGCTATTTAAGATACAGAGACGCTTCCTCTGGGCGAATAAGAATACCAGAATCAATTTTAGGCTTCTCACACTACCCAAATGTAAGGGGGGAATAGGGCTACCAGACCACAAAAAAATCCACCAAGCGTCACACATCACCAGACTGATTGACTGGCACTGCCACGGCAAAGACAAAGACTGGGTTTACTTGGAGCAACAATTAGCCCCTCACCACACTTTGATTTTTCCCTGGACACTACACTCGAAAACAACCAAGTTAATAAAACACCCCCTGATCGCAACTATGCTTAGGGTTTGGCACAAGATCGCTACACACCATAACCTTGCCTCGATTCCTGGTCCCCTCACACCGATTTTCAACAACCCTGACTTTCTCCCGGGCCTTCAGGGTAAGAAGGCATTTAAATTACTTGCCTCTCAATGTTTCGCTGGACCTAAGGTCAAAACCTTTGAGACCATGCAAACTGAATTTGGCGAGATGAGAGACTACCTGGTGAATACTAAATCCCAATCTTCGTTCTCTCGCCCACTGACTCCTCTGGAAAAACTGTGTTATGAGGGATCCCGGGTCCCACATGCTACCTCCCTTGCTTATGCATGGCTGATACAGCCCTTAAACACAGACAGTAACAAACATAAACTGAGGTGGGAGGTTGACCTGGGTATTCAACTGGAAGATGTACAGTGGGAGAAGGCTTGCATTATGTCACATAAATGCTCCTTGAGCACTCGTTACCAGGAGATCTCATATAAAATACTTACCCAGTGGTACATCACGCCACAGAAGGCCAAGAAGTGGTTACATTCAGCTTCAGACCTTTGTTGGCGGTGCGAGGGGGATACAGGAACTTTCTTGAATATATGGTGGGAATGCCCCCCATGGGATTCATGCCTTTTGGCAAAATGTTATTAAGTGGACCAGACATATCACAGGAACGAAAATAACTCTTGACGCTGCTGCTTGTTTGCTCCACATTAAATAAATACAATAAATACCTTGATTGTGAAAAAAAAAAGAATGACCTGAAAGGGGCGAACTGGGTGGGTTGAATCTCATCATGGGTTTGCTAAAAAACAGTTCAGATCAATATCAACATTTAACCCGTACGGCACTAGGGATCTTAATTTATAAATCCAACTGTTTTGTTTTTGCGAAAGGGCGATGGTCTGTTGCCCCCCTCCAGTTGTCCTTGAATCAGTCTATTCCGTAGAATTATTAGATACCGTTGGGTCCGCGTCATGAAATTCACTCAGTGGGGAGAGATTGTGTTTTGGGAACCCTTTTCTAATGTTCTTGATATGTTCTCTGATCCGTACATTTAGTGGGTGGGGTCGTTCTTCCCACATACTGGAGGTGGCATGGGCATTCGACGACATAGGTAACATGGGTGGTCTGACGTGTGATTAGTTCTTTAATTGGGTACTCCTTATGATCTGTTTTAGATTTGAAGGGTGTTTTTTCTCCGGGGTTGTTTCTTGCTAACCTGCAGGGAAGGCATCTCTGGTATTTATAAAACCCTTTGAGCTCGGACAGATGCCAATGGTTAGTCCTTCCACGATGAACTGGATCTGTTGTTGCCTATGCCTAAGCTTTGTTTTCTGATGTAGTGCCTTTTCCACTCCAAAAACACTGTCTCTATGGGAGATACTGGTGTATAATGAATTGACGTCAATCGTGGCTAATAGGAGATTTTCCGCCTAATCAAAGTGTTGTAGTTCATTGATCAATTGTAGACTATCATGGAGGTAGGATTTGCCTTCTTTTACCATAGGTTTGAGAAAGGAATCAAGGTATTCCCACAGCTGGGAGAACAGGGAATTAATCCCACTGATGATAGGTCTGCCGGGTGGTTTCCAGTCTCTTATGTATTTTAGGGGTGTAATAGATGACCGGTGTTCTTGTGGAGTTGGACACCAGGTATTCCGCTTCCCCTTTACTAAGGATCCCCAAAGTTTTGCCTTTTTTCATGTATTTTTCCAATTTTTTTCTTAAACCTATGTTTGAGATTTCCCTTTAGTTTTTTGTAAGTATCTACTACTTTTAGAAGGTTGTCCATTTCTTTTTCATAGTCGGCTTTGTTGAGAATAACCAGCCCGCCCCCCGTGTCTGCTGGTCGGATCACTACTTCGTTCTTCTTGCCAATCTCTTTGATAGTATCCCATATGTTTTTATTTTTGTTCTTATGTTTCCTCTGGAGTTTTCTAAGGTTGTCTTCCACCATCTTTTTAAATGCCCCCAGGCATTGGTTCCCCCGATGTATTTGGGTTGTATGTGGAATTGTTCCTTAAGGTTGTTTTGGGCATATTCTGATGGTTCCACCCTTCTTTCCTCTGGTTATTCATAAAATGTTTTTGTAAATAAAGCTTTCTTAGAATTTTTTGGAGGTTTATGTAGACCTCGAATTGGTCCAGTGTTTTTTTGGTGCATATTTTAAGGCCTAGATCTAAAATCTTTAGTTCTTCTTTAGTGTGTTGTATACTACTAAGATTGTAGATCCCCTTACCTAATGTTGCCTTTGTCGCTTTTTTCTTCCCTCCCTTACACCCTGCATTTTCTCTTTCTAGATTTCTGTGGGGGGGGGGGGGGTCTGTTTCTCTGTCTTGATTGTTGTGCCTGTTCCATGGATTGCCATACGTCCCTTGATCCCGTTGCATGATGTTCCTTTGTTCCTCTCCTCTTCTTCGGGGACCTCCATGGGTAACCCCTCGGTTGCCATTCGTCTCCCTCCAGCCAGGGTTGCCATGGATCATTTTTGGTCTCCAGCGCCCTGGCGGTCTGGTGTGTGGCCCACCCCTTGGAAAATCCCTATCATCCCTAGGTCCTCTACCTTGTGGTGGATAAGATTCATAGGGGTAGTAGTCTCTCACTTGTGGACTTCTATTGCCATTGTATGACCTCCACCTGAAGGGGTAGGGGCTTCTGTAGTTCTCATTGTTCTCATATCTGACTCTCCTATTATTATGTCTCCCTTGTTGTCTTCTGGGGGTACTGGGCTGCCCCTGACTTTGTTCTCTGGCAGTATTCTGTGTGACAATATTAGGAATGGGTCTAGGTGTGGCCAGCCCAATGTTGCCTTATGTAGTCTGGGCGCTTTCATCCATAAGGGTATCATCTAGATCTCCTAACGGATCTTCCATAGATACTTGCCATTTGTACACTTGCATACTTTTGTAGTCCAAGACGTCTCTTTTGAACTTTTTCTGTTTTTTAACCTGAATGTCTCCGTCATATTTTTTAATCAACTCCTGAAGTTCCTTCATTTTATCCTTGTAGTCTTGTTGAGTGGAAAAGGGCAATATTGAGCTCTGTAGTTCAAAGATGTTACTTTATATGCCCTTTAATTTGAATTTCCTTATTTTAACAATGTGATGTAGAAGTTCATTTTCACAAGTGTTAAAGAATGAGTACCATTCATTCATAAGTGCAGGGTCTTCAATATTGTCATTAGGGTGTATATCCCATCTAAGTCTATTTGGGGTCATTTTCTCTTTAATGTATGTTTCTAATGTTGCAATGTCCCACCAGACTCTTAGTGCTTTTCCATGGTATGTCTGAGTTGTTTGACCAACCCTTGCATATCTTGTCGGTTGATAATCTCCTCTTGGCTAAATATGCCATCAACATCAATTATCCTGTTACTCATGTAACTGAATAGTTCCATAGCAGCAGATAGAATTACACCTAAAAGGTGTAAGTAGAAATTGTTAATGGGTGGTAACTGCGCTTAGGACAGATGTTGAGCGAACAAGGACTGCAGCCCCCCCTTATATTCGATACCCTAAAAAGGGGTACTAAGAGGTATGGTAGTGTATGGTGGGGGTGGTGGCGCTGTCCAGATCCTTCTAAACAAATTGCTAAGGGTGTATATAATATCCCACAGGTGCTATGTGGAGATGCTGTGATCTCTACTAGGGGTATAACCAGTGTACCATCTAGCAGTAGAATAAAAGACTGTGAGTCCCAAAGATTGGTAGTGTTAGGCCCTGTACATACGAGGAGACATGTCTGATGAAATCAGTCCGCAGACCGTTTTCATCGGACATGTCTCCTGGGATATTTTGGTCTGATGTGTGTACACACTATCAGACCAAAATCCCCGCGGACAGAGAACGCGGTGACGTAGAAGACACCGACGTCCTCAAACAAGTAAGTTATATGCTTCCACGCATGCGTCAAATCAATTCGACCCATGCGTGGGATTTCTGTCTGATGGTTGGGCGTACTAACCATCGGACATGTCCGACGGACAGGTTTCCAGCGGACAAGTTTCTAAGCATGCTTAGAAACTTTTGTCCACTGGAAACCTGTCCGCTAGGCCGTACACATGATCGAACATGTCCGCGGAAACTGGACATGTCTCCTCGTGTGTACGCGGCCTTAGGTGTGAACCAATATGTGGTGCCTATTAATGAACCACTTGAAGAGCTTTGTGGCCCCCTGTTGGAGTGCCTGTGTAAGTCTCGGAGTGTGTGATGAACAAAATCACATATAGACTAACATAAGTGAATACAATCCCTTTAGGAATAATGCCTTGGGCACTACTACAACACAAAATAATAATACCATGTGCATATACTCCTGTATATTACGTTTCGTAATAGATGTTTTCAAAAGCGGGTACACGCTAACGATAACTAAACTGCATCTAAATAAAGGAAAAGGATTAAGTCCAAAACCCTCCTCCCTCCCGGAAGAGCCAATCACAGGTAGTTAGCCATCTAGCCACTCCCTCTGGGATTAACCCCCAAAGCAAAGAGGGTGGCGTCCTGTTACACAGGTAATTGTTATATGGGGAGGTAAAACTGAAATTTTAGTTAGATGCAGGTGTATGTCAGCTTAATATGACTATTGGAGACTAGTTAACCACTTCAGGCCCGCGCTACCGTCGGATGACGGCAACAGCGCGGGCCTGAATATCCAACATGCCGTCATTTGACAGCATGTCATTCAGGCGTTCCCAGCGCGCGCTGTAGAGCGCGCTGCGGGGAAGCCCTGTGTTGTCTGTGTCCCTTGGACACGGCCAATCACAGATCGCGGCGAACGGCCAATCAGAGTGGCCGTTTTCGATGCGCTCTGTGGGCGAATGAGAGATGATCTCTCATAGATCATCTCTCATTGCCGTTTTACACAGAGACAGCGTCCTGTCTCTGGAGAGGAGGAGCCCGATCTGTGTTCCTTCCTACATAGGGACACAGATCGGTCACCCCCCCAGTCACCCCCCCTCCCCACAGTTAGAACACACCTAGGATACACAATTAACCCCTTCCTCACCCCCTAGTGTTAACCCCTTCAATGCCAGTCACATTTATACTGTAATTAGTGCATATTTATAGCACTGATCGCAGTATAAATGTGAATGGCGCCAAAAATTTGTCAAAAGTGTCCGATGTGTCCGCCATAACGTCGCAGTACCAATAAAAATCGCAGATCGCCGCCATTTCTAGTAAAAAAAAAATAATAAAAAGTAATAATTCTCTCCCCTATTTTGTAAGCGCTATAACTTTTGCGCAAACCAGTCGCTTATTGCGATTTTTTTTTTTTTTTTTACCAAAAATATGTAGAAGAATACGTATCGCTCTAAACTGAGAAAAAAAATGTGTTTATTTTTTTAATTGGGATATTTATTATAGCAACAAGTAAAAAATATTGTATTTTTCTTCAAAATTTTCACTCTTTTTTGTTTATAGCGCAAAAAATAAAAAACGCACAGGCGATCAAATACCACCAAAAGAAAGCTCTACTTGTGGGGAAAAAAGGACGTACATTTTGTTTGGGAGCAACGTCGCACGAACCGCGCAATTGTCAGTTAAAGCGACGCAGTGCCGGAAGCTGAAATGTTACCTGGGCAGGAGGGGGTGTAAGTTCTCAGTATGCAAGTGGTTAATGTCCTGGTCAGGTATTGTATGCTCACAGAAGTACCTAGAAATGAGCTAATAAAAATATAAATTAAAATTAAAATAGTTATATATAATAGACTAAACGCTATCCATTAATATATATATAGAGGCAGCGTATATACAGCTACATGGGCCAGGGGTGTCTTTTAGCAGATATTCCTAATCTGTCACTTCCTATACCGCAGAGCTCTTATTTTTCTTCCTCCCTTGCATGTTTTTCTGGGTAATGGGGCGCGCGGTCCTCTGGAAACTGTGTGCGACTCGCGCATGAGCAGTATGAAATGGGCAGTGAAGCCACAATGCTCCACTGCCTGTTTCCCTTAGTTAGGATGGGGGCGCCGGCACACAATCCAATGGATGGATCGGCCCCGGGTGACCAACATCATGGGCTGCCTGGATAGGTAAGTGTCCTTATTATAAGTCAGCAGCTATAGTGTTTGTAGCTGCTGACTTAGAAAAAAAAAATTGTCTGGAACACCGATTTGACTACTTCAATACCGGGCTTTTATACACACCTCAATACCGGGCATTTCTCTCCTACATGTACAAATCATCATTCCTTTGCTAGAAAATTACGCAGAACCCCCAAACATTATGGCCCAGATTCACAGAGAGTTGGGGCGCACATTACGCCGCCGTATCGCTAACGCTGTACGCTACGCTGACGCAGTGCAGAGAGGAAAGCACTGCATTCAGCAAGCTATTGCTCCCAACGCTGCGTCGGCGTGGCGTAAGTTTCAAAGGCGCAGGGCGGCATAGGTGGAATTGGGAGTGATCATGCAAATGATGGTCCGAGCATGGTGCAGTGTTTTACGCCCGGCGTATCACAAACTGCGCATGCACCGTGACGTAGCCGTGACGTGAACGCATGAAACAGCGCCCTTATGCGCATGCTCACAACCACGCCGGCACAAATGCCTAAGCTACGCCGGATCACCATGTACGCTGTGAACGCAATGTATGCCCAATACGCCGGCCTGTGTTCTCTGGTGCAGACCTTTGCAATGTCTATTGCTGGGTTGCGCCTCATCTATGGGGAATAACTTTACGCCGGACGTAAAACTTACACACACCTCGCGTAGCATGCGCATGGCAGGGCGCACGTACGTTTGTGAATCGCTGTATTTCCCTCATTTGCATATTTGAATACCTAATCAATGGGGAGCAGCAACATGCGTCCAGACGAAAAGTGCGCCCATGCTACACCGGCGTATGTAAGCTACGTCAGCGTAGGGTGGCCAGTTTTTAGGCTTACGCCACTTACGCCGGCGTAAGTGCTTTTTGAATCTGGCTCTATATATTTTTTTTTAGCAGACACACTAGGGAGTAAAATGACGGTCATTGCAACGTTTTATCTTGCACGGTATTTGCGCAATCATTTTTCAAACGCCTTTTTTTTGGGAAAAAAAATAGTTTTATGAATTAAAAAAAATAACAAAACAGTAAAGTTAGCATAATTTTTTTTGTAAAATATGAAAGATTATGTTACACTAAGTAAATAGATACCTAACATGTCATGCTTTAAAATTGCGCACACTCATGGAATGGCGCCAAGCTTCGATACTTAAAAATCTCAATAGGCAACGCTTTGAATTTTTTTACAGGTTACCAGTTTAGATTTACAGAGGAGATCTAGTACTAGAATTGTTGCTGGCACGCTAACACACGCAATACCTCACATATGTGGTTTAAGCAGCGTTTACATATGTCGGCCGGACTTACGTGTGCGTTCGCTTCTGCGTGCCAGCTACCAGGGACAGGGGCATTTTAATTTTTTTATTGTTTTTTTTTTATTTATTTATTGATTATCACTTTTATTCCTATTACAAGGAATGTTAACATCCCTTATAATAGGAAATGTGTGTGACAGGTCCTCTTTATGGAGAGATGCGGGGTCAATAAGACCCCGCATCTCTCCTCCAGGCTGGAAAGCATTAGATTGGTGAAAAACAATTCACCGATCTCATGATTTGTTGCTCACTAGCCGCAATCGCGGCTTTGTTTACTTACGGGTATCCGGGCATGACGTCATCACATCGCACCCGGGTCCTCCGACGATCATAGAGATGACTGGTGACCATATGGTCACCAGTCATCCCAATGCTTCCTGTCTGCACCGAACGATTCCTTCTCCGGGCCCTCGATGGCACGGGAGAGCCCGGAGAAGCACCGATGGTGGTGGGAGGGGGGGGATGTCCCCTCCCACCGCCTATAAGAACGATCAAGCGGTGGAACCACCGCTATGATCATTCTTATGGTGCGCAGGATCGCCGGCTGAAGACATGGATATCTGAATGATGCCTCTAGCTGCAGACATCATTCAGATATCCCCCGGCAAAGCCCAGGACGTCATATGACGTCCACCCAGGATGGGAGATCCCATCTGTGGACGTCATATGACGATAGGTCGGTACTGAAGTGGTTAATGGCTGTGTATTAAGTTATTTTGAGGGGACAGCAAATTTACACTGGTATACAAGCTGTACACTCACTACTTTACAAAATGTCAGTTCTTCAGTGTTGTCACATGAAAATATAGAATAAAATATTTACAAAAATGTGAGCGGTGTATTCACTTTGTGAAATACTGTAGTTCTGTGCATTACTATAAGTTTAACGCCATATAATTCTGTGTGTTACTGCAAGTTTAACGCCATCTATTTCATTGTGTTACTGCAAGTTTAACTACATTTGGTTCTGTGCGTTACTGCACATTTGATGCAGTACATTGCAGTATATTTTAGTGTATCAGTGGAGTGTGTCTGTGTCGTGAATACTCAAATTAAAGTGCACCAAACACCACTTGATTAGTGCATCCACGTACACATTTACACATCTTTATTATATTTTTATTGATAAGAACCCCCACTCCCCCATCCAGGGCCGCTGATAGGGGGGGCACCAGCCCTCCTGTAGGGGGCCCAGGCACACAGGGGCCCGGACAGGAGGAGAATCGATGGAGCAGAGAATGACAGCATCTCACACCCAGCAACTCAAAGCCGGTTTCTCTCCATCTTGCTCCCGCGGCTTTCAGCTGCTAGGTGAGAGACACAGGGCTGGATTTAGGGGATGCTGGAGTGGGTTGTTATGCCACCCCTGGCCGGTGCTGAGCTGCTTCCTCTGCCCACACTCACAGCTGAAACGAGGAGACGGCAGCTTGGAGCCTGGAGCGGTGAGAGAAGAAGTACTGGCGGGAGGTGTGCTGCTGTGTTGTTCTCCCCTCCTGTCAGAAGAGCGCTGGTCTTTACAGTATATGAGACCGATAGCTCTTACTGTAGATCGCATGGCACTGTACACACCAGGGGCGGATCCAGGGAGTGGCAACGGGGCAATTGCCAATTGCAGATTCACTTTATCATCATCTGAAGGGACAATTTTCTGCTTCCCCCGGCTCCCAGGTGGCCTAAGATATATTCCCTGGGCCCCATCAGTTCATTTATAGGGGCCCAGTAGTGTCACTATAGGGGTGGGGATTGCGGTGACACCAAGACCGCTGCTACACACCTGCAGAGTAGCAGCAGAATGGTGCGAGTGTTGCTTCACTTCCCTGTCAGGCGGAGTGATCTCCACCCGATAGGAGCTTCCTAGTCCCGGCTGGTCTGACGTCATGATTCAGAGGCTGGGAGTGCAGGATTGAAGAGAATATGCTGGCAAGAGTCAGGACCTATAGCTAGAGCTCAGTGTCTCAGTGTCTGCAAGTGAGTAATCACGTAGCTTATTTACATAACAATGCCATATTTAAAGCGGGGGATCAACGAAAATCAACTTTCTCTAATTAGATCCAGTATACTGCTGACACCTGCAGTATGCTGAATTTTTTTTTTTTTTCGTACTAATCGTTTTAGCCAGGTTTCTTCACCGGCTCCGAGCGGCGTATCCTTCCGGGTAGTAGGCGTTCCTAAATCAAGCCCAGTTGATTGACGGGTTTGTATAGCGCGTCACGCCTTCTGAAAATACCCAAAGTGATGCTCGGGTGTTTACGGCGCCTACGCAGTCAGCTCTACACGGCAGGCGCAGGCGTCGTAAACAGCCGAGTATCACTTTGGCTATTTTCAGAAGGCGTGACGCGCTATCCAAGCCCGTCAATCAACTGGGCTTGATTTAGGAACGCCTACTCCCCGCAGCATTCCCCACTCAGAGCAGAGGAGGAGAAGAAACACGGCTAAAACGATAAGTATGAAAAAAAAAAAATCCAGCATACTGCAGGTGTCAGCAGTATGCTGGATCTAGTTGGAGAAAGTGGATTTTTGGGTGAACCTCCGCTTTAAACACCTCCGTCTTAGATATGTGAAGTGGTTAATGCTTTGGGGGAGGGGGGGTTAAATAATTTACAATGCAAATTGTAATATAGCACATGGAGCCTGGAGGGGGTTAATGTACTCACCTAAGTATTATTGACCTGTGGCAATTAACCCCTTTGTGTGCTGCATTAATGACAGTCATTGGCACCATCAGTGTTAATTAACCCCTTTTATGCTACAGCATGAAGGGGTTTATAAACATTGCCACTAATGCAGCACAAAGGGGTTAATTATTTATCACTGGTCAGAGAGTACATTAACCCCTTCCATGTGCCATATTACAATTACCAATCATTATCATTATGATCATCACACAGTGCAGGTGCATTGAGCCACAGCACGTGTATTGTGTGATTATCATGATAATAATGATTATATAGAATGACAGAAAAATTCATCTTTAGGCTTCATTCACACAGGGCATGCTGCAGACATGCGTCTAGCATGCAGAGCTGTTTTTTACTGGCTCGGGGATGTTTAAAGTGTTACATGCATCACAATGCCAGCATCCCATTTATTTCTACTGAGACACACAGCCGCTATATCCCAATATGTCATGCATGCGGGTCCCAGAATGCATGCAGGGTGCATTCAGGGACCTGCACCAGCATGTCATATTGGGATAAAGTGGTTGTGTGTCTCAGTACAAATAAATATGATACCGGCATTGTGATCAGATGCATGTAACACTTTAAAACAGTGACACTGTTGTAAACAAGGTTAGGAGACTGTATGATACGTTAAATATGTTAAATACAGTTCTATAAGGAACACCTTATTTTCCGGGAGTGCCCCTACCGAAACTAGACTCTGGATCCGCCCCTGGTACACACACCGCCCCCTATCCACATTTATTGCTGCTTGGAGGTGAGCACTGAGCACCCTTTGGAGGAGATAGGGGCACTGTGTGTATGTACAGTGCAATGCAATCTACAGTAAGAGCGATCCAGTCTCATGTACTTTAAAGACCAGCACTCTTCTGACAGGAGGGGAGAACAAAACACAGCACACCTCTTCATGGCTGTGTTGGCAAATGTAATGGTGATTTGGGGAGGGCGATATGTGTGAGGAGGAAGAATGGGGGCATATGTGCTGGGAGGAAACACTGGGGGGGGCAGGGGGGTAATTTAGAAGGGGTTGTGCTAGGAGGGGGATTTTTGTTTGGAAATTTGTGCACGGGGGCCCCGTCAGGTAGGCTGTACGGGGCCCCGTGATTTCTATAAGCGGCCCTGCCCCCATCAAGGAGAGTCACACGTTTCCATGGCAGACGTTCCCATGTTTCCGTAACAAATTATGCTTGCAATCCAAGGTTTTACTGTATGTGGTATTGATGGTATTGCCAGCATATATGTGTCCACAGGCAAAAGTGGACATGGTCAGTTCTCAGGCAGGGCATAATTTCCTCTGCATACTGTGTCTGGATAGCATGGGCAACTTCACTAAAGAGAAGAGGTGGTGGACTGACTTACTAAAACGTTCTCATCCTCCATCATCCAAGCAGTAACTAGTGCGCAGTTCCCTGCAGCTGCCAGAGTGGAAAAACTTGACTCCTTTTCCACAGCTATTCCTGCCATAGCCCCAGCATCAGGCATAGAGGAGTCAGCAGAGATATTGTCAGTGTCAGCCACTTGCTCCACGATGCACAGCATTACTGGATTCAGATGTTGGTTCTGACTCTGAGGTAGGGGAAGACAGGAACATGAGCCTAAAGAGAGGGAAGAACACTGGTACACAAATTGACAGTCATTTCCCCCAGCCACAGCATATTGCCAAGTTGCCTTCAGTGGTAGTGAGGATGAAGGATATTATGATGATGAGATCACTGACTCAACTTGGGTGCCGGGTAGAGCAGAGGAGGAAAGTAAGGATGAGGCAAAACCCCAACAAGGCAGCCATCATGCAGAGAACAGCCACCCTATTCTATCACATAGTGGAGCTGTTATCTCCCGGCCCACTTTCCTCAGCTCAGCTGTCTGGGCCTTTTTTAGTATATGTGCAGCCGATCGCACTGTTGCTATTTGTAAACTTTGTCTCAAGCGCATCAAGCATGGCAAAAACACCAACCATTTGGGTACCACATGCTTGACACAGTAATTAACCTCCCAACACTCAGCCCATTGGCAAGAGCAACTGAAAGCCACACAAAAGGGGCACAAATCTGTCCCTCCTTCTTATTCACCTCAGTTTGTCCCTGCTATACCTCATGACCTCTCAGCAGCCTCCAATGACAGGAATCATGATATAGTCCCAGGTCCTTGCAGCACATCTGTCACCAGCACGCCACCAGCTGTAGACTATAGATGGAAAATTTCTCTGCCCTGTCTGCTGTAGCATAAAAAAATACAGTCCCTGCCACCCACATGCCCATTGTCTAAATGCAACCTTGTCAAACCTGCTGGCTCTACAACTTCTGCCTTTCCACCTGGTGGATTCTGCCCCTTCCATGAATTTGCAGATTGTGCTGTACACAATGGCAGGTTCCCAGTCGATATTTCTTTTCACGTATTGCCATTCCATCTTTCTACCATCATATGGAAGGCAAAGTTGTGGCATCATTGGGCAAGGCAGTCAGCTGCAAAGTCCACATTACTGCTGACACGTGGTCCAGCAAGCATGGGCAGGGCTGATATATTTTGTTCACAGCACACTGAGTAACTCTGCTTGCAACTTGGAAGGATGCAGGACAGGGCTCAGTGCTGCTTGTTGTTGTGCCCTATGTCTCCATACAGCTGGTGACAATGCCAGATTCATCAGCTCTACCCCCCTCCTCCTCCTCCTCTATGCCCTCCTCTGCTGAACAGTCCTATGAACCTAAAGTACCCCCTAAGCATTTAAAGGGCTATTCAATAAGTCAGGCTAAAAGGTGCCATGCAGTGCTTCAGCTGGTGTGTCTAGGGGACAGGAAGCACACTGGAGCAGAGATTCTTGCAGTTCTGCAGGCACAGGCTCAGAGGTGGTTCACATCACGCCAGCTGGAGCCAGAAATGGTGGTGTGTTATAATGACACAAACTCCTCTCTGCCCATAGACAGGAAAGAAGGTTGACACTGTACTGTCACAATTTGAGGAGGCCATCATAAGGATGGTAAGCCGTGACAATTCATGTATCAGTGGCACAATCCCTGTTGTGTTTTTGCTGGAGCAGACTCTTCATGGCATTGTGAACGGGGCACTTAAGCTAGAGTAGTGGGATGAAGAGGAGGACTTCCTTTCCTCTCAAGGCCCACTTTATGCAGACACCATTGTTCCTATGCCACAGAACACACAAGAGAAGAGAGAGGAGGAGGAGGAGGATATTGGCAGTTTCGGAGGAATTGAAGCAGAGGAAGACATACGTCAAACAGTAATGCTGCGTACACACGGTCGTTTTTTGTGATGAAAAAAAACGTTGTTTTCAATCATGAAAAAAACAATGTTTTTAAAACTTCATTTTCCAAAACAACGTTGCGTACACACCATCGTTTTTCTACAAAGCTCTAGCAAAGCGTGGTGATGTACACCACGTTCGATGGCCCTCTTTTCCATTGAAGCTCTGTCTCATAACTTGTTTCTGAGCATGCGCGGGTTTAAAAACATTGTTTTGCCCACACACCATCACTTTTTATGACACAAAAAATGACGTTTTGAAAAACGACACAAAAAATTCAAGCATGTTGGAATTTTTTTTTGGTTGTTTTTTTGAAGACACACGATCAATTTAAATGACGTTTTAAAAAACGCCGTTTTTTTTCATCGCAAAAAATGATCGTCTGTACGCGGCATAAGAGATGGTTTTCTCCTTGTTGGAGTAGAATGTGGCTGGGAGGAGGCAGTTACATAATCCTTAGTGACTCTGCTTCTCATGCCCCTGCAAATTTGCGGTGGGTGGACTCCCTAGTGCTTTAAAGCCTGTGAAAGTACCCAAGAATATGTGGAGTAAAGGAAAAGATTTACTATTGGTTGAAAACTCTCCTTGACCATCGTTATAAGTCTTAGAACTCAACCCATTCCCACAGCGAGTGCAGAAGAGAAGTTTATTAAAAGCTGTTCCCGACTCTGCTAGGTTACAGTGTCATGAAAAACGTAGTTTGGAGGCTTTTGTTGGTCAAGAGAGGAGTGGTGATGCATTTCTAAATTTTTGTAGACCTCGTTGCCCAGGGCTGTCAGCTTTCACATCCCATTGGCAACGTCTGCATCACACAGTGGACGATTATCTAGGGGCAAAAACAGAGATGAAGAGCTTTCCAGTTGATGATCCACTGGCTTACTGGGTCATGAGAATAGACCACTAGCCAGAATTTTCCTAGAGTTCCATTGAGCTGCTGGGCTGCCCTGCATCCAGTGTGCTTTCCGAACAGGCATTCAGTGCTGATGGAGGTTTCGTTACTGATCATAAAACGCATCTGTCCACAGACTCTATGGTCCTTCTGACTTTTAATCAAAATTAATCAGTCCTGGATTACGAGATGCTATGAAAACCCTGATGCCAATGTCGCGGATTGTGTTCTTGGGATGTGGAATCTTTGCAGCACTTCTAGGCTGCCTAGGGTTGTGGGTGTTGATTTAATCTGTAAGAAGGATCATATCATTACAGTTTTTGACAGCAAGGCTGCAGAGGTGATCAAGCATCACACAACTACGCAATTGTCAGTTAAAGTGACGCAGTGCTGTATCGCAAAAAAATGGCCTGATCAGGAAGGGGGTAAATCTTTCCAGGGCTGAAGTGGTTAACCACTTCAATACCAGCCCATTGTCATTTGACGTCCAGAGATGGGATCTCCCATCCTAAGTGGACATCAAATGATGGCCTGAGCTTTGCAGGTGAATATTTGAATGATGCCTGCAGCCAGAGGCATCATCCAGATATCCTCTTGTTAAGCCGGCGATTCTGCACGACATAAGAACAATCATAGCGGTGGTTCCACCGCTTGATTGTTCTTACAGGCCGCGGGAGGGGACATCCCCCCTCCCGCCGCCATCCGGTGCTTCTCTGGGCTCTCCCGTGCCTTCGGGGGCCCAGAGAACGAATCGTCCAGCGTCGGCAGGAAGCATACAGATGACTGGTGACCAGATGGTCACCAGTCATCTCTATGACCGTCGGAGGACCTAGGTGCGATGTGATGACGTCACGCCCGGGTCCCCGTAAGTAAACAAAGCAATTCATGAGATCAGTGAATTTTTTTTCACCGATCTCATGGTTTCCAGCCTAGGAGGAGAGATGTGAGGTCTTATTGACCCCACATCTCTCCTTAAAGAGGACCTGTCACACACATTTCCTATTACATGTTTACATTCCTTGTAATAGGAATAAAAGTAAAAAATGTTTTTTTTTTTTAAAAAGTGTAAAAAAATAAATAAAAAATAAGTAAAACAATAAATAAAGTGAACAAAAATAAAATTAAAATGCCCCTGTCCCCAGTAGCTCACGTGCAGAAGCACACGTAAGTCCCGCCGACATATGTAAACGCCATTTAAACCACATATGTGAGGTATTGCTGCATGTGCTAGAGTGCCAGCAACCAATCTAGCACTAGATCTCCTCTGTAAATTAAAATTGGTAACCTGTAAAAAAATATTAAAGCGTTGCCTATGGAGATTTTGAAGTACCGAAGTTTGCCGCCATTCCATGAGTGTGCACATAGTTAAAGCGTGACATGTTGGGTATCAATTTACTCAGTGTAACATAATCTTTCACATAATACAAAAAAATTGGGATAACTTTACTGTTTTGTTATTTTTTAATTCATGAAACAATTTTGTTTGAAAAATAATTGCGCAGGAGCTGTGGTGGCTCAACGTGATTGGCACTGCGCTGACAAGCCATTCACCTCTGCAGCCAAGGGTTTGGATCCCGGTCTCGGCTACATGTGAATTGAGTTTGGTGGTCTCAGCCCGGCTCCCGGTGGGTGTGCTATGCAAGGTACGCCTGTGCCTAGTACGCCCACCCCCCCCCCCACAAAAACCACCACACTTGCACGCACACAAAATTGGTTTAAAAAAAAAAAAAACACATGCACTTTGGCCATGCGGTCTCTTAAAATAAAGAGAGGCGAAGGACCTACGGGGCTGGCTGGGTGGGCTAGGCCCCCTCACTCCCTCATAGGGGGAGTCCCTCTGCCCCATTGGGGTCCCGTTGGGCCCCAGTTGGGCTCCCAAGAGGAGCAGGTAGGGCGGGGTGAGTGGGAGGCCCCCCTTCACACCCGCCATTGCCACCAGGGGCATGGAGAAGGATGGCGATTGCCTCCGGGGGGAGGGTCTGCCTACTCCCAACTCCTGCAGTCCGGCTCCTCTCTCTCGAGTTCACGCACAAAAATACACTTTAAAAAAAAAAAAAAAGAAAAATAATTGCGCAAATACCGTGCAAGATAAAACGTTTCCATGACCGTCGTTTTATTCCCTAAGGTGTCTGCTAAAAAAACATTTATAATGTTTGGGGGTTCCTGCGTAATTTTCTAGCAAAAACATTATGATTTGTACATGTAGGAGAAAAGTGCCAAAATAGGCCCGGTATGGAGGTGGTATAAAAGACTGGTATTGAAGTGGTTAAAAATTCATTGATACATGTCCCTCAGGGCAGTAACCACACCCACATAACCATTATATGCCCAACTACTTGCATGTAAGCCTTCAAAATGGGCACTTTTGATTTTTCATGTTCGAGTCCCATAGACTTCAATGGGGTTTGCTATTTGGTTCCGAACTTTCCCGATGTTCGAAAGTTACATAGTTACATAGTAGGTGAGGTTGAAAAATGACAAAAGTCCATCAAGTCCAAACTATGTGTGACTTTTTTTACCCTGTTGCTTTAAAAGGGCTTTTCACCTTCTCCTGGATCAGCTGTGGTTTTAGGGTTCTATATTTTTTTATTATTTTATTTTATGTATTCATTTTTCTTTTAATTGAACTCAATGATTTTTTTCAACCTGGCTAAGAAACTACCAATGATATTTATACTGTCATTTACACACACATTTGAAACTGAACACAGATTGAAGCATCCCTAGGTTTACTCAGGAAGGTAGTCAATCGTCTTCTAGTAAATCAGTCCTTTTATTAACTTTCATCATTTAACATCATTCAGTTTGAATGTTTCTTAACTGCATCAGCAAAACTTCATCTCCATATTTTGTAGTTTTAATGTTTTATACATATTTTTTATACACTTCATTTTAGAAAGTTAGTTAAATCTGCATGATTCTGTAAAAATGTGCCCAATTTAGTACAGCTTATTGTATTACCAAATGTTAGTAGTTATAGCAGACATTTGTTTTATACAAGGTCATATTTTCATTTTATTAGTCAGAACGATTATCAACTCAGCAATATTCATGATTGAGAAACAGTGATACATTGTCATAAAGCTGATGTCAGCAAATTGTTCAAGAAAGGCAGAAAGAATGATTATAGCCTTAAAAAGCATCATGTCTAAAATGTACTGCCACAATTCACCCACCATTAACTATTCTTAATAAAGTAAAAAGTAAGTCATAAAAATTAAACATTTGACATCATCCAACATCAGAAATCCATTATGACTTTATTGCTGTTGTATGCTTCAATAAAACAGATGAGATTCAGAATTTGGAGGAAGACAAATTGTCACTATGTTGGTGAGTACTCTGTTTCAGTTTATTACATGCAATTTGACCATTGGGCTATTTAAAATACCAGCCAAATTAATAGAATAAGAAAGTTTGTTGCTAAACTGTCTTATTTGTAATTTTCTAAAATAATTTTGATACTACACAAGTATACAAAGCTCAGAGTTAAATGATACCTAAAATTGTCTATCCTAAAGTGACCCTATCACTATCAGGTCAACAGAAAGAGGAATTAACTGTAAAAGAAGAGGTTCTATATTAACTTTTTCAGTGGCCTGTCTGTTTAAAAACTGATGTGACCCTCCAGGTGGGTCAAAAACATACTTTCAGGTTGCATGCTATGGTAAACCTGATGCATCCTGTAGTGGATGGAACCACAGTGTGCATCAGGAGCCCAAGTTTTCCACACACCCAGAAGGGTGAAACACATGCAACCAGGAAGCAGCATTGTGGCAGCTTTCAGCATACAGTCTGCTGGTGAAAAGTAAGCCTTTTAAAGGTAACTCTTTCGGTTTTGACCCAGTAGTGACACAGTCCCTTTAAACATAGAAAATGTTTATGGTTTCCCAACGTATGTTTCAATAATCAGGGTGATGGGGAGGTTCACTGGGTTACCAGGCCCAGAACAGAGGTGGATCATCTTAAAAATGGAAAAGAAATGCATCAGGATAGCAAGAGAAAGCTTCACACGACCCTTATCATTAAAGCTACTGGCAGAACTAGAGTTTATTTAAGCCTAAAGGTAGTGAATCAAAGACTCCAGGATAGGCTGGGAAGGGACAAATAGCTTATTCTGGTGCGATACCAAAAAAGAGCAAAGCCGCGCCACACTTTTGCAACTAAATATACACATTAACAGTGAATAAATATGCATCAATCCACTGGCGTGAAGATGATGTACACCGATCTCTCCTTAAGGCAAGACAGATGTATGCATTATAGTGCACAAGATATAAAATAGTCCACTAGCATGAAAATGAGAAACACCGATCTCCCCCAAGGCAAGACAGATGCACAAATGGTCCTTGTAAACAGTTCAAAAACGATCATTCCCAAGGCAAGACACACACAGGATTCTTGATGTTTGACACCACCACTGTGACAGAAAACTTAAAAGTGATCCCTTCACCAGTATTAGAAGGCCGCTTAGCAGAGGGCAAGCTCAGTGTGCATTTGGCTATAGCCCAGCCGCGGCCTTTGAATCCTGGAAGTGTTGTATGAAAAGAGTTTCCAGCAGGTCATACACAGACAATGCTCACGATCATCCAGAGAGGAAAATGGAAGAGGGAATACGCCAATAGTGTAATTCCGTTTAGCAGGAATTAAATGTATTAAACAAAATGTACTTACAATAAAAAAAATTAAAAGATGCGTGTAGAAAAATGCCGGCCGGCGAACAGATAGGAGCCCTTCCTCCTTGCTTGGTGACATCACTGCGCATCCTCCCAGACACGTTTCATCATCAACGGACGTTTTCAATGTGAGTAGAGGAGAGCCGATCGGCGAGCCGATCGGCGGCTCTCCTGACAGGGGGGGGGGTTCAGCGCAGCCCCCCCTCGGATCGCCACACTGAACCACCAGGGAAGCCCACACTAGACCACCAGAAAAAAAAAAAAAAAACAGGCAAAAAAAATAAAAAATTTGTAAAAAATGTATAAAAAATGACAGTAAAAAAAAAGATGCCAATCAGTGCCCACAAATGGGCACTGATTGGCAACATGGATCTATCAGTGTCACCACTCAGTGTCCATCAGTGCCACCCCACAGTGTCCATCAGTGCCACCCCACAGTGCCAATCCATGCCCAGTGCTCACCTATCAGTGCCCATCTGTGCCACCCATGAGTACCCATCAGTGCCACCCATAAGTACCCATCAGTGCCACCCATATGTGCCGCCCAAGTGTGCCCATATGTGCCGCCTATGAGTGCCCGGTGCCGCCTATGAGTGCCCTTCAGTGCCGCCTATGAGTGCCCATCAGTGCCGCCCATCAGTGCCGCCTATGAGTGCCCATCAGTGCCGCCTATGAGTGCCCATCAGTGCCGCATACCAGTGCCGCCCATCAGTGCCGCCATATCAGTGCCCATAATTGAAAGAGAAAACTTACTTATTTACAAAAAAATTAACAGGAAAAAAATTAAAACTTTATCTTTTTTCTAAATTTTCAGACTTTTTGTAGTTGTTGCTCAAAAAAAAAAATCGCAGAGGTGATCAAATACTGACAAGTCAAAAGCATTGGAGAGTCCAAGACTTCAATAAAACCATAAGCCAAAAATTGGGCACCTATAAAAAAAAAACACTGCTGGCCAATTTTGTTTTTAGTTTTAGTGTTTATACTAGCTGAATACCCGGCGTTGCCCGGTCTTCCTATCTTAACCTTTTGGGGAGGAAAATCGTAGTTATACAAATATAAATAAATAAATAAATAATAAATAACACAATGTTTAATTTTAGAAATTTCACAGATAAAAATATGAATATTTACTATTTGATTAAAGAGTATTGTATTTCATAACTTTTATAACATTTTCCTTTTCAGTTTGTGAATGTTGAAACAGAGCAAAATATGGTACAATGAAGCAGATTAGTACCAACTCACAGACCTTTAAAAAGTGCGGTTAACTCAACTGACATATTATTGCAATACTTGTTTGTATACTATATTCTTAGTTTCTCCCGCATTTGCTAAAATGAACAAATTATTTGGGGAACCCACCCTGGAGCACGCTACATAAAGTTGCCCATGTGAAAAACATGGTGATCTTAAATCAACTCCGCAGTACCAAATGGACTGCCCTTGTGACTTGTTGATCGTGATGGAAAATGCAAGCGTCACTGGGAGTTGTAGTCTCTTGAAACTAAAAGGCAGATCTGTTGGAATAAGAGGTATTCGTGGAATAAAAACTGTTTCTCCCTTTCCCTTTCCTGTCAAAATAGTAGCTTCCAACACATTAGGCAACATGTTTTTCACACACAGCCTTGTTCCATTGCACAGTAGTGTTGAGCAGAATATGCCATATTCGATTTCGCGATATATCTCGAATATATAGTCGAATATTCGAGATATATTCGTTAAATGCGAATATTCGCGATATTTTTTGGAAATGAAATGATTGCGAAATTTCGCTATTGCGAATGCGAATTGCGAATGCGAATGAAATTTCGAGAAATGCGGAAGGAGCACTCTGATTGGCTCAGAATATTCGTGATATTTTATAATACAAAATAATTGCGAAATTTCGAGAAATGCGGAATGGAGCACTCTGATTGGCTCAGAATATTCGTGATATATTACAATACAAAATAATTGCGAATATTCGGCAAATGCGGAAGGAGCACTCTGATTGGCTCAGAATATTCGTGATATTTTATAATACAAAATAATTGCGAAATTTCGAGAAATGCGGAATGGAGCACTCTGATTGGCTCAGAATATTTGTGATATATTACAATACAAAATAATTGCGAATATTCGGCAAATGCGGAAGGAGCACTCTGATTGGCTCAGAATATTCGTGATATATTACAATACAAAATAATTGCGAATATTCGGCAAATGCGGAAGGAGCACTCTGATTGGCTCAGAATATTCGTGATATTTTATAATACAAAATAATTGCGAAATTTCGAGAAATGCGGAATGGAGCACTCTGATTGGCTCAGAATATTTGTGATATTTTATAATACAAAATAATTGCGAAATTTCGAGAAATGCGGAATGGAGCACTCTGATTGGCTCAGAATATTCGTGATATATTACAATACAAAATAATTGCGAATATTCGGCAAATGTGGAAGGAGCACTCTGATTGGCTCAGAATATTCTTGATATTTTATTGTAATTTCGCAAAAATGCGAATGAGTAATTGATTGCGGAATTTTGACAGTAACACTCTGAAATCGAATATATGTGTTATTTTAGCTAAAAACAATATTGCGAATTTCTCGAAAATAATTGCGCGATATCGCTATTGCCGAATAATCGCATTGCGATTTTTCGGCAATATAAAATGATCGCTGCAGCTACTCGGCCCAAGGTCTCTAATCATACCAGCAATGCTTTTAGACGTCGATGGGGATCTCTAGGATGTGATCTGTTCTAAAAAAAAATTGAAAAAATCCGAATATTCGAAATAGCGAATATTCACCGCGAAATTCGGAATATATCGCGAATACTCGAATATGCCATATTCAAGCCGAATATTCGCAATACGAATATTCGTGAGCAACACTATTGCACAGTTTTGGTGGGTCAAGGTTTCGTAATAAAATAATAGGACATCCAACTTTAAGTGATAGGCGATGTTGTGGCAATCCAGCTGGATCAAGGGAATTCAGGAATTCTGGTGGGAAATTCACAGCCTCATCGGCATCTACTACGGTATCAAAAGATTTGTACTCAGTAACTGCTCCTGGTATCATAGAAAGTATTTGATTGTTGATTTCACGGACATCCTCATTTTTAGCAGCAAGAATAGCCCTCTCACACAACCAGTTTAGATTGCCTAAGTTGTCTGAAATATTATGGTATACTGCATCTATTAGTTCTGCAACTGACGATACCAGTTTGCAAAAATCAGAGGGAAGTTTTACGTTTCCTGAAGATTCAACTGGTAGTCTACCCTCTACGATTTCAAGAAGTGTGTTTGAAAAAAATTGAGCATTCTCATCCCTTGGAAGTACTCTCATATTTTCTTTTAATTTGATTTTTCTGACTCTTTTCCACAAAACTGAATGCTTTAAACAGGCATATATTTCATCTGCTGGTGTTGATTTTGGAATGATAGGCGGGGTTTGTCTAAAGTCTCCACAGAGAAGCACCAGAGCTCCTCCCATAAAGTTATTATTCCCTCTCAAATCTTTAAGAGTTATGTCAAGGGCCTCGAGAGCTTTTCTGTGGGCCATGGTGCATTCATCCCAGACGATTAATTTGCATGTTTTAAGCACCTGCGCTTGACCACTTGCCTTGCTTATGTTGCATGAAGGATTTTGTTGCCTTGCGATGTCTAATGGCGGACCTGTGATGAAATCGGTAGGTGTGTCTGAGCTGTGATGAAGAGATTGTGGTTGAAGGACCTGTGATGACATCAGTAGCTGTGGCTGAGCTGTGATGAAGAGACCACAGTCCCATATACTTGCATGGGACTTGAAACAAAAACCGCCGTTTGGAAGTTATGAAGTAACATGTATTTCCCATAGAGTATGGGACTTTAAAGAAAAACCCTTTCCCATAGAGTTGAATGGGACTTTAAAGAAAAACCCTGACCATGGCAAATGGGGGTGGGTAAGGGTTAAACCACCTATCCTATGTTTGTTGCTGACAAACAAAAACCGCCGTTTGGAAGTTATGAAGTAACATTTATTTCCCATAGAGTTGAATGGGACTTTAAAGAAAAACCCTTTCCCATAGAGTTGAATGGGACTTTAAAGAAAAACCCTGACCATGGCAAATGGGGGTGGGTAAGGGTTAAACCACCTATCCTATGTTTGTTGCTGACATATAAGTAACATGTGTGCCAAGTTTCATGTTAATATCTTTAGCCGTTTGGACGTGATGCTGGAACATACATACATACACACACACACACGTTGAGTTTTCTATATATAGATATAAACCAGTTATAAAGGCATTTCATTTAAATTGTTCAAAGAGAGGTTAAAAAATACCACAAAAAAAAACGAAAATATGTGTGGATGTATTAAATATAAACACATGAACTAAGACATGTTTTTCTACACTGGATTGATCTAGATAGCAGTAACGGCCCTCTATGAAATGTACTGAGAGCAGAGTAAGTTGGAGAGTAAAAAGATTGGATGCATAAAGGCTTTGATGAACAAAAATAATAATTAAATGGTAGGGGAACACAGAGACATGTTTCTAATTAGGGGGGATCACATACGTGTGCTTAATTCCAGCTCCTCATTGAGGCCATATGGAACTGGAGTGTTGAGAGAGAAAATCCCCCAAAAATTCTCTTTCACAGAGCCTTTTAAAGTGCTCTACTGTTTGGTAATCAGATGATCCAGAAGCAGACATATTTTTGTGGACTGGCCATGTTATCTTTAAAATGTCTGAGAACACTGTAGTCTGTGCTTCCTTTCTCGATGGCCCGGCAGTGCTCTCCAAATCTTGCTCTGAGGGTCCTGACTCCTAATGGTGTGCCCGACATAGAGTAGGCCACAAAGACATTTAAAGCAATAAATAACATACTTGGTGGAGCATGTAAAGCATGTGAAAATGGGGTAAATCTTTTGATTGGCTGCAAAAGAAGACCGTCTGTGGTTTATTAAGGGGCAGGTAAGGCATATCATTTTTTGGCACTAAAACATGCCAATTAAATTGCAGAAGGAGGATATAGTACTCTTGGAGGAATTATTAATATTGAGTGCATGGCGATAGATAGGTGCCATGGGTCTTAATGGAATTGTTAGCTTTAATATAGGATCTTGTAGGAGTATCTTCCATAGTTTCGAGAATATGTTTTCCATATGGCAAAATTTTGAGTGAAATTTAGTTATTAATCTGATTTGGAGCAGGCTCACCATTGGGGTTTGGGATTTTGTTGACCTTTTTTGACCTTTGTAGGTGTGTGGTATGGACTTCCTCAATAAGACTCAGTTGGTATCCTTTCTGAAGAAATGTACATTTGATTGTTTCACTCTGTTGTATATAGTCCTTATCCAAAGAACAATTTCTGCGTAAACGCTGGAATTGGCTATTTGAAATGTTCTTTATCCACCTCGGATGGTGGCAACTGTCAGGCCGCGTACACACGATCGAACATGTCCGCTGAAACTGGTCTGCGGACCAGTTTCCGGACATGTCCGATCGTGTGTATGGCCTAGCGGACAGGTTTCCAGCGGACAAAAGTTTCTTAGCATGCTTAGAAACTTGTCCGCTGGAAACCTGTCTGTCGGACATGTCCGCTGGTTAGGACGCCTAACCAGCGGACCGAAATCCCCCGAATGTGTCAAATTGATTCGACGCATGCGTGGAAGCATTTTACTTCCCTGTTTGCGCACGTTGCGGCGTCAACATCACCGCCACGTCACCGCATTGTCTGTACGTGGGGGTTTTTGGTCTGATCGTGTGTACACACATCAGACCAAAATATCCCAGGAGACATGTCCGATGAAAACGGTCCACGGACCGTTTTCATCGGACATGTCTCTTTGTGTGTACGCGGCCTCAAGGGGCAGGTAAGGCATTAAATTTTTTGGCACTAAAACATGTCGATTAACTTGCAGAAGAAAGGTATAGTACTCTCGGAGGATTTATTTGTTTTAAGCAGACTTGGATCTATGTGACTTTTAATATTGCGCGCATGGCGATAGGTTGCCATGGGCCTTGATGGAATTGGTAGCTTCACTATAGGATCTTGTAGGAGTATCTTCCATAGTTTCGAGAATATCTTTTCCATATGGCAAAATTTTAAGTGAAATTTAGTTATTAATCTGATTTAGAGCAGGCACACCATTGGGGTTTGGGATTTTGTTGACCTTTTTTGACCTTTGTAGGTGTTTGGTATGGACTTCCTCAATAAGACTCGGTTGGTATCCTTTCTGAAGAAATTTACATTTGATTGTTTCACTCTGTTGTATTTAGTCCTTATCCAAAGAACAATTTCTGCATAAACGCTGGAATTGGCAATTGGAAATGTTCTTTATCCACCTTGAATGGTGGCAACTGTCAAGGGGCAGGTAAAGCATTTAATTTTTTGGCACTAAAACATGCCGATTAACTTGCAGAAGGAAGGTATAGTACTCTCGGATTATTTATTTGTTTTGAGCAGACTTGGATCTATGTGACTTTTAATATTGCGCGCATGGCGATAGGTTGCCATGGGTCTTGATTGAATTGGTAGCTTCAATATAGGATCTTGTAGGAGTATTTTCCATAGTTTCCAAAATATCTTTTCCATATGGCAAAATTTTGAGTGAAATTTAGTTATTACAGTAATCTAATTTGGAGCAGGCTCACCATTGGGGTTTGGGATTTTGACCCTTTGTTGACCCTTGTAGGTGGGTGGTATGGGCTTCCTCAATAAGACTTGGTTGGTATCCTTTCTGAAGAAATTTCCATTTGAGCGTTTCACTGTGTTGTATGTATTCCTTATCCAAAGAATAATTTCTGCATAAATGCTGGAATTGGCTATTGGGAATGTTATTTATCCACCTTGGATGGTGGCAACTGTTTGAATGGACATATGAATTCACAGCCATAGGCTTAAAGTGTTTTTTTGATGTGGACCACCATAACTTAGTTCAAGGTCTAGAAAGACCGGAGTGTCCGGGTCCACCAGGAATGTAAAGGATAGGCCAAATTCATTGTTGTTACAAAAAGCCATGAATTCAGAGATGTCAGAGGGAAGACCATTCCAAATGATAATTATATCATCCATGTATTTGCTGAAGAAAATGATTTATTGGGCAAACAGATTGATATTGTGAATGTGTTTGTGTTCCCACAAGGTTGGCATAGCTGGGGTCAAAACATGCCCCCATAGCCGTGTGCTTAGTCTGTAGTTAAAATTGTGTATGAGACAGAATTTGGTAGCTTCTAGAATTAATCCAGTTTCTGATTGAGTTGGGACTAGGGTTGTCCAAATACCGATACTAGTATCGGTATCGGGACCGATACCAAGTATTTGCGGGAGTACTTGTACTCGCGCAAATGCTCCCGATGCCTAAATAGAATACTTTTTTTGTATTTATCAACATGTTCTGTGAAAATTCTTTGAGTTTTTTACTACTGCGTGACAAGCAAATAAAATTTTTTTACTCATTTTTATTCTTTTATAATGTCTTGAGTTAGAGTTCTTCATAATTCTAAAGAAAATATCCTTAGTCTGTATTGTGGTTTGAAAACGGTCACATGACATTTAAAAAAAAGTATCAGCATTCGGTATCGGCGAGTACATGAAAAAAAGTATCGGTACTTGTACTCGGTCCTAAAAAAGTGGTATCGGGACAACCCTAGTTGGGACTGGTGTGATAAAAAGACTTCAACTGATTTTAATTCAATGGGATGTTTTAAAGGAGGTGTAAAGAGAGGAGACATTGAGTGAAAGCCAACTGTAAGTTGATTTCCATGTGTAGTTGACTAAGGAATCCAAAAGATAGGAAGAATACTGAATGTATGATGGCAATTCCTGCACTATAGGCTGCAAAAAACATGTCTATATATTGGGATAGGCCATAACTGACGCTATCCATTGATGTCACTTTGGGTCTTCAAGGTGACTTGGATGGGTTCTTGTGGATCTTTGGTAGAAAAAAAAAAATAAAAAAAAATAAGGGATTTGATAGAAATCTTTTAGAAAACGGCCCCTTCCTTCTTATTTAAGAAACTGTACCTTTCCAACCCAGCATGGTCTATAAGACACTGTAGTTCCGAACTGAAATTGTCAGAAAGATCTGTGGATAATTTGGCATATGTATCTTCATTGGATAGTAGCCTATATGCTTCTTTTATGTATAAAATTCTGTCTAGGATCACAATGCCTTCACCTTTTTTAGCTGGCTTAATGATAAAGTTGTGGTTCTGTTCAAGTGATTTTAGAACAAGATGACAATTTCAGTTCAGTACTGCGGTCTCTGATAGACTATGTTGGTTTGGAAGATATCTTAAATAAGAAGGAAAGGGCCTTTTTTCTGAAAGATTTCTATCAAATCCCTTCATTTATTTTCTACTAAAAATCCACAAGAACCTGTCCAAGCCACCTGGCAGACCCATAGTGGCATCAATGGATCCCGTCACGTTGGGCCTATCCCAATATATAGGCACATTTTTGCAGCCCATAGTCCAGGAATTGCCATCATACATTTGGGATTCTTCCTATCTTTTGAATATCTTAGCCAACTACACATGGGAATCAACGTACATCTGGCTTTCACTCAAATTCTTTTTATCCCAACTCAATCAGCTACCAAATTCTTCCTCAAACTTCTTCACATTTGATGGTCAATTATATCTACAGACTAAGGGCACAGCTAAGGGGGCATGCTTTGCCTCCAGCTATGCCAACCTCACCAGTTGTGAGTACACAAACACAATTGTCATCACCAGTGGCAGCTGGTGCTCCATTTTTCAGGGGGGTGCAAACAAAACCCCAACACTCCCCCCTCAATGTCACTTTCCCATAATGGGGCCTACAGACAGACAGACAGAGGGATAGATTACATAGGACAGACAGATAGAAAAATAGTTCTAGTACATTATGGCCCACCCCAAACTTCAGGGAATATTGCAAGAGAACTAGAAAATCCCATCTCAGGCCCAGAATTTGAAAAAACCCTGAAAGAGATGAAACTAGGCAAGGCCCCAGGCCCGGACGGTCTACCTTTACAATATTATAAGACTTTAACAGATTTACTAAAGCCGAGATTCCTAAAAACGTTCCAAGCTCTTCACTCAGAACGACACCCCCCCCCCCCCAAACAGCTTTTAGAAGCACATATCACAGTAATTCCCAAAGAAGGTAAAGATGTGACCCAAGTTACCAATTATAGGCCTATTTCCTTGATAAACGTCGACGTGAAAATCTACGCTAAAATTTGGGCAAATAGGATCCTCCCCTTACTAACTTCCTTGGTTTCCTTAGATCAAGTGGGATTTATCCCGGGAAGGGAAGGATGAGACAATACAATAAAAGCTCTTAACATAAATATCCTCTATCCTCTAAACAAAAACAGGGCTTCTTCTTATCACTAGACTCCGAAAAAGTGTTCGATAGAGTGGCCTGGGACTATATCGATGCAGTACTAAAACATATTGGCTTTCTGCCTCAAATGAGATAATATATCAAGGTATGTGTATAGAAAGGTCTAATGCGCTACTGTGAGTAAACTGTGGTGGAAGAGTGGGTAGCAGCCACAAATTGGGGCAGCTCAATCTGTGTGTTCACAATCATGAAATGATAAATGGGTATAGTGGGTGATAAGCGCTACAAAAAGTGGTGCATAGGTCCTGCAAAAATAACAATATATAGTATATAATATATAATGTATAACACACAATATATAAAGGCAAAGGCAAAACCTCAACGTGCTATGTGGATAACAAAGCTATAATCTGCTCAATGCAGGTGACAGTGAAGGAACAATGATAATCACAATCATAAATAAAGTTCCGTGTGTCAAACATTAATGAGTGACCAGGGGTAAATGAGGTCGTGAGTTCCCTTAAGAGTAGTGGGGAATGTGCTGGATATGAATCAATGGCACCCGGCCTGATCTGGCCGGCAACAGCTGGCGGGCTGGGTGATGCTATAGTAGACTTCTCCCACGATGTTTATTCAGTGCTGGACATCCCCAACAGGTAATGTAGTTCCCTTACCTTCAGGGTGCTATATGAGGGCATATAGTTAGATGGATCCGGGTGTGTAGGTCTCACTGTCCCAGATAGGTGTCCTCTGTTGTGTCCAGGAACCGCTATTGATCCAAGCTCGACCGTCCAAGTAATGGATGTGGTGGATATGGGATGTGAAAGAGAGAATCTCCAATCGTGAAATACGTTAACCAACGTGGGTTTATTTAAATAAAATGCATAAAATAAGTCCAGCAATAATAGGCACAAAATAGGAATAAAATAAGAATATAAAAAATCCAAAAAATAAAAACGTCGGGACAGAGCGATCGTACCGCCGTCTGTATTCAAATGTAGTCCGGCTGATGCGGATGTAGCGTGAACGCGGCTTTCCCTACGGCGTTACGTCACGTTCCTCGTGACTTCATCAGGGGATCGGATGTAGCGTGAACGCGGCTTTCCCTACGGCGTTACGTCACGTTCCTCGTGACTTCATCAGGGGACAGACAGATCCCCTGATGAAGTCACGAGGAACGTGACGTAACGCCGTAGAGAAAGCCGCGTTCACGCTACATCCGCATCAGCCGGACTACATTTGAATACAGACGGCGGTACGATCGCTCTGTCCCGACGTTTTTATTATTTATTTTTTGGATGTTTTATATTTATTTTTTGGATTTTTTATATTCTTATTTTATTCCTATTCTGTGCCTATTATTGCTGGACTTATTTTATGCATTTTATTTAAATAAACCCACGTTGGTTAACGTATTTCACGATTGGAGATTCTCTCTTTCACATCCCATATCCACCACATCCATTACTTGGACTCGAGCTTGGATCAATAGCGGTTCCTGGACACAACAGAGGACACCTATCTGGGACAGTGAGACCTACACACCCGGATCCATCTAACTATATGCCCTCATATAGCACCCTGAAGGTAAGGGAACTACATTACCTGTTGGGGATGTCCAGCACTGAATAAACATCGTGGGAGAAGTCATCTACTATAGCATCACCCAGCCTGCCAGCTGTTGCCGGCCAGATCAGGCCGGGTGCCATTGATTCATATCCAGCACATTCCCCACTACTCTTAAGGGAACTCACAACCTCATTTACCCCTGGTCACTCATTAATGTTTGACACACGGAACTTTATTTATGATTGTGATTATCATTGTTCCTTCACTGTCACCTGCATTGAGCAGATTATAGCTTTGTTATCCACATAGCATGTTGAGGTTTTGCCTTTGCCTTTATATATTGTGTGTTATACATTATATATTATATACTATATATTGTTATTTTTGCAGGACCTATGCACCACTTTTTGTAGCGCTTATCACCCACTATACCCATATATCAAGGTACTATATTCAAATCCAACAGCAAGAGTCAGAGTCAACGGCCACCTATCGAACGCCTTCAATCTTTGCAACGGAACAAGACAGGGATGCCCCTTGTCCCCACTTTTATTTGTTCTAACACTTGAACCCCTGCTTAATAAAATTAGATCGAATAGAGATATCAAGGGAATCGAGATTCATGACAAAACATATAAAATAGCAGCCTTTGCTGACGACATGCTTTGTTTCCTTTCAAACCCCCATATTTCCATCCCTAACCTTCTCAAAGACCTAGATCACTTCCATTTATTGTCAAATTTAAAAATTAACCACTCCAAATCCAAAAGCCCTCAACATCTCCTTGCCCACTGAAATGGTAGAACTATGCAAGAAAAACTTCCCATTTAAATGGGCCAACCACAGTATCACATATTTGGGTATCAAAATCTCATCAAACCTGAAAGACCTCTTCCATCTCAATTTCGAACCTGTCCTGAGAGAAACACAGGAGGATTTGAAAAGATGGAATGCCTTAAATGTATTCTGGTTTGGCCGGGCTGCCCTAATTAAAATGACCATCCTGCCAAGGTTTCTCTATATTATGCAGACAATCCCAATCAAAATTCCCTTATCATTCTTCGCCACATTCAGAAAGGCTTGTTCCTCATTTGGAGGGGTAAATCCCCTAGAATCAAATTTTCAAGACTAACCTTACCCAAGAGTAGAGGAGGTATAGCCTTACCTGACCTTAGGAAATACCACCAAGCTGCCCTATTGACGAGAATTGTAGACTGGAATATACACCAAACAGTGAAAGACTGGGTTTCCCTCGAAAAAGCGCAATATCCCCATGAGCTAAAAAATCTACATGGATCAACCCAAAATTTCACTCAAATTTCATCAAAACACATCCCCTTATTGGACCTACACTCGAAAATTTCCGTAATACTTTTAAACTCAAAAATCCCTCCCAATGGCTTAGCCCTCTTACACCACTACAACAAAAAAATGACTTTCCCCCTGGTATGGAAAAATCGTTTCCAACACATCAATGGCCATATAAAGAAATACTGTCAAAACACTTCTTTAAAAAAAGGTAAATTTCTCTCTAGAGAGGACATACTTAAAGACATCAAACCATCTCTCCTATCTCACTGGAACTACCGTCAAATCAAACACTTTCTATCCAACAAAGACACTGTCCATCATTGGACAAGACCCCTTACTCAGCTAGAGCCTCTTTGTACAAAAACGTCCCCACGCAGACATAATATCTCAACTGTCTACAACTCGCTATTTGAAGACGATACTGACTTCTCCAGCTCTTCCTGTAAAGTCTGGGAAAGAGATCTAGATTTAGACTAACTGAGAAAGACTGGGAAACAATTTACCTCTACGTGCACAAAGGCTCGCTGAATGTGGCCACACAAGAAAGTGGATTCAAGATCATTACCAGATGGTATAGAATCCCCACAACTCTGCATACAATTTCATCTAATGCCTCTGACAGATGTTGGAGATGTAAACGAGAAGAGGGCTCTATGATACACGTCTGGTGGTCATGCCCCCTAATCCAGCCTTTCTGGACATCGGTACATGAAACAATTCAACTAGTCACTTCATCAAACCTAAGTTTTACCCCGGCCCAGTATCTACTACACTTTAGTTGTATGCCCAAAAATCAATATTTGAAATCACTTCCCATGTTTATGGCTAACGCAGCACGGCACTATATCCCCTCTCACTGGAAATCTCCTAGTATTCCAACGAAAGCAGAATGGTTTAGGAGAATAAATTGAGAAAAATAGACAGATATACAGGTACGCGGGCCACTCATCTTTTCCCTGTATTTTTCCCTACAGTTAGTTCAGGTTTCCATCCAGCACCAGCGAGTGCACGTTGGTCTGCGAGTGCATGTTGGTCTGCGAGTACATATTGGTCTGCGAGTGCATGTTGGTCTGCGAGTGCATGTTGGTCTGCGAGTGCACGTTGGTCAGCGAGTGCATGTTGGTCAGCGAGTGCACGTTGGTCTGCGGGCGCACGTTGGTCAGTGAGTGCACGTATATCGTCTTGTTGAGCACCTGTGTATTGTCTTGATTTTCTCACACCAATGCAAGATCCAGTCCAAGTTCTCAAACTAGAATAAGCATCAGTAGCAGACTTAGCTATGTGGGACAACTTCCCCACCTGATAGAACAGCATTTCAATCTTCATCCCGGCAGTGTCAGCCGAGCCACCACAGGCTTTTGCGTGCATTTTTTTCCGCCACTGGTTCTCCAAACCTTGGCCCCCAGAAATTCTCTTAAATTTCTGCTTCACTCAGTCTTCATCACGCCTTGTGCTGTACCCTATTGTGGCAGCTGCCCAGGTCTGGGGCCACACTTGAACTGGACAGACAGTGTTCTTCACCACAGACAATCAGGCCACAGCCGACTTCATCAATTAAGGTAGATCAAGCCTCTCCCCATCACGTCCTTCCTGGGCAGGCTCGCGCAGTTGTCACTCCGTCACCAGTTTAATATCTTCTATAGACATTCCAGGCAAATGCAAAATCGCAGCTGATGCTCTGTCCCATTCCAACCTTACTTTGTTTTTCCAGCAAGAGCCTGGAGCCGACCCAATAACCATCCCTGTCCCACCTGGTCATTGCTGACGATGGACTGAAGTAGCATCTCACCAACTCAACCCAGCTTATTAACCACTCCTTGGCACGCAACACACTGAAGGCCTATCACACTGCTTGGAACACTAACCGCAAATTTTTGGCCACTTGCCTCAGAGCAGCAATAGGCAACGTTAGACACGTCCTAGCCTTCATATCGTATTGCCACACGCAGCTGACCCTTTCTAAAAATACTATCACGCCATATCTAGATGGCGTCCAGAATTTCCTGTCCCTGCAGGACCCCAGTAAACTGTCAGTATTCTCAAGCCCATACAGTCAAGTCCCTCCTACAGGGCATACAGAAGCACCAACCTGTAGTCAGTGGCAAGCGCCTACCATTTAAGAGTGCCCTCTTTAGGGACATGTCTGAATTCCTTACTCGTTCCCCATTTAGGGCCTTGCCCAGCATAGTCACCCAAGCAGCCATCTACCAGGCCTTCTACGGTTCCCTACGACCTAGTGAATTTACAATCAGTGGCTCCGGCAGACGGACACTGCTCCGACGTCACCCGACTCGCTTTCGAACCCCTACACTCTCAGTCTGCAAATGCAACAAACCAGCCCGGGGGTTGACATCAACCTGTTTCAGACTAACAATGCCTGACACCCAGTGACGGTGCTAGATCGACTACTGCTCCATCGACCCAGCCAACCTGATGGTAGCTTGTTGCTACCCTTTCTAAATCAGCTCCCTGGGAGTGGCAGCCAGTTTGTCAAGCATGTCAGAATCCTAAGCAACTTGGGCTTCAAACCCCAGTCAGTTCTCTGGACATTCTTTCCGAATTAGAGCAGCTTTAACTGCCTCCCAACAGGGAGTACCAGACCACGTAATCAAGATACCAGGCTGATGGGAAGACTCCTTGTTTTGCCACATACATCCCAAATCCTCAGGAAGAAATGGCACAAGCCTTTACCAAGCTGGCTCAATAAATACAAGAAATCAATATAAGCTATTTCCCTATCTGAGTCTTTTGCCCCCTTTTATTGGCATACTGACCAGACCACCAAGGCACACTTCAGGTCTATTTATGTTGTAAGTCTTGTCGCGTGTTTATGTGATCCACATCACCCTTCAGTCAGAGGGCCACGACCATAAATAAGAAGGCCAGTATGGTGGCCTGAGTTTATGGGAGGAGCCCGGAGGGTATTTAAGCAGCCCACTCACACATGCTCTTTGTCGGTTCAGTGTTCAGTACTACAGGTCACTGGGCCGACTCTTCCTAGCTCACCTGATGTCCGTGAGTCTGCGCATTCAATCGCATTCGACACCCTCCCGACCTTCCCTTTTCAGGGCACTTCTCAGCATATCCTTCTTTAATTAACTACCCATTACTTACTTTGGGTATGCCCCTTTTTATTGGCATACTGACCAGACCACCAAGGCACACTTCAGGTCTATTTATGTTGTAAGTCTTGTCGCGTGTTTATGTGATCCACATCACTCTCAGTCAGAGGGCCACGACCATGAATAAAGAAGTGATCACAGGTTTGCACAGTATGGACAGCAAGTGTAGAAACCCTATGTGTTTCATACTATTGGACTTCTACTGGGGTATCTAGTCGTCTAGAGGGGTGCCACCAAGGCAAGTGATTTCTGCCACAACCCACAGACATTTAGCGACCCCTGAGTCCCCTCCACTCGTACAGTAATGAAACCCCTTATGGTACACTCTTGGGTGGCTAAGGGCTCCAGGAACAGCCAAGCTGGGATGGCAGCAAAAAGGCTGGGAGAGCATTGCAGGCTTCAGGAACAGCCCAGGATTCAGTGACCCTTGGCAAATTATCATTCGACACCCAAGGGGGTCCTGACCCCAGGTTGAGAACCAGTAATGGGAGGCTTTCTCCCTGGTGTGGAAAAAGCCTCTTGAGGGGGGAGGGGCGAGCAGGACGCCCACTAACACACAGCTCCTTTCTCTATCTGCAATGTAGAGAGCGTCCTGACCCTTCTGCTCGCCCCCTCCCCCCACAAACTCTCAGAAGAAATAAAGGACATTTAAAAGCAAAAATCGAAGGATGAGGTAAGTGAAGGAGGACTGCACTAAGGTAAAGGAAGCTATTTAGGGGGAAAAAAAACTTTTACGACCCCTTTAACCTATCAGATGTGGTCAAAGCAGTAAATAGAAACTACACCTTTGAACGTCTTATTGCATTGAACTCTATGAATGGTAAAAAATTTGACAGAATCTGGCTTATATGGTCGAATAACTACTGTAACCATATAACATGTCTATTGGAATAAAGTTGGAATATATTGATACAACAAATGTTACAATGAAAAAAATCACGTGTATCATAATGTCATATATGTTCTGTTTGTTTGTTTTTGTTTTTTGTATATGTTTTGTTCACCTCTAAAAACCTAATAAAACATATTGAAATAAAAATGTAGAAACTGATCTCCTGCATTGTATGTTAATGAGGTCAATGTGGGGACAAACCCACAGTGAGACTCTAGAAATTTTTGTGAATCAGTCATTCTACTTTCTTCTTAGAAACATCTAAAAGGTAAAGAAATATGTTTTGTTTGTTTTTTTACTTTTTTAAGTATGCTGTGTGAATGGAAACACATACCAAACCTATAATGGGGTTTTCTCAAATATAATTGCAAAAGTGGAAGTACACTTTAAGTCATCCTGGAGAGTGGATACACACCCCTCCATGGAAGCTTTATTCCCTTTATATCCTGTGACAGCCCACATAACCCAATACAAGTGCAATTAGGGTCATCAAAGAGAAAGCATTAGATACATAGCATGTTCTCAATTTTTCAGATGAAAATTTCTAGCGAAATTTCCGTTCGTCTGGATGCAATTCCGACAGACTAAAAACCATGCATGCTCATAATCAAGTTGACGAATGTATGGAAGCATTGAACTTCATTTTTCTCGGCTCGTCGTAGTGTTGTACGTCACTGCGTTCTTGACGATCGGAATTTGGTATGACCATGTGTATGTAATGAATGAATGAATGAAAACTTATATAGCGTGGCACATGCAAACTTAATCGCCTCTGGGCGCTTGTTGTTCCTGTCTCCTTTGATATCAAAAGAGATGAGTCTTGATCTTTCTCCTGAAGGCTAATGCCGCGTACACACGATCACTTTTTGTGATGAAAAAAAATGACGTTTCATGTGATGAAACAAAACAACGTTTTTCAAACTTCATTTTCCAAAACGACGTTGCATACACACCATCGTTTTTCCAAAATGCTCTAGCAAAGCGTGGTTACTTAAGACACGTTCGACGGCACTCTGTTCCATTGAAGCTCCGTATCATAACTTGCTTCTGAGCATGCGCGGGTTTAAAAACATCGTTTTCAACATCGTTTTGCCCACACACCATCACTTTTTATGACACAAAAAACGACGTTTTGAAAAACGACACAAAAAATTAAGCATGTTCGAATTTTTTTTTGGTCGTCTTTTTGAAGACATAAAACAACGTTTTGCCCATACACGGTGATTTAAAATGATGTTTTTGAAAACGTCGTTTTTTTTCATCACAAAAAATGATCGTGTGTATGCGGCATAAGTGGTTCTCCTCCAACCGAATGCTGGTTGGTAGGGATGAACTTCGAGTTCGAGTAGAACTCATGTTCGACTCGAACATTGTCTGTTCGCCGAACAGCAAACTATTTGGTGTGTTCGCGGCAAGTTCGTGTGAACTTTAGAACCCTGTTAAAGTCTATGGGACTCGAACATTTAAAATCTAAAGTGCTAATTTTAAAGGCTAATATGCAAGTTATTGTAATAAAAAGTCATTGGGGACCTTGATCCTGCCCCAGGGGACATGTATCAATGCAAAAAAAGTTTTAAAAACTGCAGTTTTTTTGGCAGCAGTGATTTTAATAATTCATTTCAGTTAAACAATAAAAGTTTGCCTGTAAAGTAGCGCTTGTTTCCCATGCTTAGAACTGTCCCTGCACAAAGTGTCATTTCTGAAGGAAAAAAAGTAAAATCACTCGCGGCTATAATGAATTGTCGGCTCCCGGCAATACAGAGAAAAGTCATTCATATGTGTGGGGGTCCACGGAATTTTTTTTAAAACATTTGGGGTGGAGTTCTCCTTATTTTTTTGCATAGATAATGGGGAGCATTCCCATGGATACATCTATGCGTTAGACAGAGTGCTTTAAAAGCAATTCTGTCTTTTACTGGTAACCAATTAAGGGTTCTCAGTGAAGGTGAGATTGATTCCCAGGGCTTTTTCCCAGTCACAAGTCTGGCGGCCGTATGTTGAACGACTTGCAGACGAGCGATTTGGTACTTTGGGAGTCCGAGGTAAAGGGCATTTGCATAGTCCAGTCTGGAGTTCACAACTGCTCCCACCATGACCGCTATGTCTTCTTTGGGAATAAAAGGAGTAAGTCTGTGTAGTAGGCGCAGCAGATGGTGAGATCCGCTGACTACTGACCCTATTTGTGCGTCCATTGTCATGTAGGAGTCGAAGATGACCCCGCGACTTTTGACTTTGGTGCTAGGGGTGATGATTTTGCCCAGAATTGGCGGGGTTATCCACGTTGTTGCAGGTTGATTCATACGCTTGGCGTGAAACAGGGGAAGTTCTGTTTTTGCTCCGTTGATTTTAAGGTAACTCTTTGTCATCCAATTCTCTATCAAAGGGAGGCATGTCTCTAGATTGTGGTGGTGATCCTTACTATTGCAAATGCGGAAATATAGTTGCGTGTCATCTGCATATGAGTGATAAAGCAGTTTTTGTCTGCTGATGATTTCAAAAAGAGGACGAAGATAGATGTTGAATAGCACCTGCGACAGAGGGGATCCTTGAGGGACTCCGCATGATACTGTGCGTTTCTCAGAAGTGAAGGGTCCTAACTTCACTATTTGTGATCGGTTTTCCAAAAAAGAGGAGAACCAAGATAAATCGCCTTCTACAACTCTGGCTACTTCAGCTAGCCGTGTCGATAATAGTTTGTGGTCTACAGTGTCGAAAGCTGCGCTTAGGTCCAACAGAACCAGAAGACAAGATTCTCCTTCGTCTGCGGCCTCAAGAGCATCGTCCCATATTTTGAGCAATGCTGTTTCCGTCCCGTGTCCAGGACGGAAACCCAAATGAAATGGATCAAGTAGGTTGTGGGTATCTAGATGCTGTTGCAGCTGTTGTACCACTACTTTTTCCATTACCTTTGAGAGTACATTTAGGCCTGTTATGGGACAGCGGTGGACTGGGTTCTTGGGGTCTAGTGTGGATTTCTTCGAGATGGGTTGGATTATGCCCTCTTTCAACTTGGAGGGCACTATGCCTTCCTTAAATGACTGGTTTATAAGCTGCGTGATAGGAGGCGCCAGGATGTCGGCGCATTCCTTCAGCAGTTTAGTGGGGATGATATCATTCGGTGCTGTGCCGTTACGCAAAGTACCGATGATATTCTTTGTGGCATGGATAGAGATGGGTTCCAGCGTGTTCACGCTGATTGTGGTGAATTGCTGTGGGTATTATTTGAATAATTGCGGGGGGGGTTGAGGGGGGTATTGTTTTGCTGAATGCTTTCTCGGATTCCCTCGATTTTATTAATGAAGTAATCCGATAATTCATTGCAAAATTCTTGGGTGTCCGAATTGGGGACTTCAAGACATCCTGGATTCATGGTCTGAGTGACCAGCTTGAAGAGTTTGCAGGGGCGGTTAAGGGCGCTGTTGAAAAAATAATTTTTCTTGGCTTTGAAGATTGAAGAGGTTTTCCTCTGACAAGCTTCTTTTCCAGGCGGCTTCCGCCCTTCTGCGCTCTTGCTTCAGTAACGCCAGTTGGTTGTTGAACCAGCTGGAGGTATTTTTCTGGATGCAGGTTTTATGTTTCGGCACTATTAATGTACCAGCAGACAGATTCGATCGTGTGTACGGGCAAACAGACGGATTTGGCCACCCAACAGATTTGAAAGCATGCTTTCAAATCTGTCGGCTGGGAACCCGTCCGCCCGACATGTCTGCTGGACCGTACCAGCAGACAGATTCGATCGTGTGTACGGGCAAACAGACGGATTTGGCCACCCGACAGATTTGAAAGCATGCTTTCAAATCTGTCGGCTGGGAACCCGTCCGCCCGACATGTCTGCTGGTTAGTATGCTAACCAGCAGACATATCTTCTCGCACACGTGTCGAATGGTTTCGACGCATGCGCGGAAGTGTTTTACTTCCTGGTGCGGTGACGTGGCGGCGTCAACGTCACCGCCACGTCACCGTGTGTACACGATCAAACCAATATGTCCCCAGCAGACAGATCTGTTCAAATCGGTCTGTCCGACCGATTTGAACTGACAGATTTACTCGTCTGTACGGGCCCTATAGTGCTGTGTTTATGGCATCCAGTGTTTCTTCGTTTGATGCAGATGAATTGTTTTTATTTTTTCCCTTAACGTGGTTTTGAAGAGTTCCGAGTGGAGCTTCTTCTGACATCTAGTCCAGTGTGTTGTCACTGGTTTTGATGTTTTTGTCAAGGGAGGGGTTTCGGAAATAATGAATTTAATTGCATGGTGATCTGTCCATGGCAACGGTTCATTTTCCAAGATTTTTATTTTCAGATCTTGTCTGAAAATAATATCGAGTGTGTGACCTGAAGCATGTGTGGGCCCACATACTAGTTGCTGTAGCACTAATCTTTCCAGATGGTCAATACAGGCGTCGGCAATGGGCTCTTGTGCGGAGTTGGCCCAGAGGGTGAAGTCCCCGAGCAGCAAAAGGATTTTTGCTGTTAAGGGTATAAGTAGAGATGAAGTCTGTCAATGATAGTAAAAGCTGCGATTTTGGACCGGGTGGTCTATAGCAGAGTAGAATCCGGACGGTCTCCTGGGAGTTTGTAGTTGCAGAGTAAGGGTTTTCATGAATGGAAGAGGGTTTTGAAGGACTGGTTTGGTGATCACAAGAATAGTCTTATGGATCACTGCCAGGCCTCCTCCTCTTTGCCCTATTCTGTTTTCAGTTATGATACGATAATTTTCTGGCACCAGTTCTCCTAGAATGGTGTTACAGTCGGCTGTGAGCCAGCTTTCTGTAACAAAGAGGCAGTCTAAATCGTATTGTAGGATGAAATCATGGATTTCTAGTCAGTGTTTTACTGCCGACCTTGTATTGATCAAAGCACATGATATGGGCTTAGGCTGCGACAAACGGCAGAGATTTTTGATAGTCAATCGTCGATCAATTCTCAATAGTCGCTCAATTCTTAGGGCTTTTTTGGTGATGGCTGGAAATATTGTGGCAAATCGCCTCAGATCCCAAATGGTTTCTGCAGAATATTGCAGATTAACCATGGTCGCCAAACACCAGGGGGGAGGGAGGGGAGGATTTTCAAGGATTAACTGAATACTCTATCCTGGCTTGGTCCAGAGGAAGGCAAAACAAATCTGGCCTAGCTATGCCAATATGCGTTTGCCAGTTTGGTAAAGGTTGCCGGGGGGTGGAAGCGGCGCGCCGCTAGGCCGCAGCTGAAGCCGCGGCCTTTCCTAGATCGCGGCTGCCACGATTCTACACAGGCCGGCGCGGTTGTATAAGAAAACGCCCGAAAGGCATAAATTAAGGCGGAGAGGTGGCGGAGGGATGCCTGGAGTGGGGGTACAGGAGAGGGATGTCTCCTAGGATGCGGCAGCTGCGATTGTGGTCGCGTTCCTAGTGGCGGTAGTTTCCAGGGCCCCGAAGATAGAGGATGGCCGAAGGGGTGACAGGAGATGGTGGGGGATGCGGGGGGTGGGTGCCAGTCGTCTGATTCCCGGGGCTGGAGACCGCTGCTTATCCTGAAAAGGACGGCCGCATTCAAACCCAAGGGGGACAGACCAGGCTAGAAAGCCTTGTAAGAAAGCTGCCAGGGAGCTCCTTACCTTGGGGATGTTGCTGGGGGAAGGAGGGGAGCCCAAGGAGGAGGAGAGAGCAGCTGTCCTGGAACCTGAGTCCTGGGTCCTGGAGGAGAAAAACACCTGCCAGCCTGCCTAGCTGTCTGCTGCTCGAGGGGGAGCATGCGAGGAGGATGGAGTCACTGGAGATCAGGTGAAAGGAGCTCTTAGGCACACGTCTGTCTGATAGACCAATGTGCCTACTGACTGTCTACAGGACTCCTGCAAGACAGCTTAAGCATAATTTCGTCGGAACTCCGTGGAAAAACCGTCAGAGTATATTCCGACAGGAAAACCAGTTGTGTGTACAGGGCATAAGAGCTTTATAAACTCATCCATTGAGGTCAGAGAAGGCTATCTGCGGACAAGATGAAGGACAAAGACTGGTCTCCATGTAACATAGAGATGTTTCTCATCTCCCATTGCACCAGTAGAGTGTGGCCTGAGCTGGAAGAGCAGTTAGAAAACAACTGATAATCATCAGGAAAGCAGTCTGGAAAATGTAGGCTCTGGATCTGGTAAAATAGTTGTGTAAGCTCAGGGAGGGCTGGCAGCCTTAGACCTGGGGGGCAAGTCCAGTCAAGTGGCCCATAGAGCGTGGAAAAGTGATGGATCGAGGAAAACAGTCGTTTTTCATGATCACAAGAGCACAGAGCGTCCCCTTACATCAGAGTCCGCACAGAGGCCCCCCTTACATCAGAGTCCGCACAGAGGCCCCCCTTACAACAGAGTCCGCACAGAGGCCCCAATTACATCAGAGTCCGCACAGAGCCTCCCCTTACATCAGAGTCCGCACAGAGCCTCCCCTTACCTTAGAGTCCACAGAGTGCCCCCTTACATCAGAGTCCGCACAGACCCCATATACATCAGATCTGGTGTAAGGGGTGTTCTGTTAAACTTGATTTAAGGGTGCATGCTGTGGACAATAAAGAGGTAATAAAGTAAAGAGGGTCCAGTCAAGTGGCCCATAGAGCGTGGAAAAGTGATGGATCGAGGAAAACAGTTGTTTTTCATGATCACAAGAGCACAGAGCGTCCCCTTACATCAGAGTCCGCACAGAGGCCCCCCCTTACATCAAAGTACGCACAGAGGCCCCCCTTACATCAGAGTCTGCACAGAGCCTCCCCTTACATCAGAGTCCACACAGAGCCTCCCCTTACATCAGAGTCCGCACAGAGCCTCCCCTTACCTTAGAGTCCACAGAGTGCCCCCTTACATCAGAGTCCGCACAGACCCCATATACATCAGATCTGGTGTAAGGGGTATTCTGGGAAACTTGATTTAGGGGTGCATGCTGTGGACAATAAAGTGGTAATAAAGTAAAGAGGGTCTCTGCTCACCAAAGCCTGCCCCCCTCCCTTTTAACAAAGTCCACAGGCCACCCCTTTTTATACACTGTGAGGCAGGAAAGACTAGAGAAGGTGAGCTTACCAGGATGGAGGCTGAGGTGCAGAAAGGCTGTTTGATGCTTTTTTGGGTTAAAAATTCCTGTCCAGTGCCCACACATGCCCGGGGAGTATGGGCAGGACAGACTCAGAAGGAGGAGGAGCAGATGAGCACTATCTCTCCTCGTGTCTGTGCAGAGAGAGAAGGGGATGTCAGCACTGGTGTGCGCTGAGGCTGAGCTATGTGTGAGATGAGACATAGCTCAGCTCTGCAGCTATCTACCTCGGAGCTGACACAGGCACGGCTGCACAGTGGGAGGTGAGCAGCAGCTGTGACCTGTGTTAACAGAGCTCCAGCAGGCATAGTCCTGCTCTGCTAAAACAGCATTTGGTAGTGGCAGCCGGTGGCTGTGCATAGTGTCACCAGCCCGGGGGGAGATTTCCACCCTGCCCCCCCCTGCCAGCACTCCCCTGGGTAAGCTGCATCTTGCTGTGGCAGGTGTAAGGATAACTCCTGGACTTTTACACAGTTACTCAACATACAAGTGGGCCTTAAAAGGGCCTGCTCAGGTAGAACTTTGATGGGCTTGTTTTAATGTGACATTAAAGGTCAATTTTAACCGCTTAAAGCGGGATTCCACCCACATTTTTTTTTTTTTAAAGTCAGCAGCTACTAAGAGTGTAGCTGCTGACTTTTAATAAGGACACTTACCTGTCCTAGGTGCCAGTGTTGATGGGCCCTCGACGGCGATCACTCAGTACTGGCGCCTCCATCCTAACTAAGGGAAACAGGCAGTGAAGATACACGGATGTATCTGAATCTGGCCCTATAACTTTTGCACAAACCAATCAATAAACGTTTATTGTGATTTTTTTTATCAAAAATATGTAGAAGAATACGTATCAGCCAAAACTCAGGGGGAAAAAAAATTATTTTAGCAAAAAGTAAAAAATATAGACTTTTTTCAAAATTGTCGCTGTATTTTTGTTTATAGCACAAAAAATGAAAACTGCAGAGGTGATCAAAAACCACCAAAAGAAAGCTCTATTTGTGGAAAAAAAAGGACATCAATTTTGTTTGGGAGCCACGTCACACGACCGCGCAATTGTCAGTTAAAGCGACGCAGTGCCAAATCGCAAAAAGTGTCCTCGTCCTTTAGCTGCAAAAATGATCCGGGGCTTAAGTGGTTAAAGATCTTTTGTTTACTGTGCTCCTGTGTATATAGTAGTGTGGTCAATCTTTCAATGAACAGTGAAGATCACAGACAAAAGAAAGTATAGAACCAAAAAGAGCAGTTCTTTACCTTGTGATGACAGTGACCAGTCACAGCATTTACAAATGTAAACACTGGCTTAACTTTTTATTATGAACACAGAACCACTGTGAGAGGAAATAGAGAGCTATTAGTACCAATAGTGCAAATCACAGTGCCCTTGCTTGATAACAGCACCCCTGCCTGATCACAGCTAGTGCCAATGTATCCAGTTTTATTTTCAGAATCAATGTCACTGTTTTCTGTTTGTTTTTTTTGTCACAGCCAGCAACTATGCTTTCAGTTCGCTGCCGCCAATGCCATAGTTTCCAGTTTTGCCGATTGCTGCCAGTGCCAGTGTTTACCTTTTCACTATGGAGTGTCTTCTTTCTCAAATATGGCAATTTTTCAGGTGTTTCTACAGCCCTGGAACTTCTAGACCTCCAAAAATATGGTAGTCAGGGTATCAGATGTGCTACTATTTTAACTTAAAGCCTAATGATGCTCCTCAGATTTTGGGCCTATTTTTGGGGAGCAGAATATGGGGAAGAGACTCTTGTCCTACAACATTTGAACAAGATGCCTTTCATGGGGTGATGTTTTGCTGCCTTCCTTGCAAAGTACCCTCATGTTAAAAACTCTTTAAAAAAAATTAATGGGGAAACCCACAATGTTTTTTCCTATTTTATTTTTCAAATGTCACTTTTAAAAGATTACATTCTAACATGATATTTAAAGATTTGTGTCATTTTAACATTGTCTAGACACTTCCGGTTCCGGCCCTGTATGGAGTAGCTGTGTCTTCTCCACAGCTCCTGCCGCTCTACTCCAAATTGGCCTGTAAAGCCAGCCCAACCCTCCCCACACTGCCTGCAGCCTCTTCGGAAGCCCCATCCTGCTTCTCCCTCCTCACACCATGGGGACTCCAGTACCAATACAAATACTGAGCTCATTGCCCAGGCCGTGGCAACGGAACAAGCCCAGGACAAAACTAAACAATATGTGCTCCAAAAATTGGATAATAAGTTCCAGACACCGGTACAAGTCCCTCAATTCATCCCCCCTCCCATGAAAGTCACCAGGAACGTAAAAGGGCTTCGATCCCCTAATAAGAGAATAAAAAGCCTTTGCCACCTGATCAGGCTATGAACTGACATTGCCCTCCTCCAAGAGACCCACCTATCCTCCACCGATTTTCACTGCAAAAACTCTGGGTAGGCACAGTCCTAGGATCCAATGCAGTTGGACGTAAAGCAGGGGGTCCTTATCTTAATCCACAAGAAACCTTCTCTGTGAAGTCATTTTCACTGACCACGATGACCAAGGCCATTTCATCACGGCTCACATCTGTGTAGCAAATAGAGATCTAGCAATATCCAATATTTATGCCCCCAAAAGCCCTAGCAAACAATATTTCAGCAAGATCTCCACTAGACTACTCCACAACTCACAGATCCCTCATGTAATCGGTGGGGAGATTTCAACACCATAATGCACCCCACGGATAGATCTACATCTAAAATCTCTTGCACAATTTACACAACCCCCACATTAACACACCTTGCAAGCACAATGGACTCTCTCCATCTCCATGACATTTGGCAGCTCCTCCACCCAGTAGACAGGGAATTCACCTTCTACTCCAACCCTCATAATGTTTTCACCAGAATCGATTATCTTTTCTGCACCGACAACATGGTTCCAATTAACTCTGGAGCAGACATTCACGCCATTTCTGACCATGCCCATTTTTCAGCTACCATTGACAACCTCGACAACCCTGACCTGTACCCCAACCCCAGAATTTGGCGTTTCCCCTCCTATCTGCACAACAACGCTGACTTCCAAAAGCACATGGAGATAGCATGGGATGGATACTCCACGAATAACTCATTTTGACAACCCAAACCTTTTTTGGGAAGCTGGCAAGGCTTTTCTTCGAGGCCGAATCATCTCCTATGTTCCTTCCTACAAAAAACACACCCTAACTAAGTTCCAAATGGCTAGTTCTAGACTTCGTCTAGCGCAACAATCACTATATGTCCTAGACTCCCCCGAAAATAGATCTGATTGGCAAGCTGCGAAAAGAGCCTTTGACACCTAGGCAGACACTCTAGAAATTACAAAAAGAGCCCACTTAGACGCTAAACTCCACAAATTTGGCAATAAAGCAGGTAACTTGCTGGCAAGACTGCGCAAAGGCTCACACCGCCCCACTCACATCACCTCCTTACAGGATGCCTCAGGCTCTATCAAAAACACACAACAGGAGATTAACAAAGCTTTGCTACAATATTATACATCCATGGGCGCCGCTCCATTGGGCAAGGGAGGGCGATCGCCCCCCCCCCCTAGATTCGACAGGAGCAGGGCTGGACTGGCCCTGGGGCCGCTTTAAGCACTGCAGTGCTCTCCTCCCTCTGTCCTCGGCGCTTGTATTGTATATCACAGAGCTGGGTCTGTGTACAAGGTCCCGCCCCCCTAGTTTGGCTCGTCTGATAGTTTTCTGTTCCACACGAGGTTGGGAAGGTATCAGCACTTTCCTGATTTAGTCTGCATGTGTACAACTTTGCCTCTCCTGGACAAGTCTTTTCTTTCCCTCCCACTCATTTCTATCCTGCTTTCACTTTCACAGTGTCCCGATGTTTGTGGGAGATCACAACCTCGGCCCCCCCTCCCCCAGCCTCCTGTTATCTCTCCCTGCTTTAGACAATCTCTTCCTGCTCTGTATAGTGACCCCCTCTCCTCTCCTGTGTCCTTCTCTCGGACCCCCTCCTCTCTCTACCTGCACAGAGAAACTGAGTGATGTTTTCTCCTGTCTGTGCTGCTGAACCTGCCTCTACCAACAGGTAATAACAGTAACACACTTTCAGGCTTCATATCACTTGTGAAGACAAGACAACTGTTATTTCAGATTCTATTTTTAGTAAGGGCCCATTTACAAGGGGTGCAAACATGCATCTCCCATGCAGGGCTGTCATTTATCAGCACGGGGGGTACATAGGTGTTGTGTGCATCCCCGTGTCATCACCCCATTCACATCTACTGGGACGTGAGGCTGCATGGACACAGCCTATGTATCCTAATATGACATGCAGGTGCGGGTCCCAATAGAAGTGAATGGGACGCTGGCACACATGTCTGCACCACATGTGAATGGGCCCCAAGGAATTAGTGCTCACGGAGGCTATTGAGCTCTCCAGGCATACGAAAACAACAGGAGTGACTAAATCTGGCCATACAGTAGATGGATTAAAATGTAACGGCTCCAGCAGGGACTGGACAAGTTTCAATCCTTCTGTAGTCATTCTTGCTAAAGAGACATCAATTTAATGATCAACTTCTCTCCAACCCGCAGGAATGTTTCTTTAGATTTGCAGCTCCGATATCGATGTTTCAGTGGAAAGGGTTCCCTTACCCACCTTAGTTGTGTGGATTGGGGGGATCCATTCAATTTTTTAGACAAAAATAAAAACGATCCATCTATGGCCAGCCTCCAGCTTACTTACCATACGTTATACAATCCGATTGTACAATATCTTTTGGATCTACCACCAGCTATGTAGTACAAAGGTCTGCCTGATTGGATACTGCTTAAATTAATTGTTTAGGTTGTCCATAGATTACATCGTTTTTGTAAATCTAAAGGAGATTGTGCAGAGATTGTACAATCAGATTGTATAGTGTATGCTATACATACAGTATAGTGTTCTTGTGCATGAGTACTAACAAATGTATTCCCTGTTATCTTTATTCTCACCTATGCAGATTTGTTTTCCCAGGAACTTGGTCTTTGTGTCTAGGGTTGCACAAATACCTGTTTTGTACCAACAATACTTGTGCTCAAGTACTCGCTGATACCAGTTGCCAATACCTTGCGGTGCGATTTGAGCCCATACGAAATGACTGGGCTTAAATCGCACTGTAAAGAATCACATGTGATTTGAACAGGAATGTGGTGCGATTCCTGTCTGAATCACATGTGGTTTCCTGCACCACTCTTGTGTGAACCCCGGCTGAAGTCATTATGACAAGTAGGGGTTAACACAGGAGCAGTGTGAGAAAGAGCATGTGATTCAGACAGGAATCGCACCACATTCCTGTTCAAATCACATGTGATTCTTTACAGTGCGATTTAAGCCCAGTCATTTCATTTTCGCAGGATCCTGTGTAATGTAAAGTGGGCCAGAGGTGCAGGGTGCTGTGTAATGTAAAGTGGGCCAGAGGTGCAGGGTGCTGTGTAATGTAAAGTGGGCCAGAGGTGCAGGGTGCTGTGTAATGTAAAGGGGCCCAGAGGTGCAGGGTGCTGTGTAACATAAAGGGGGCCAGAGGTGCAGGGTGCTGTGTAATGTAAAGGGGGCCAGAGGTGCAGGGTGCTGTGTAATGTAAAGGTGGCCAGAGGTGCAGGGTGCTGTGAAATGTAAAGGGGGCCAGAGATGCAGGGTGCTGTGTAATGTAAAGGGCCCCAGAGGCGCAGGGTGCTGTGTAATGTAAAGGGGGCCAGAGGTGCAGGGTGCTGTGTAATGTAAAGGTGGCCAGAGGTGCAGGGTGCTGTGAAATGTAAAGGGCCCCAGAGGTGCAGGGTGCTGTGTAATGTAAAGGGGGCCAGAGATGCAGGGTGCTGTGTAATGTAAAGGGGGCCAGAGGTGCAGGGTGCTGTGAAATGTAAAGGGGGCCAGAGGTGCAGGGTGCTGTGTAATGTAAAGGGGGCCAGAGGTGCAGGGTGCTGTGAAATGTAAAGGGCCCCAGAGGTGCAGGGTGCTGTGTAATATAAAGGGGACCAGAGGTGCAGGGTGCTGTGTAATGTAAAGGGGGCCAGAGGTGCAGGGTGCTGTGTAATGTAAAGGGGGCCAGAGGTGCAGGGTGCTGTGTAATGTAAAGTAGGCCAGAGGTGCAGGGTGCTGTGTAATTTAAAGGGCCCCAGAGGTGCAGGGTGCTGTGTAATGTAAAGGGCCCCAGAGGTGCAGGGTGCTGTGTAATGTAAAGTGGGCCAGAGGTGCATGGTGCTGTGTAATGTAAAGGGGCCCAGAGGTGCAGGGTGCTGTGTAATGTAAAGTGGGCCAGACAAGCAGAGTGCTGTGTAATGTAAAGTGGGCCAGAGGTGCAGGGTGCTGTGTAATGTAAAGTGGCCCAGAGATGCAGGGTGCTGTGTAATGTAAAGGGGCCCAGAGGTGCAGGGTGCTGTGTAACGTAAAGGGGGCCAGTGATGAATGGTGCTGTGTAATGTAAAGGGGTCCAGAGGTGCAGCTGTGGAGAGGGGGTACACGGTAGTGACAAAGAGATATTAAAAAGATGCAGGGGGCACAGTTTTTTACATTTTAACATGGGGGGGGTCGTCTTTAACCCCTGCCAGCGGTCAAAGAAAGGGTAAAATGGGACTCTGTATTGCCGCTGCCGAAGCGCCCCCCATCCCTGAAAAAATTTCAGCGGACGCCCATGATTATATAACAAAAAAAATCATTTTTTTTATATATATTGCCACATATCAATGTTAAAAATGTAGTAGCTGCAAATAATTTTATTCTTTAGGCTTTTTTCCTTTATTTTCACCTTATTATCCAGCCAGTAACACACTTTCTGTCTTATGCCACCTACACACGATCGGTTCATCCGATGAAAACGGGCCGATAGATTTTTTTCATCAGATATCCGATGAAGCTGACTTTTATCTGTCTTGCCTACACAGCATCAGTTAAAAATCCATTTGTATCAGAACGCGGTGATGTAAAACACTATGCCATGCTGAGAAAAATGAAGTGCTTCTGAGCATGCGTCGACTTGATTCTGAGCATGCATGGATTTTTAACTGATGGACTTGCCCACATATGATCGTTTTTTCTATTGTTTTTTTTAACCAGATTTTAAATTTAAATTTTAAAACAGGTTCTAGGTTTCGGTAAAAAAAAAGATGGGGCCCACAGACGATCGGTTCATCCGATGAAAACGGTCCATCGCACCATTTTCATCAGACGAACCGATCGTGTGTACGCAGCATTAGGGTGTCTCTGCTTTGGATGGAGGAGCAACTGAGACACCTTTCGGCAGCAGTGCTGTCAATATGGTTTAGTTTTAGATACACTAATAGATTTACTGTAGATAGACTTTACTAACCAATTAAATCCCTTTTGGGAAAAAGGTATAAAGCCCTGTACACACGATTGGATATCTTATGGAATCTAATCAGATGGATTTCTCCGTTGGATATCCGATGAAGCTGACTTTCATCGGTCTTGCCTACACACCATCGGTCAAAAATCCGACCGTGTCCAAGCGCGGTGACATAAAACACTACGACTTGCTGAGAAAAATTAAGTTCAATGCTTCCGAGCATGCGTCGACTTGACTCGGAGCATGCATGGATTTTTGACCGATGGACTTCCACACAGACGATCATTTTTTTCTATCATTTTTTTTATCCATAGGAAAATTTTAAAACATGTTCTACTTTTTTTCTCCGATGGAAAACAAACCGATGGGGCCCACACATGATCGATTTGTCAGATGAAAACGGTCCATCAGTCCGTTTTCATCAGACAAACCGATCGTGTGTACAGGGCTTTAGGTGAATGAATAAAAACTAACCATTGTAACCACCCTCTAGTTGCCACTTTTGCTGGACAGCTTGGTCTGGTACAGAAAGTTGAAAAAAAACACAATCAACAGGTGGAAATAAAGGAAAAAGCCAACAAACGAATGCAGCCACCACATCTAAAAATTAGTTAACTGCAACATAATAGACTTGTTTTTGTGTTTAATACCAATTTAAGTCTATACTTTCAGCTGCATGTAGAATACTCTATTTTATTCTATCTTTCCAAATCTGAGGTAGCAAGATGTGAAGCCAGTAAATGTAACCTAAGCAGTAAATAATATAAATACAGTGTATAGCCTTCGGGAGAGTGTTTGAAATGAAATATAGGTAATGCATGTCTTATCCACAAGTACTAATATTTGAATTTTCTTTCACCTATCATAATGAAAAATGTATTGTATATTCCCTCTTAGCAAGTGCTTAAATCCAAACTATCTGTAAAAAAAGGCCCTATGTTTATTTAGTAAACTCCATGTTATTTCTTGTTAAATATTAGATTTAACCACTTAACCCCCAGACCATATTGCTGCCCAATGACCAGAGCACTTTTTGTGATTCGGCACTGCGTCGCTTTAACTGACAATTGCGCGGTCGTGCGACGTGGCTCCCAAACAAAATTGGCGTCCTTTTTTTCCCACAAATAGAGCTTTCTTTTGGTGGTATTTGATCTCTGCGTTTTTTTGCGCTATAAACAAAAATAGAGCGACTATTTTGAAAAAAATGCAATATTTTTTACATTTTGCTATAATAAATATCCCCAAAAAATATATAAAAAAAAAAATTTCTTCAGTTTAGGCTGTTACGTATTCTTTTAATTCATATATATCTTTACTAGTAATGGTGGCGATCAGCGTTTTTTTTTCAGTACTGCGACATTATGGCGGACACTTTTGACCATTGGCATTTTTATAGCGATCAGTGCTATAAAAATGCATTGGATTACTATAAAAATGCCATTGGCAGTGAAGGGGTTAACACTAGGGGGCGGAAAATGGGTTAAGTATGTTCCTGGGTGTGTTCTAACTGTATGGGGAGTGGACTCACTAGGGGAAATCACTGATCTTTCGTTCATACATTGTGTGAACAGAAGATCAGCTTTTCCCCCGCTCACAGGACCGGGAGCTTTGTGTTTACACACAAAGCTCCTGGTCCCCGCTCTGTAACGAGCAATCGTGCGTGCCCGGCGGCGATCGTGCCCACCGGGCACGTGCGCGGGACGCGCACGTGCCCCCTAGTGGCCACAAAAGGAGCCGACGTATAGCTACGGGCTCTCGCCCAGGAGAGCCAACCTGCCGCAATAAAATGACGGCGGCTGGTCGGCAAGCAGTTAAAGGACAACATTTACTTTATTCCTTCTGATGGGACTGTACTTGTACTTTTCTTGGAGTACAAAACCTTCCACAGGAATGGAAGCTAAAATGAAAGATGTTCTTTAAAAAGCCAATTTTCTTGTTCTTTTGACAGATTTACATTGTAAAAAAACTGAAATTTTGTATCAAGTACTTAATCCATGGCAGCATACATGTGATATAGCTCCTCCTCTATATCCATCCACATGCTGCCATGCATTGGCGTCATAAAAGGAAAATTACAATAAATACTTGATACAATTTCCCATTTTCCTGATGCCAACATGGAAGCATATCTTTGATAAATAACAAGCTAAACAGGGAGGGCTAAAATATATAATCAAACTTTATTACAATGGACATGGAAGACTGGACCATCATTCCTTCAAAGTCCATTGACATACAAGCTCCTGGATCTTCCCTGTAGCACATGAGGCAAGTGCACTGCAGCACACAGCCTGCTACTTTGCTTATGTCTCCATTGACATTTTGCATGAGCTGCCCTGAACTCAAAAATGTAGAAATAGACCTAGCTGCATGAGCCTCTACCACTACTGGAGGCAGGCCACACTGTAAATTTTCTGGATGACCTTGACACTCCCAAGATGACAAGGTTTGTTGTAGCTTCCTCCTCTGAACTTACCTGATGAAAACACAAACAGTCTCCCTGAGGATTTTAACTAGGAAGTGGCTTTCAGGTAGGCATTTTAAACACTTGACACATCCAGCTTTGTTTGTAAGATGAAAACAGAAGCTACCTTGGGAACAAAGGTGCACAAACTTGTCCAGAAAGAATAGGATGTAGGACTCTCTAAACCCAAAAGCTTGCAGATCTGATACTCTGCCCCCTGAAGTTATTGCTTGACGTTATAGAGGGACACTGCCTCTTAAGTGATGTCCCACTGATGACTGATTTCTAATGATGCAATCAGATTCCTGGCAGGGAATCCAGGACCAGAATAAAAACCTACTGGGGAACATCATTTCTTCTCAGGGACTCAAAGTCTCGGAACCAAACTCCTGAAGCGTTCCCCTGGCAGCTCACATGCCCATGTTCCCTGGTGAAATGGCTGATATTTAAACTGTAAACCCCAAATACAGATCTATTTGAAGTAATTATAGCAACTGGGCAAAATTCTGCTCAGCTGCAAAGACTGTCCTGTTCCCTTTCTGAAACCTTGCCAGTTATGAACCTTTTCTAGAGGACGACCCAAGTCCTCCAATCATTCCCTCTCAATTTCCAGTCTATCCAGGGACAGGTGTTGTAGAAACACAAGTAGCTGAAGTGCTTGGTCCAGTGACTTATGCCACGTACACACGATCATTTTTTGTGATGAAAAAAAACGAAGTTTTCTGTGAAGTAAAAAATGACGTTTTTGAAACGTCACTTTTCAAAGACGATGTTGCATACACACCAACGTTTTTTTCACAAAAAGCGAGGTTACGTTCACCACTCTTTTCCATTGAAGTTTGCTTCATAACTAGCTTCTGGGCATGCGCGGGTTGAAAAGCGTCGTTTTAAACAACGTTTTTGCTACACACGGTGACTTTTTGTGAAACAAAAAACGACGTTTTGAAAAACGACACAAAAAATTCAAGCATGTTGGAATTTTTTTTTGGTCATTTTTTTAAGACAAAAAACGACGTTTTGCCCACACACGATCAATTTAAATGACGTTTTAAAAAACTTCGTTTTTTTTCATCGCAAAAAACGACCGTGTGTACGTGCCATAAGACTTACAATAATTCCCCATTACAGTCAATATATAATATTTATGTACTGAGAGAGGAAATCTACTTTTTGAGCAGAATGCACTATTCTGGTCAGGATGAAGAAATGTTCTGGAGGGTGATGCCTAAACCATCAAATGTAACTGGGTTTAGAGTATAGAATGAAGAAGAGAGAAGGCAGACTCCAACTCAGTTGTCAGGTAGAGGCTTATTGCAACATAACACTCTTATTGGTGTAGCTCTTGAGATCAAAAAGGAGAATGGGGGAGGTTGCTCTAGCTTTCCCTTTTTAGATTTAAGCAGCTCCTGTGGGTAGATATAGGGGCAGAGATATATCACATGTATGCTGCCATGTTGGAGTCAGGAAAATATTTAAATTACTCCACACATATGAAGATTGTGCACTGCATAAGTTTGTCAATGGTAAGGCACAATTGTGAACATTAACAATAATGAGTGTTTAACATAGTTGTTCATACTTAAGAATATCATCCATGTGGTTGTTGAAAAAGCCAGTAGTAGAAAAGAAATGGTTCTCATGATCACACCAACTTTTGCAAGCTTTGTTTCCTCAACATGTTTCAAAAGCCAGTGAAAAGTAAATAGTAGACATAACCCCTGTGAAAAAGAAAATTAACCAGATAAATATATTTCATTTTTTAAAGTGTAACATAAAATGTAACAGAAAAGTCTAACCTTTTATATAACTGAGTGTTTTAGGTACTTCAAGTCAACAGTGGATGAAGCATTTTTTTCATTAGCACATGCTCCATTCAACGACATTCAACATATACAAACTAGAAATCTTTTTTTTTTTTATTGTTATTATTATTATTATATTTTTAGTGGTAAATTATTCCAGTGCTTTTCCAAAGCTCATAGACCAGTGATTAAATGGGTGTTCTTTTTAGGAATGGGGGTATGTGGGCTACGTTTTAGCTAGATTTTTTAAACAATGCTTATATGTTGAGAGGTAACAAGGCTGGACAAGACAGCATGTCAGGTGGCTGTAGAGTAACTGGATCTATCTTGTGTAGCACTACCCCCGAAAGAGCTGCTGGTTTGATTTTGGTGGCATGTTACCTCTAATTTTCCGCTATCTAGGGTACTTAATAAAAGCTGTAAGAAAGTCAATGTCCACACTGTATATATCTTTTTCTGTGCTTTATTACCCAACATGGTAAAAATTGTAAAAACAGTAGTAGGTGAGAAGATAGAAGAAGTGGTATTTAATGGATTCAGGCGTATAACTTGGTTTCAGAAACAGTTTTGCTTCCAATGACAACTTTCGTCGCCACTCTAGCCAGAGTGGGTATAGTGCATCTCAATAGGCCGCTCTCACCGGTCTAGCAGCCAGAGTGTCGCTCTGAACTTTAGCAAAGTCTCTGTCACAGACCTTCCCAAAGGGCGGAGATATTCTCGGTCCAAAATCCTTCTCAACACTGGATTAGGCACCCGGATCTCCCTTGAACCACTTGTTTAATTTTAAATACTGATAGGCGACCATCGTCCAGCCTTTCAGAAACGATGTGTCCTTGGATGAAGCAGTAGGCCTCTCTCGAGATACCAGCCTCGTGCTCAGTATTTCCCAGACAGGTTCTCCATCGATCGGCTTCCTCCCTCGGGATGTACAACACCGGACAACTCTGCAGCCGCAGACTCAGTCTACACACTGAGCCTACAAAGTACATAATTTGCTCTGGACCAATGTGGTCCCGGAGCCAGGAACACATGAACCCCCCCCTCCCCCGGCCAGGAGGGCCAAACACGGGGGTGGTGGCGGATGGCGGCAAAGACAACCACAAATCAATGGCGTCTGCCCCCTAAATAACCCTCCCCAGCATGCACAGCCAGGCGATCAACCTTCCTGATTGGCTGCCAAGGAGAAGTATCCACACTAACCTGACTTTACTGCTGCCACCTGATGGTCTGGGGTGTGAGGCCCCCCCATACAGTGACAGTGGACACACAGTACAGCCAAAGCTGGTACAGAGGCTTTTGAATTTAGCCAAAAAAACACGATCAGAGGCAACTAACTCTCTGATCACCCTCTAAATTTACAGCAGTACCTGTTATGAAAGTAGCCAGGCTCTACACTCGCAGAGTCTTACCTGCAGCTTCAGGGCTAGCTCAGAGTTTTCATTTGGGAATTGGGGAGCTTTAAAGTAAAACAATAGTAAGGCTGGATTCACACAATGTGATCCCTTGCAGTGTGTTAACATTGCAGGAAATAGGCGCCATTGCAGAAAAAAGACACTGATTTGGTATGCAAAGATGCATGTCAAATTGGCCCAATGTGAACGTGGGCTACAAGCTATATTGCCAATCATTGAAAATTGATCACACCTGATCACACCTAAAGTACTGATGGCCTATCTAATTTCTTCAGTCCCTAAAATGTCAGAACAGTACAAATACCCCCCAAATGATGCATTTTTGGAAAGTAGACAGTCCGATGTATTTAGTAAGAGGCATGGTTTGAAGTTGTAATTTTTTTCCACAATTCTTGGGAATATTAAGAAATTATTTATTTTTTACACAAAATTGTCATAACAACAAGTTACTTCTCACACACAACATTTGCATACCTGCAATTACACTCCAACATATATTCTGCTACTCCTGAGTATGGCGATACCACATGTGTGAGACCATTTCACAGCCTGGCCACATACAGAGGCCCAACATGCAGGGAGCCTCGTCAGGCGTTCTAGGAGCATAAATTACACATATCATTTCCTATTGACTAATCCCGTTTTTTGAATACCCTGGAGCACCAGGACAATGGACAATTTGGAAAGCAAACACCCCATCATATAATCTTTGAGGCATTATTAGTTATTTGAAAATTTCATTTTTTCCACAAGTTTTTGGAAAATGTGGAAAGAAAATGAAAACATTTTTATTTTTATTTTTTTTACACAAAGTTGTCAATTTATAAGATTTTTTTAACACATATCATGTAGATAGCAAAAATTACACCCCAAAATACATTCTGTTACTTCTCCAAAATATGGCAATACCATATGTGTGATACTTTTACACAGCCACATACAGAGGCCCAGCATCCAAGCAGCACCTTCAAGCATTCTAGGAGCACAAATCATACATCTTTCCTGACTGCCTATGACACTTTTGAAGGCCCTGGAGCACCAGGACAGTGGAAACACCCACACAATTATGCTATTTTGTAAAGCAAACCCTCCAACATATATTCTATGAGGCATGGGCTGCAGATAGGTACTCAGATACTTTAATGGGCTGCATATAGGTACTCGGGTACTCTGATGGGCTTCACACAGGTTATTTGGGTACTCTGATGGGCTGCAGAAAGGTACTAGGGTACTCTAATGGGCTTCAGACAGGTACTCGGTTATTGTGTTAGGCTGCATATAGGTTCTTGGGTACTCTGGCTGGAGACAGGTACTTGGGTATTCTGATGGCCTCCAGATAGGTTATTGGGTACTCTGGGCTGAAGACAAGTACTCGGGTACTCTGATTGGCTGGAGAGGTTTTGAGCTACTCCGATGGGCTGAAGACAGGTACTTGGGTACTCTGGGCTGGAGCTAGGTACTCATGTACTTTGCACAATATATGTTTAACGCTAGCAGCTTTTGGATAATTGATTACATTTAAGCATCTGGGCAGTGGTGGCTCACAGGATTTCTTCCATTTTTTTTGTACCCTGATGGGCTGAAAACAGGTACTCCGGTACTCTGATGGGTTGGATACAGGTACTCAGGTACTCTGATGGGCTGGATATAGGTACTGAGCTACTCTGATGGGCTAAAGGCAGCTACTTTTGTACTCCGATGGGCTGCAGATAGGTACTTAGGTATTTTGTTGGGTTGGAGATAGGTAATCGGGTATTCTGGGCTTGAGACAGGTACTCGGGTACTCTTATGGGCTCCAGATAGGTACTCGGGTACTCTGGGCTGGAGACAGGCACGCAGGTACTCTAATGGGCTTAGGACATGTACTCAGATGGGCTAGTGAAAGGTACTCCTTATTACTGGGGCAATCTGTGAGTTTTACTGTAAGCGGTAATTAGCTGTTACAGCAATCTCCTCCTCACACAGGATTAGTGTCTAAGACTTTGCGCTGGAGACAGGTACTCGGGTACTCTAATGGGCTGATGACAGGTACTCAGAGGGGCTGGTGACAGGTACTCTGATAGGCTGGTGAAAGGTACTCCTTATTACTGGGGAAATCTGTGTGTTTTACTGTAAGCCGTAATTAGCTGTTACAGCAATCTCCTCCTCACACAGGATTAAGGAGGAGAACCCAGTAACAGCTAGTTATCACGGTTTGTTAATATCTGTGATTAGACTAGACCGGTCACATGGTAAAGAGACCTTTTTATTGGCTCTTTACCCTGATCACTGTGCTGTGTGCCCCTGAGGGAGCTGTGCTTTAAGGCCTCGTACACACGATCGGACATATCCGATGAAAACGGTCCGCGGACCATTTCCATCGGATATGTCCGATCGGAGTTTGATCCGATGGCGTGTACACACCATCGGATCAAATTCCCCGCCGCCGGACGGCGCGGTGATGCGGCGGTGATGTTGACGCCGCCACGTCACCGCCACGTCACCGCACCAGGAAGTTAAACACTTCCGCGCATGCGCCGAATCCATTCGGCGGCAGCCCGGCGGCGGTGGGGGACGACATGTCTGCTGGTAAGTGTACTAACCAGCAGACATGTCGGGCGGACAGATTCCCACCGGATAGATTTCAAAGCATGCTTTGAAATCTGTCGGGTGGAGAAATCTGTCCGCTAGCCCATACACACGAGCGGAGATGTCTGCTGAAACGGTCCACCGTTTTCAGCGGACATATCCCCTCGTGTGTACGAGGCCTAAGAGTTTTTTTGGTGGACTAAAGCACCATTTGCTTACTGCACTATGAATTTCTTCTCTTTCTTTTTTCAAAATAGCATTTTTCACCTTATGAACTTTACTCATCCTTTTTTCTTTATCGTACATCACGGGACACAGAGCGGCAATCCATTACTATGTGGGTTATAGAGTCTACCTTCAGGTGTGGACACTGGTGTAATTAACTACACAGGAAGTTCCCTCCCTATATAACCCCTCCCATACTGGGAGCTCCTCAGTTTTTTCATCAGTGTCTAAGGTGTTGGTCACGAGTGAACATGTGCTCTTAGGAGCTCCACTGGAGGGATCCATGCTGGATGTAAAAAACCTCCATAAATCCGCATCCGTCCAAGGTGCTTCATAGCCAAAGTGGACGGTACCGGGGCCTCAGTACGAAGAACGAGGTTTAGCCTATAATGCCTCTCTGCGGAGGGCTGGATCCTGGGTTCCAGAACTTTGTGCCTTCTAAGGACCAAATGTTTTTTCTGCTGCCAGGATGCTATATAGGTCCAGGGGAGTTGGTGTTCCTGCCATGGACCCCGGTCCCTGAAGGTCTAGGACAGAGGTGGCAGACACAAGGCCCGCGGGCCGAATGCGGCCCTCCAGGCCATTTCATGCGGCCCTCGTACCTCTCCAGTCCTCCTCAAGACCCTTACTTTCTGCTTTCAAGCAATGCATCTAACTTCTTCCCAGCAGCAGCATAAGGAAAGGGGGGTGCACTGTGATGTAAGGGAGGATGGGGGACTCAACTTCTGATGGTGGGGGGCTCTTGACATCTTATGTAAGGAAAGGGGATGCGCTGGACATCTAATCTTACAGATACAACCGGCCCTTTTGAGAAGAATCATAATGCTGATGCGGCCCACGATGAAATTGAGTTTGACACCCCTGGTCTAGGACAATACCCACGGTGAAGGGGGAAGATTGGGCCTCTTGCTTGGCAATACCCTGCAGCGTGGAGAAGGTAAGAGGAGGGCCTACGGGACTTGGTTCGACAGTAGGTCCTCCGTGGGGGACTTGGGTCTCGCCTATATTATGCTTCTATGCATGGGCAATGTAAACCACTATGTCTTCTGAGACAGGATGGCTCAGGGCACCCATATACCTCCCCTAGCCGGCATGCAGCCTGGCCCACCATGTCTGTTAGACAGGATGGCTGCAGTACCTATATATCTCCCCTTGAAGGGGCCGGTACATAAATAAAAAAATAAAAAAAATATGCCCTTAATCCTATACAAAGGATTGTCTTCCATGAGTAGTTGCAAGTCTTATCTGTGTTTCCACTACTATGGGCAGTAGAAGACATGCCTGATGTTTTTGCTTACCATGCTTTCCAGAAAACGGAAGCTTAAGTGTTAGCTGATCTATTATGTCCCACTTCCTCCGCTTCAGGCTCTACCATGTTGCACGTGCTCACCGGCTCAGTGCAGTCGCAGAGAAGGCTCTTCAAAGGGCCCGGACGTCAGAGCTCTGTAAAGCTAGGGGGACACAAACGTAAGCACCTTGTGTGAGTTGGATACAGATTCATCTAAGACGCCTACTCGCATCTAGCTGTGCAGATTAGCAGGCATTGTGTCAGACTAAATTCAGCTATTTGATGCACCTGGGTTAAGTGCCTCTGCTTTAGCTTAGGACTTGGTCTCCCCATAGAATAAGGTCAGGGGTAGGAATATAAAGAGGGATCGCCACCTGAACCTGGTGGACCCTTATTCTCCTCTGAAGAGACTTAAACAGCTCATAGATTGAGCCATCAGACCTGTCAGGCATTGCAGCCTTCCCCCAACATTGCAATCACTCTGCATGTGTTTTTCGTGTTTTGCAAGAAAAAAAAAAAAAAAAAGGGGGTGCCCCCCTTTTCCTGCTTTAATCCTGAAACAAAGGGATTAGAAAGCTTGGGTATAAAAGTTTCACTGTCAGAGGACAGGAGACAGGAGCTGCAGCCTAACAAGGAGAAGCTATCAAAAGCCCTACAGGTTCTGATTACACCTCTATCTTCTCCTTAGAGTGTAAAGAGAGGTTTTCCTATAGGTGGCTAGTAAGACCTCCATATTATCCTCAGCCTGGTGTCGGCTTCAGGCTAACCAAATGCATCGGAGGGATGCACAGTTGCGGGCACACATTGCTAATGTCTCTTAATTGAGGAAACACACATCTGCAGAGGATAATTTCCTCTTTACCAGTCCGCATGTTGCATAACATACATGAGTTTGGAATGCATGTGGGATAAAAACAAGTAACAGAGCAGATTCTATTGTGGATCGCATAAACATACATGTTTCTGTCTATATGGTGCTGCATGTTTCCACAAAAGAGGTCGCATAAAAGATGCTTGTAATGCTGAATCGCATAAAGACGTTTGTAGGCATAAAAATGCTGAATCACGCATGATTACCTGATCACCCAAGTCCTTGTTTCCCCCAAGGATGTTTGGTTACACAGAAGAGGTTTGTTTCCACAGAAAGGCCTAAAATCGCATAAAGTTGCTTGGATGCAAAAAAGATGCTGGATCACACATGGTTAACTGATCATCAACGTCCTGGATTACCCAAGGATGTTTGGTCACACAAATAGGCTTGTTTCCACAAAGGTACCTAAAGTCGCATAAAGATGCTTGTATGCATAAAAATGCTGAATCACACATGATTACCTGATCACCCAAGTCCTTGTTTCCCCCAAGGATGTTTGGTTACACAGAAGAGGTTTGTTTCCACAGAAAGGCCTAAAATCGCATAAAGTTGCTTGGATGCAAAAAAGATGCTGGATCACACATGGTAACCTGATCATCAGCGTCCTGGATTACCCAAGGATGTTTGGTCACACAAATAGGCTTGTTTCCACAAAAGTACCTAAAGTCGCATAAAGATGCTTGTATGCATAAAAATGCTGAATCGCATAAAGGATGCTTGTATGCATAAAAAGGTTGAATCACACAGGATTACATGATCACCCAAGTCCTTGATTCCCCAAGGATATTTGGTCACGCAAAGAGGCTTGTTCCCACAGAAAGGCTTGAAATCGCATAAAGAGGCATGATGGCATAAAAATGCTGAATCACACAGGATTACCCGATCACCCAAGTCCTGGATTACTCAAGGCCTAAAGGGATCGCTTAAAGATGCTTGAATGCAAAAAGAAGCTGGATCACACATGGTTGTTGGATCAACAGAGTCCTGGATTACCCAGGGATACTTGATCACATAGAGAGGCTTGTTTCACAGAAATGCCTAAAGTCGCATTAAGATGCTTGGGTGCATAAGGATGTTGGAACGCACAGGGGTGCTTGGTCACACAAGGGTTCTTGTCCGCACAGTTGTGCTTAAAATGCATAAGATGTTGATCGCATGGAAGATGCTGAATCGCATGCATGGTTACTTTAAAGTTGCACATGGTGGCTTAATTAAGCAATACAGGATGCCTTGTGTTTGCATAGAGATACGTGTCTGCATGGGTTCATGTTGCACATTGTTGCATAACACGTTTATAGCACATGCTTGCTTGCTTGCAAGGATGCTCGTTCCAGAGCACACATGCTATATGCATTTTTGGCGTGAGACATATTTATATGATTTCATGCTTCCATGAACACACACTGCCATGTACACACGCCTCCATTGAGGCATATGGCTTTAACACTTGCCACATACACATATGGGGAGCCAGTTGCATATGTGTTTATTTACTTGGGACTGCAGAGGTTGTCTGCGTTGTGCAGGGGAACAGCACTATCTCCAGTTGGTGGTCTTGCCCTTTTGGGTTAGCCTCCGTGTCTGGGTTGTCAGGGTGCTAGGGCCCGCCTCTAGCAGGTCTGTAGGCCCAGGGTATAGCAGTAATGGCATACGGAAGCAGACTCCTGCTGGTGGATCAGTCAGCAGCATGGCTGGACCTAAGGGTGTCCAGCATGGTCAGGTATCTGGATCTCCTGGGTTAGGATTCCAGTCTAAAGATACATTCTTCATTGACAAGAAGCTGGGTATGTTTTGCACCAGGAGAGTACTTTTGGCCTAAGACAAGACCATCGCTATAAGAAAGCTGGTCTAGGTGGTTACGGCAAGGAACAGTTCCTTACTTTTGGCCTTCTGCTTAAGGCACTAGAGAAGATGCTGCTTCATTCAAGACAGTTCCCTATACTTTTATTCAGGACTGTTATAAACAGTATTGTGTTGGCCTAGAAGGAGTGGATCTTGACCTAGCATTATCCAAAGAACCGGTCCCAGAGATAGGCTGGAATTCCTCTTGGTGGTTCTTAACTAAAGGGTTTGCCAGGTCAGGAAGAGACCTTGCCCCAGGGGAAGTAGTCGAGCTCCAAGGGAGCCTTATCTGTCAGCTAGAGCTACCGGTGGAGCATCTGGCTTAGGGGCCTGAACGTTCAGGGGCTGGTTGGTTCGGTCAGAGTTCAATCAGACTATACCATATTAAGTGATTTACTTAATTTACCAAGGAGGAGCTTGTGCCTTGCCTATTGACATTCGTCATTTCATGAAATGCAGAATTGGCAGGCGATTCGCTGTAGACGTCAACAAGTGTCTCCAGGAGAAGGACCTCTACACCCCGACTGTTTTCCTGACCAAGGGCCACAGAAATAATACCCTGTACATAAGAGGTATTGGCGTCCAGGCTCAACAAGAAATTGAACAGCTTGAGGTCAAGGACAAGGGATCCACCCGCATGCGGGGCAGATGTGTTAGTAATCTGTGGGACCAGTGGTCACTGGTTATGTCTCTCCCCCAGTGCCGCGGCGTTTGTGGCTTCCATGCAACATTAGAGGATGGCGGAAGCTGGCCTGATTACTCCGGCATAGCCCTGACAACCTTTTCTGTGCAGGGACAGTAGGGGTGGTAGTAGAGGACCCACGGTCCCTTACATCTTGTCCAGGCCTACTTCGAAGGGGGTATTACATCCTGTCGTGCAACAGGTGAATTAATGGTCTGGCTATTTTAGCCCACATTCTTCAGGATCAGGGTTTTTAGAATCAACGGCACTTCCTTTGATTCATACAGGAAGGCTGGCCTCCAGGACCAGATATCCCAGGATCGGGAGAGCCCATGTTCCTGGTATGAAACAGATGGTGGCATCCTTGGAAGTTTGTCAAAGATAAAATTCCTGCCTTCCTGCATTTGGAAAGGAGACGGAGCCAGCCTTAAGTTACATCAAGGATCCGATCTCGGCCTTGCCTCCAAAGGTCGCTTGCTTCACACTCTTTGTTCCGAGCCATTATACAAGGGGTGACGCGCATAAGTCCACCAGTTTAGTCGCCCTTGTGCTTGGAGGATTGGCTCTAGTTTTGTCGGCTTACAGGATCAGCTCTGTGGGCCGATGCACCATATTTCCCTTCAGCCTTTAACAAGGGAATTGGTGTTCTTGGTTGTGGTAGCCTCCAAGAGAGTTTCAGTATTGGCAACCTCTTGGTATAAAACCATACTTATTCTTACTAGTAGGGTGATGTTAATCCTCACCCAGCCTTATTTACTAGAAGGATCTAGTGTTCATTTGAATCTAGATATTCTTACCTCCCCCTTTTTCAAAACCTTGTTTTCGGAAGGAAAGGTTATTGCTTTCTCTCAGTAGAGATGAGAGCAGTTAAATATCTATCTGAAGGTTCAGATATAGAAATCTGAAGTTTTTATTGTGCTGCCAGAAGACCCTAGATGTGGGCAGGCAGTGTTCAGTTCAGCTATTAAAATGGTTACACTCTCTCCTTTGGAGTAGAAGGGTCAAGGACTATCTGAAGCGGCTGCTCGGATACGGAAAGCTGATGTTATTGCGCTACCAGGAGGCCCCAGGAAGGGGCAGGCAGCGTCTAAAATCAACTGTTTTCAAGATTGATTCATCAGGGTATTATTCAGGCTTGTGGTTCGGAGAGTGGGACTCCCCCTGTTTCTTGGGGGGGGGGTGCTCCGTACCAGGATAGTAAGCGCTTTATGCGCGATGCTTTACCGAGCCTTTATGACGCAGATTTTCAGGGCCGCAACTTGGCGTCTGTGCTTAGGTTCACTGATTCTTGTCAGATGTACATAGGAGGGCAAAAGGATGCAGCTTTTTGGCGCAGTATGCATCTGGCAGAATTATAGATCCTCACATCTGATGGCCTGCGTTGTTTGTGTCTCCCTCCCCTCAGTAAGCATTGCTTTCGGACATCCCACATAGTAATGGATTGCCGCTCTGTGTCCCATGATGTACGATAAAGAAAATAGGATTTTTTATGACAGCTTACCTGTAAAATCCTTTTCTTGGAGTACATCACGGGACACAGAGCTCCCGCCCCTCTTGTTTGGGGATATTGGGACACTTATTGCTTTGCTACAAAAACTGAGGAGCTCCCAGTATGGGAGGGGTTATATAGGGAGGGAACTTCCTGTGTAGTTAATTACACCAGTGTCCACACCTGAAGGTAGACTCTATAACCCACATAGTAATGGATTGCCGCTCTGTGTCCCGTGATGTACTCCAAGAAAAGGATTTTACAGGTAAGCTGTCATAAAAAATCCTATTTTTTTCTTTTTTTCTCCTTCTCTTTTTTTATTTTTTCACTAATTTGTTACAATTGATCACTCATTTGTTACATTTGGAGAAAATATAAGGAATCACGTTTTTCACAGTTAGTTGTTATACTGATGATCCATAGTCTTTCAGTGTTTTATCACCTGATTATTTATTAATTTACAGTCTTTGCGCATCATTTTAGTTTTATATGTATTGTTTATGGATTAAGTATTAATTCTTTAAGATTGCTGCAATATTGTTGGAACACTCACAATAGGCTTGAGTACATCACAGCCATTTCACATGATATTGATTAACACTCACATTAGGTTTGAGTACATCACAGCTATATCACATGATATTTATCAAGTGATCGGGTGAGCGCCAAATTTACCTATTATATAGACTACAGTTTAAATACACCTTGAACCTTTTTCTATGTTTCCAATGTTCAAGTTCCTTGAATAACAGCACTAGAGCTTCCACAGATTGGCTATGTCACACACCTGCCCGGTTTCATCTGCCAAATATATCATATTTCAAGTAATATAAGAAATCTTTACCGAGTCCTCCCACAATACAAGCTGAATGATATGTTAATATACAAGTCTTGTGTCTTAATATTTTTTTTTATAATAAAATATGTTTGGTGTCATCCCTGATGAGGGTGAGATTGCTCATATGTTTGTTATCTTATGTAATCAATTTATAATGGTTCTCATTTGATTCTGTAACTACTTGACTTTCGAAACTCAACAACATTTATTGTTGAGGCAGATTGGAACCTGAAAGTATATGCCCCCCACCTGTTCACAGTTTGTTCCCATCAGGGGTGTTCAGGTGGACTGGAGACAAAACCGGCATCTACTATAGTCTGCCAGAACTCCACTGTTCGATTATTTTCGTGGTCAGCCTATATTTGCTTCTTAGCGATTGCATTGTTTAAGTTCAACCTTATATCTATGTTCTCACCATCACATGTATAAGTAATTGTAACTATCCCATTTGAATGTTTGTACAATTTGTTTCTCATGAAAACTTCAATAAAAACATTGAACAAGGAACATTTTTTATTCTTTTTTTTAACAGAATTTTTGTGGAAGACCTATGAAAGTGGACATTTATGTGGCCTTTTTTCAATAATAAATTGCATGTTAACCTTAATGCCGCGTACACACAATCTCTTTTTGTGATGTAAAAAATGTCGTTTTATCTCACGAAACAAAACAACGTTTTTGAAACTTAATTTTAAAAAACGATGTTGCCTACACACCATCGTTTTCTGAAAATGCTCTTGCAAAGCGCGGTTACGTAAGACACTTTCGACGGCAATCTGTTCCATTAAAGCTCCGTCTCATAGCTTGCTTCTGAGCATGTGCGGGTTTAAAAACGTTGTTTTAAACGTCGTTTTGCCCACACACCATCATTTTTTGTGAAACAAAAGAGGACATTCTGAAAACCGACATAAAAAATTCAAGCATGTTCGAATTTTTTTTGGTTGTTTTTTTGAAGACATAAAACGACGTTTTGCCCACACACGATCATTTTAAATGACGTTTTTTAAAACGTCGTTTTATTTCATCACAAAAAACGACCGTGTGTACGCGGCATAAGAATGGTACAAGAAAATTGTTTCCCATAGACTTCTTTTTGGTTCAGTGATTAGTTTGGCGTGTTGCAGACTTCACTCTGGTTTTGCAGTTCTTCACCCAAAAGAATCCGGGCCCATTTGCTCAGCCATATTAGTGAGTTATCTCATTCAAAATTTTGATACAGTGACATTCCACTACTTATCAATTCAGTTCTTCTTTCTATTATTTGGGGAAGTAAATGCAGCCAGCTCAAGGTTGCTTTTATATAGCATATTCAATAACTCTCAAATGAGTATAACAGAACAATTTTCTGAAGCAGCTATTAAATCTGAAAGAAGTCAAAACAACAAGATGTTATATACTTAATTTTTAGTATTGAAAGCAATTACCAGAACAGGGACATAAGCAATCCAATTTCCTGAGAGCAAAAAATATTGAAATTAGTTCCTGAGTTAGTTATTGATTTTAATGAAACTATTTTATTACTGGCTTCCTAGCAAGTAAAAAAAAATCACTGTCAAGTAATTTAGGAATGTAAATTTTAAGGACAGAAAGAAAGGAATTATTTATAGTTTTATGTGCACAGCCCAGCCCAAAACAACAGCTACTTCATGAAAGTTCACTTTCAGCACAATTTACAAATGTGCTAAAACAAATATAAACTCCATTACTTCAGGCAGTCACTTTTGACCTGCGACTTTGCAAGCAAGCATCACAAAACCGGGAAAATACTTAATTGTGTGGAAGAGAATGACCAAGATGGTCACACAATGAGGTAACTCCTCTTTGCCCATGTATACAGCCTAAGAACTCCCCCCATCACTAACACAGGGTGAATGGACAAGTCCAGCTATCTGCTGCCCTACAGAGAGATATGAGGCAGCACAGGGAGGATGCTGACATACCTATCCACGGATCAGGAGGAGAATCGATGGGCGGATTATCTTCACAAGCCTCCGGGTCTGCTGAGGCTTGCAAACACTGCTGGATTTGTTGGTCCTCAATGTGAATAGTGCTCAGTATGAGGTAGGAAATCCTGTGATGGGCATGTCAGGGACAGACAGCCCCCCTCATACCCTATGTACATAGACACCCCAAACTAATGGTAAGTCCCTGTGAAGGCATCGATCTACTAGGTGGACATAGACACTCTACGCAGTTTTAAAGAGAGGCAAACAGCAGAGTCAGCTGCCTAGAGCCTGGTAAAGCCTGGAGGAGCCTGCTTTGGGATACACATTGATAGCCCAAACCACAGTAAAGTCAAGGAGGGAAGAGGAAAGAAAAAAAGAGAAGGCAAGGTCTTGAAATATCCAGGCAATATCAAGGGATAAAAGTATTATGCCACCTAAAGGGTCCCAGTTACAGAAGGCAAAAGGGGGGTTAAAAGGGGCTACAGCTAAAAGCACTCTGAAAGCTCAATCTGTACAAGCTACAGATATTAAAGTTTTTTTTCAACAATCACATCTATCGGAAGCATCTGATATGACAGAACCTAATATAGCCCTAGCAACCAAAAAGAAAAAGAAATGGAATAACCTAGCAGTAGCCCCCTATCAACTATACAAAATGATATCATGGAAACAGGGAGAATGGAGTGGAGGGAAAGCCTTAGGACATGCAGGTATATATTCAACCCCTACCGACAGGAGTAGATATGGACAGATATGTATTTAGATTTGAAACTCCATATAAAACAGAACTGCAACTCTGGAAAATACTCAAGATAGGATGGATACTGCGGAATCAAGAATATCAATCATCGAACAGAAACTAATACAGTCTGAAAGAAAAAATCAAGAGCAAGATCAATGTTTAAAATATGCTATTACCACCATAGATGACTTAGAAAATAGAAACAGGTGGAACAACATTAGAGTCAGAGGTTTTCCGGGGGGGGGGACCTGATGTTGATGGTGGGAGTGTGTGAGGAGTAGTGATGTCGCAAACCTAAAATTTTGCGTTCACGAACGGCAAACGCGAACTTCCGCAAATGTTCGCGAACGGGCGAACCTGGGCGAACCGCCATAGCCTTCAATGGGCAGGCAAATTTTAAATCCCACAGGGACTCTTTCTGGCCACAATAGTGGTGGAAAAGTTGTTTCAAGGGGACTAACACCTGGACTGAGGCATGCCGGAGGGGGATGAATGGCAAAACTCCCATGGAAAATTATGTAGTTGCCGCAGAGTCCGTTTTAAATCCTTAAAGGGCATAAATCACCTAACATTCCTAAATTGTTTGGAATAACGTGCTTTAAAACATCAGGTATTATGTTGTATCGATCAGGTAGTGTAAGGGTTAGGGTTAGGGTAACAGATAGGGTTAGGGTTACAGATAGGGTTAGGGTTACAGACTGTAACCCTAACCCTATCTGTAACCCTAACCCTAACCCTGTCTGTAACCCTAACCCTAACCCTATCTGTAACTCTACCCCTAACCCTGGCTGTAACTCTAACCCTATCTGCAACCCTGACCCTATCTGTAACCCTAACCCTGTCTGTAACTCTAACCCTATTTGTAACCCTAACTGTAACCCTAACCCTGTCTTTAACTTACAGAAAGGGTTAGGGCTACAGATAGGGTTAGGGTTACTGACTGGGTTAGGGTTATGGTTACAGATAGGGTTAGGGTTACAGACAGGGTGAGGGTTACAGATAGGGTTAGGGTTACAGACAGGGTTAGGGTTAGGGTTACAGATAGGGTTAGGGTTACAGACAAGGTTAGGGTTAGGGTACACAGTGCCAGACCATACTCTGACAGACCAAACTCCCCGTTTAACGCAGCACAAACAAGTGCAAACCGTCTATTTGCACAACCGCAAACTCCCCATTTACACAAGGTTGGATACCAAGCTAGCCATGTCTCGTTCCTTATCCTCACTGACGTCTTTGAATGTCTCTTCTTCCACCCAGCCACGTACAACACCAAGGGTCCCTGAAAGGTGACAACAAGCCCCCTGGGACACCTGCTGTGTTTGGTCTTACACCTACTCTAAGCCACCTTCCTCCTCTGACTCCTCTTCTTCAGACTCCTCTCTCTGCGTTGCCGCAGATCCAGCAATTGACGACGACAAGGCTGTTTCTGGTGGTGATGGTGTCCCCAACTCTTCCTCTTCATGCTCATCTACGGCCTTGTGCACCGTGTAATGCACTGTGCAATCCCAATATGATTGGTATATTAAGTAGTACTATTCTTATCAGTTTAATCCCTGTTACGTCCCCTATCAGGGGACGTGTATGGAACAGAATTTAGACAACCGCAAAGAGTTGTCAATAGTTTACACACTCATGACATACATTTTATTCCTCTATGCGTCAATCTTGGTGTAGTGATGACTGTGCTCGTGCGCACATTTGGGAGATTGCAGGCAATGGGTTTTTTTTACAGCCTATGGTCGTGCTGAGGTAGTTAAGTGACAGTTAAGTGACCCAGAAAACAATGATTCTGCAGTGCCCATTGTTGGCCTAGAAGGCTTTAATGATCACCTTAGATGATCACAAAGAAAATTAATGTTATTTCTATGCAAAATTATCCAGCCGATCGCTTTTGATCTGTTCACAATGAAGCAATGACCTTATCATCTGGGGTGTGCCAACATTGCCATTGCCAACACACTTATAGAGGTGGTCGCTTCATTGTGATATGCAAGCCCCTTCACCACAACAAGGTAATGATCACGAAGGGGAATTGACACATGTATGTGCCTTTTTTTGGTTTTGTTTTTGCAGCCACAGTGCAGCACCAGAGGCCAGAAAAATTAGGCATGTACACATGCCTGAAAAAGTAGATATTGTTGCAGCCGCTGCTATAGCAGTGGCCAGAAAGCTTGATGTTTTCCAAGCAGAAAGTGCACTAAAACTTTGCGGCTAGAACCCTAGTTGGTGGAGGATAAGTCATGCAAGTCATCCAGCCTGCAGAGATAAAATACAGCAGTGTGTGGACCATTTTTAGCCCAAGGCAGCTCATCTCATCATGCCTTTTATAGTCAAATGTATCGCCCACTGTCAGTCCCTTCGGGATCCATGCCTCATTCATCTTAATAAAGGTGAGGTAATCTAGACTTTTTTGACCTAGGCGACTTCTCTTCTCAGTGACAATACCTCCTGCTGCACTGAAGGTCCTTTCTGAAAGGACACTTGAAGCGGGGCAGGCCAGAAGTTCTATCGCAAATTGGGATAGCTCAGGCCACAGGTCAAGCCTGCACACCCAGTAGTCAAGGGGTTCATTGCTCCTCAGAGTGTCGATATCTGCAGTTAAGGCGAGGTAGTCTGCTACCTGTCAGTCGAGTCGTTCTCTAAAGGTGGACCCAGAATAGTTGTGGCGATGCATAGGACTTAAAAAGCTCTGCTTGTCCTCCATCAACAACACGTCCTGTAAAGCGTCCTGTAAAGCGTCCAACAAAATATAGATGAGATGTGGCACTGGACAGGTGGGCACAGTTTACCCTATGAGCCAAAGACACCCTGGCAGACAAATGACTACTATTCTGTATTGCAGTGAATTTTGTTCTTATATGTTATGAACTGTGCCAACAAAATATAGATGAGATGTGGCACTGGACAGGTGGGCACAGTTTACCCTGTGAGCCAGACACCCTGGCAGACAAATGACTACTATTATGTATTACAGTGAATTTTGTTGTTATATGTTATAAACTGTGCCAACAAAATATAGATGAGACGTGGCACTGGACAGGTGGGCGTGGCACTGGACAGGTGGGCACAGTTTACGCTATGAGCCTGGGCACCTTACATTACACAGCACCCCACAGCCCTGGGCCCCTTTATATAGCACCCTACACCACATATTACACAGCACCCTGCACCTCTAGTCTAGCTAAACTCAATACAGTGTATAAATATATATACAAAACCTGGAATGCATATATATCCTCTAAACACTGTAACTCTAACTGACTAGCCTGCCTGCCTGCCTGCCTTATATAACTCCAAAAAATTACACTCTCTCTCTCTCTCTCTCTGTCTCTCTCTGTAAACCACACAGCACAGATAAAAAAAAAAAAACAGACTGATTATTTAGCCCTAAAAAGGGCTGTTTGGTTTGCACCAGAATGTTTGAACGGACCGAACGTGCGCGCGAACACTTAGAACCCCATTGAAGTCTATGGGACTCGAATGCTCAAATTCAAAAGTGCTCATTTTAAAGCCCAATATTCAAGTTATTGTTGGAAAACGTCTCTAAGAAACCCGGGTCAATGGGAAATGTATTTTTTTCTGTAGCAGCGATTTTAATGATGCTTAAAGTGAAAAAAATATATGAAAAATTCCTTTAAATATCGTACCTGCTGGGTGTCTATAGTAGTGGCACGTGTTTAGAACTGTTCCTGCACAAAATGAGATTACTATAATAAAAAAGTAATTTAAGACTGCTTGCGGCTTTAATGTAATGTTTGGTCCCTGGCCCTGCAATATGGATAAAAATGACTGATAAAAATAGCATGGGTTTCCCTGCCACCACTTCCCCCAGGTCATTACAAGACCCCTTGGCCCTATATACTTTGAACAGCAGTATACAGCAGTATACAGCAGTATACAGGCGGTGCAAACAAGACAAGGACTGTAAGTTTGTTAAGTAGAATCTGAACCATGTCATACTTTGCTGCTGCATATTGCACAATTTCCTAAAGAGACCCTCAACAAACTACATGACACTTGTGCCTGATGCGGCCATTGATGTTCCAGTGGTGGCCCATGAGCCTGTCCATACAGGCTTGGCCCCCAAAAGCGCACGTGCTGTGTGGCAACAATATGTAGGTTATTGAATAAAAAATGTTTTGGGGAAAGACAAATTCTAGAAAAAAGGGGGGTTGCCATCCGGGGTCCCCTTTGAACAAATTCTGTGAAGAAATTCTGTTCTCTGAAGGCCTTCATTATTTTTGCAAGTCAAAATTAAGCAAAAAAAGCTAATGTCAGTCAAGCCTTTTACTACTAAGCTTTCTCCCCATATCTAACCCACAAACTCATCCACTGATCATAAAGTCCAAAATCGAGTTGCGTATCGTCGTACTGCACGATCGTTTCTGCAGACTTTTTCTACAGTCTGTGAACGACGTTCTCACTCACGCAATATCCCTTTATACACTCCGCATGCGAGAAGCTCTGCACGTTTCCCCGCCCATGACGATCGCTCTAGTAATTGCCACGCCCCTTCTGGCCGGTCAATGCAAGATGGTGAAGACATCATGGAGGTCACACAGCAAGCTGCAACCTCAAGGCTGGAGAGAGGCCAGGCGGTAGCACACACCAGGAGCAGGAGGTACAAAGCCACCAACATGTCCTTTGATGAGATGGTTGAGATGGTGGCAAGATGGTGGCAATCCTTAAAAAGGAGGACTATGATTGCAAAAATGGGCCTTACAAGAACCCAAAGAAAGTGAAGGCCCAGATCCTGGAGAATGTTCAGAGGACTCTCCATCAGAAATTTGGGGTGCAAGGGAACAGTTGCGTAAAAGGTGGTCTGACCTGAAAATACGAGAGCTGCAGCAGATGGAGAAGATTAGAAAAGCCATCAGAAGAAGTAAGTAATTTTCATGTGTACTCTGATTATTTAAAAGTTTTTAATTTTGCGGCATGTGCTTTTTCTTTCAGGTTGTATATATACAGTTCAAGAATACATGTCTCAAGGTTCATGTTTGTGGGCATAATAATTGGTCGTTCATTCTATTTATGATCTTTTTATGTGAGACCAATTTTTTAGTTAATGTATTGTAGATGTGTTATTAACTAGATTTAAATAATCCAACTTAAGTCAATAGACAGTAAAAGGAGAGAATGCTCAGCAGTTGGTTACACATATGGACTATAGGCTCACTATGCAAGCCGCTTAGGGCCACGCAAAGCAGCAAAGGGCCCCCCAAATTACTAGAGGCCCCATCTGATAAGAAGTAATTTTTGCCCCCTCACACGCTTCTCAACTTGCTGGCTGCATGGGAGAAGAGGTAATAAGTCAGCACCCCCTGCTTCTCAATTTAAGGTAAGATGTAATTTCCGACAGCAGAACACCCCCTCCCCCCGCTTCGCAACTTTCTTTAATGTGACATGTCACTGTCATCAGCGCCCCCCGCTTCTCATTTTTCATGTGCCATGTAATTTTGCTTAGGGCCCCAGGGATGTCAGGATCGGCACTGAGTGTTGGCCACAAGAACAACCTAGTTAGTGTGTCACACAGAGGTGATCCAGTGGATACTTGGTGTTTTTCCATGTAGGAAACTTGGCCAAAGATAGAGAAATGTTGCAGCTTTGGTAATGGATACAATCCTCTGTTAAGCTTAGAAGGATTGTAAAAACAGACAATTGTACCACACGTTACAAAAAGAATGATTGATATTCCTCTTTCAGACCTGTAATCTTTTTGATTCATGTATCCCTTTTTTACAATCTCATAGGGCGCAATCAAGCTGTAGGAGTGGAGCAGACAAACCCCACACAAAGCCAAGCCCCACCCGCGCCGGATGTGCAGGATGTGGAAAATGCCACATCAGATCAGTGTCATACAGCACAGCTTCAGGTAATAGACGTAGGCCTGCATAATTGTAATACATGGTTTGTTTCCAAATTTCAGGAGTTATTCATGCTGTTGGGGACGGACTGGACACCTACAGCGCCCAGGTCTTAATTGGGGAGGTGTTCTCCTGCAGGTCTCAAATAGAGGACATAAATATCTGCGTACGGCAGATAAAAAAGAAAACACAAGCGCTGGAGCAAACACTAAAGAATGTAATGAATGTTCTGGGGAAGGTTTACAAAAACAAAAAAAAAAAATCTTTTCTTTCTCTGTATGTTTTTTTTTCCAAAGTGTAATCTCAATTTTTCTGGCTAAAACGCATTAACAACGACAACTGCTAAAAAGTTAGTCATTGTTCATGCGTTTTAACCAGATATTTGTTAATTTTGTTTTTGTCAAAAAAATAAACAAAAAAAAGTTATATAAGAAAAAAAATATATCTCTAAAAAAAATAACAAGAAATTAAAAAAAAAATAAAAAATGATGTAGACAAATATTTCAAAGCAAAAGTATATTTATTGAGAATAAAAAAAATAAATAAAAAAATAAAGAATTTCTATTAAGATATTTTTTGAAAAAATTTAAAATGACACCTTTTGTCGTGTGAAACAATGAATATTTTTGGATACTCAACAATGTGTGGCTTATTATTATATCAATGCTGCCTAAAATAACCAATCTATATTTGTGGTGTTTACATTGAGAATGATGAGTATTTAGTACAGGAAAATAAACATGACACTATGATAACGTAGGAGAAAGCTAGAATAAACTCAAATTAGAAAATAATCAAACAAAGAAAAATACTAGAACAGGGTAAGAAAAATCGGACCTTAGACAGTGGTGGCGGTGGCACAACACTGCAACCCCTCACAGATACTCTAGTTGGAGCGCAGTAATAACCCCTGCTGCAAAATATTGCATCTAAAATTATTATTATACGCCCCTGTTCACCACTTAAGGACCGCCTACTGAACATTTACGTCAGCAGAATGGCACGGCTGGGCACATCAACGTATATACTGTATACGTTGGTTTCTAGTACCCAGCCGTGGGTCAAGGGCGAGCGCCCGCGGCGCGCTCCCGTGACCCGGTCCGAAGCTCCGGGACCGCGGCACTCGTGGACCCGATCGCCGCTGGAGTGCGGCGATCAGTCCCCGGAGCTGAAGAACGGGGAGAGCCTTGTGTAAACACGGCTTCCCCGTGCTTCACTGTGGCCGCAGCATCAATCACGTCATCCCTGTTATAGGGGGACAAGATCGATGACATCACACCTACAGCCACACACCCCTACAGTTGTAAACAGACCCTGTGAACACACATATCCTACAGCGCCCCCTTGTGGTTAACTCCCAAACTGCAACTGTCATTTTCACAGTAAACAATGCAATTTAAATGCATTTTTTGCTGTGAAAATGACAATTGTCCCAAAAATGGGTCAAAATTGTCCGAAAGTGTCCGCCATAAGGTCGCAGTCAAAAAATCGCTGATCGCCGCTATTAGTAGTAAAAAATGTTTTTTTATAAAAATGCAATAAAACTATCCCTTATTTTGTAAACGCTATAAATTTAGCAAAAACCAACCGATAAACGCTTATTGCGATTTTTTTTACCAAAAATAGGTAGAAGAATACGTATCGGCCTTAACTGAGGAATAAAAAATATATATATATTTTGGGGGATATTTATTATAGCAAAAAGTAAAAAATATTGCATTTTTTTCAAAATTGTCGCTCTATTTTTGTTTATAGCGCAAAAAATAAGAACCGCAGAGGTGATCAAATACCACCAAAAGAAAGCTCTATTTGTGGGGAAAAAGGGACGCCAATTTAGTTTGGGAGCCACGTCGCACGACCGCGCAATTGTCAGTTAAAACGACGCAGTGCCGAATCGCAAAAAGGGGCAAGGTCCTTTAGCAGCATTTTGGTCCGGGTCTTAAGTGGTTAAACAGGGGCAGAAAAATTGGGCCTTAGGCACTGGTGGCGGTGCCACAACACTCAAAGATACTGTAATTGGAGCGCAACAAAGAGCCACATGCAAATAATTGCATCAAAAATTGTTATTATACGCCCCTGTTAAACAGGGGCAGAAAAACTGGGCCTTAGGCACAACACAACACTGCAACCCCTCACAGATAATGTAATTGGAGTGGAGCAAAGAGCCACATGCAAAGTATTGCATCAAAAATAGTCATTATACGCCCCTGTTAAACAGGGGCAGAAAAATTGGGCCTTAGGCACTGGTGGCGGTGCTCAGAGCCAACGATGTTCTTACTAGCTATTAGCAAGTTAAGTGAGGAGGAAAAGGATATTCAGTCAGCAGCATAACAGGACAGTCACTCAGCATCAGCAAAGGCAGTCTCCAAAGGATCTGACATTTCAAAAAAAGTATTCAGTTACATCAGCATCAGGTGCTTGGTAGCTGGTGTTGATCCAAGCCTGTTTAATTTTTATGAAGGTCAGTCGATCGACGGAGTCGGTGGAGAGTCACACAGCCTCCAGCAGCACTGAATGTGCGTTCTGAAAGAACGCTGGATGCAGGGCAAGCCAGTAGCTCAATTGTGTACTGTGCAAGCTCTGGCCAGTGATCCATCCTCAAGAATCAGTAAGCCAGAGGATTTTCGGTGGGGAAGGTGTCCAAGTCTGATCTTGCCCCTAGGTATTCCCGTACCAAGTAAACCAGACGCTGGCGATGGTTGCCGGAACTGGTCATACCTTGGGGCTGCGGACCAAAAAATTGTCTGAAGGCATCCGTCAGATAGCCACTTTCTCCACTGCTCCTTCTGTGACTCACCGAAGCCTCAGCAACACGTTGTCCAGGACCAGGATTTGGTAATCCCCCAGGTTCTGGGAACGCATTGCACAGACCCTTCTGCAAGGCCTCCCGAAGAAGTTTCATCTTCTGCTCCCTCTGCGACAGCAAGATAAGGTCCACAACCTTACTCTTGTAACGTGGATCAAGGAGAGTTGCCAGCCAGTAATGATCCCTCTCCTTGATATCACGAACACGAGGATCCTTACGCAGGCTTTGCAGGATCAGGGAGGCCATGCAGTGCAGGTTTGCAGAGGCATTCGGGGCACAGTCCTCTGGGTCACTGAGGATGACAGGATCCACAGCCACCTCATCCCAGCCACGTAAAAGTCCATGGGTTCCTTGGGACTGTAAGTGATCCCTTGAAGACTGCTGCTGCTGATGCTGAGTGCTAGGCTCCACCTCCATGCTCCAAATACAATCGTCCTCCTCCTCCTCCTCCTCGTTCTCTTCCTCTGTGCTAGGGAGACAAGCAAGACCACCATCTGGATAAAGGGGGTCTTGAGAGGTAAGGAAGTCCTCCTCTTCCTCCCTCTGTTATGCCTCAAGAGCCCTGTCCATTAGTCCACATAGTGTGTGCTCCAACATGTGAATAAGAGGGACAGTCTCACTGATGCATTCACTGTCACTGCTCACCATCCTCGTGGCCTCCTCAAATGGTGACAGGACAGTGCATGCATCCCTGATCAAGGCCCACTGGCGTGGGGAAAAAAAACAAGCTCCCCTGACCCAGTTCTGCTGCCATATTGGCACAGGTACTCATTGATGGCCCTCTGCTGCATGCGCAGCCACTGCAGCATGGCCAACGTTGAGTTCCATCTGGTGGGCATGTCACAGAATAGGCGGTTCTTGAGCAGGTTGTGTTCCCTTTGGAGGTCTGTCAGCCAAGCAGTGGTATTATATGACCTTCGGAAATGCACACAGACTTTCCTGGCCTGCTTCAGGACATCCTGTAAGCCCGGGTAACTGCCCAAGAACCGCTGCACTACCAAATTCAGAACATGAGCAAAACAGGGCACATGGGTCAGGTGTCCCTGTCACAGGGCAAAGAGGAGGTTGGTGCCATTGTCGCAAACCACCATTCCTGGCTTAAGCTGGCATGGCATCAACCACCTCTGAGCCTGCCCCTGTAGAGCTGACAGAACCTCTGCCGCAGTGTGGCTCCTCTCTCCCAAGCACACCAGCTCTAGCGCCGCATGGCATCCCTTTGCCTGCATTCCTGCGTAGCCACTGGTACGCCTACGGAGCACGGCTGGTTCTGAGGAAACATCAGCACAGGAAGAGGCCACAGAAGAAGAAGAGGAGGGGGTGGAGGAGAGAGGTGTGTCACAACCAGTAGTAGTGTTTTGGATGCGTGGTGGTGGAACAACCTCCAACACTACTGTACCTTGCCCTGCGTCCTTCCCAGCTGCCAGCAGAGTCACCCAATGCACCGTGAAAGAAAGGTAACGTCCCTGTCCATGCCTGCTGGACCATGAGTCAGTGGTAATATGCACCTTACCACTGACCGCCCTGTCCAGCAAGGCATGGACATTGCCTTCCACATGGCGGTAGAGAGACGGAATCGCCTTCTGTGAGAAAAAGTGGTGTTTGGGTACTTGCCACTGAGGTACCGCACATTCCACAAACTCACGGAAGGGGGCAGGATCTACCAACTGGAAAGGAAGCAGTTGAAGTGGCAGCAATTTCGCTAAGCTAGCATTCAACCGCTGAGCATGTGGATGGCTGGGAGAGTACTTCTTTTGGCGCAGCTGGGGCAGGGAAATTTGTCTGGTACCATCAGCAGATTGCCCGCATGTACTACTAGGTTGTGACACATCTAGTTCTACACCTTCAGTCCTATCAGTGCAGGCTTCAGAGAGGACTGAGGGTCTAGTGGGGTTGGAGATCCCAGCTGATGAGGGGCAAGGGGAGGTCCGCTTTGTTCTTTGGTGTGGGTCTCTAAAGGTACGAGGTGTGTGTACTGATTTTGTCCTGTGCAGGTCATTATAATGCCTGGATCTGCTCAGCTGAAGGGAGGCCAGATGAAGGATTCCTCACAAGATAGCCGGCTGGTAGGCTGCAATCCTGGACTGGAACCTTTTCATGGATGGGTCGGCACAGACTGGGACGGATGACAATAACCAAGTGGCATGCTGACCTCCAAGAAGTGGTGGAATAAAAGGGGTATGCTCTCGGGATAGGCACACATGGAGTGTAAAAAAACTTGATTAAAGCAGGTCATGCGGAGGGAAGAAAAAACATGCTCCAAATGGTGCAGATAAAAGGGGGATAGGTTTTTATTGACAAAAACCACACACATAAAAAGTGATCACAATCCCATAAAAGATAAAAACAATATGGGGAGCAGGTGTACCAGGCCCGACGTGTTTCGTCTCAGAGGACTTCAACAGGGGCATCTACCTTCACCCCATATTGTCACATTTAAATAGTACACAGTCTTAATTGGGCTGGGCAAACAAGCCAATCAAACAAGAGGAATCAGAAAATGTCTATGATTGGAGGAGCATGAATCACATGACTAAGGTCATGTGGCAAAGGCACATGACAGACCTGACACCTGACCCACACATATAAACCAATCAAAGAGAGGACTGCTCTAATAATGGATACATCTCAAAGTGACACCCAAGAAGAAGTGATATGCCCTCTGCTACATGGAGAGGACAGGAACTCCCTAATTTGTGCTCTCCGGGGACACCCATCAGCAGCGCTATGTAATAACCAGGCGTCCAGCATTAAAACCACGCTGGAACGCACAGTCATCGTGTGTGTCGCGCCGCGCATAACGTCACGGCGCAGTGCGCAAACTCGCTGATTAGTGTTAGGCGGGGACACCCATCCGCCACGCCGTGTACACTGCGGCGCATATGTTGTAACTGGGCGTCCAGCGTGAGAAGCACGCTGGAATACACCGTCAGCGTGTACGTCGCGACGCACGTGACGTCACGATGCGGCGCGCGGACATGTGACGGCCAACTGGGCAATCAGAGCTTCTTGGGGCGAACCGCCTACCTGTATACACATTATAGGGACGGGACCCACCACAAGACAGCAAATGGGCCAATGGGAGCATCACTTATGCAAGCTGCCTCCCAATAGCCCGATTAAAGAACAAAATACATTTTATAAATATCACTCATGTTTCAGAGGGAGAAAAGGGAAACTGAACCAAAATGGGAACTATTATAGTCACCAACATATTCAAAATTTATCAGCGAAAATCTTACAGAGTTGGATCAAATGTCACACCCCAGGGGGGGAAAAGGGGCGGCACAATCGAACCTGCAAATACTCTGAAATCAATAACAAATCTGCATGTGGTATAGAAATATATTATATACCCAAAGTTTAAACTGAGAAAAGGAAAAATGAACTTACTTCAAACCTTTGTCTAGAACAGTTTGGAGTCTTCAATCTCAGCTCGGTGGACTTGACTGATGTTGAGAAACTTGTTCTAGACAAAGGTTTGAAGTATGTCCCTCCACGGACGCTTAACAAGTTCTCCACATTTATAGATGTCCAAAAGTTTACCCGTAAGCTGAACATTCAGAGACATTTTCTTTCCCCTCCTCTTACTGCTCTTTCCACAGCTCCCAACCCCCCAGATGTTCATATACATACGGGGTTAGCCAACCCTTCCCTATTCAACCCTCCAGGAACTATGGCACCGGCAATTAACGTTTTTCGTAGCTTGGTTCTACAGGATCTAGATAAAATTCCAAATAAGAAAATATACATGGATCCAAAAGTTAAGGGAGGCTTAAAGAAACTATGTGAACAGAAAGACTTGATCATCCGTCTAGCCGACAAGGGGGGGGGGGGGCATTGTCGTGCTGGACAAAGGTGATTATGTTAAAGAATTGGAAAGAATTTTGGGAGATTCAGAAACATATTCCCCTATGCATTCTAATCCCACCTCTCAATTCAAAAAATCTCCCACGGAGCTTGTTAAAGAGGGCTTCTCTCTAGGGATTCTTAACAAAAAAGAACGAGATTTCCTTATACCTGTTGCACCTAGGATCCCCACTATCTATTACCTCCCCAAGGTTCACAAAGACCCAGTTAACCCTCCGGGCCACCCTATAGTGAGCAGGATCAATTCCATAACATCTAGGATAGGGAAATATGTAGACTTCCATCTCCAGCCCCTGGTCAGATTCATGCCCTCCTATCTTAAGGATACGGACGACACCATCCGGTTGTTGGAGTCGGTTCCTTTTAAGGAGGGTATGATTCTGGCCACGGCAGATGTGGCTGCACTGTACACGTGCATCCCGCGTGAATTGGGTTTTGACGCAGTGGAACACTACTTGTCCCTCAATGGCACCATACCTATTATACAGCGCAATTTCATCATGCAGCTTCTTAGATTTGCTGCACAGCACAATTACTTTTGGTTTCAAAACACATTACAGATTAAAGGTGTGGCCATGGGGGCAAAATTTGCCCCCAGTTTGGAAAACCTTTTTATGGCCAAATGGGAGGAGGATGTCGTCTATGCCCACAAGAGGCCAGAATTGGTTCTCTGGGCTCGTTACATAGACGACATCCTCCTCCTATGGAAGGGCGATCAAGAATCCCTTAATATGTTCATGTCTGATCTGAATGCCAACGACAGAGGTATCCGATTGAGTCATGAGGCAAGTTCTACATGTGTACATTTCCTTGATTTGGAGATTAGGGCGGTCGGAGACCAACTCGGTTCAGTACCTATTTTAAACCAACCGACCATAATGGTTATATCTCACTTGATAATTGTCACCCCCTCAGTGGTTGAAATCTGTCCCTAGAAGTCAGTTTTTACGCCTCAGGCGAAATTGCATGAGAGACGAGGACTTTATTGCTCAATCTATGGTCCTTAAAGAAAGGTTTGTAGAAAAAGGATATGAGGTGGGAGAACTTGAAGCTGAAATTGAGCGAACCCTGAGCATGGATCGCAATTCTTTGCTGGTGGTTCGCCCAAAGAAAACCACAGACAATAAGTTCCAGTGGTCTTTCTTCACCACATATTCTGTCCAACATAGACAGATCAAAGAAATTTTGGCAAAACACTGGGGTGTTCTGCAGAACAATAGGGTTCTCGGTCCGGTCATACCAGACAGAGCTGGTGTCATCTTTAGGGGCGCGCCCGATCCATTCAAGGACAGGTGGCTCCTAATGTTATCGACCCTCCCAAAAGAGTCACCTTTTTTCAGGACTGTAAGGCCTTTTTTCCCTGCCGCAAGTGTAATGTGTGTCTACACAACACGAACGGCCGGCTCAAAAGTGAAACATTCCAGTCCACAGCCACCCTAAAAATATATCAGATGAAGCACTTCACCACATCTGTGACTAGATCTATCATTTACCTTTTGACTTGCCGTGCAAGATGCAATATATTGGGCGGACAATAAGAACCTTCACGGTTCGCGGCGTAAACGAACATATAGCTAATATCAAACTTGGAAAGACTAATCACAGCGTCCCCCGACACTATGCACAGTGTCATGATAAAGATCCTTTGGGGACTCAGTTCCTTGCTATCGATCAATTTGTGCCTCATTGGAGAGGTGAATCCCGTATACGAGGCGTGTGTCCCAGTTAGAAACATACTGGATATACGAACTACGTACTTACCAACCGTTCGGTATGAACGTTGAATGGGGCATTAACTCATTCATAAATAAGGCTTGAATGTTTTTTTTCCCCATTCGAGGTTATCACCTTCTGTTGTAGGGTAATAGGTCATTTTAGCCCATTTTTTTTTTAATTTTTTTCATTTTTCCTTTTCTCAGTTTAAACTTTGGGTATATAATATATTTCTATACCACATGCAGATTTGTTATTGATTTCAGCGTATTTTCAGGTTGGATTGTGCCGCCCCTTTCCCCCCCCCGGGGGGTGACATTTGATCCAACTCTGTAAGATTTTCGCTGATGAATTTTGAATATGTTGGTGACTATGATAGTTCTCATTTTGGTTCAGTTTCCCTTTTCTCCCTCTGAAAGAAAGAAAGAGAGGGGGAAGGAAATCCTTTTTTTTTCTCAATAGTTTTTGGGTAAGAGCCCACCCCACAATGGGTTATGAAGGGTACTGAGCATAGGATAGATGCTATGGTCGGGGGAAAAGGGATTAGGAGAAGTCCCTCTCCACTCTCATCCAGGGATGGATGGAGTAGTACAATAGAGAGGGGAGTGGAAGGGGACAGGGTGGGAAGGGAGGGTGGGAGGGAAGTGAGTAGGAGGAGGAAGTATGTATGTGATGGTAAATGGTGTAAATTGAATGCCCTGTGCCCTATGGCCTTGTACACACGGCTGAATATATCCGCTGTGAACGGTCCCCGGACCATTTACAGCGTATATTTACGCCGGGGTGTTTTGATCCGATGGCTGTACACACCATCGGATCAAATTCCCCGCCGGCGGACAGCGCGGTGACGCGGCGGTGACGTTGACGCCGCCACGTCACCGCACCAGGAAGTAAACACTTCCGCGCGCATGCGTCGGATCCATTCACAGGATACGACGCATGGCGGCAAGATATGTCGCCGTTTGCCGGCCCCTAACCAACGCTTCCCGTCCAGCTATCCGGCGCATCAAAGCATTTGAATTTTTCCCCCCCATGAATCCGGCAAAAAGCGTCCGTTTGCCCGTACAGACGAGGGGATTTTTCGGCTGAAATGGTCCGTCGGACCATGTTCAGCGGAAATATCCCCTCGTGTGTACAAGCCCTATGGAGACAGCTCCAAAATGGAGGTGCCTATTTCTCCTGTACTTCAGGTATAATGGCAGGTAAAAAGAATGGTAATGGCTATAGTGTTCTCTCTTGGTATGTACGAGGATTGAACTCAAAGTTCAAACGAGCTTTAATATTCCAATATATAAGAAAATATACTCCACAACTGATTATTTTGCAAGAGACACATTTAATGGGGAAAAAATTGATGACGTTAAAAAAGGCATGGATACAGGAAACATATCACTCAACATACTCATCGTATTCTAGGGGGGTATCAGTCTTGGTAAATAAATCCTTTCCTGGAGTAATAGAAAAGGCATACATAGATACAAATGGAAAATATGTTATTTTGTTATATACAATAGGACACCAAAGGTATAATATAGTGGCAGTATATATCCCTCCTCCTTTCTCAGTAGGAATTTTGAATGAGATAATGGAAAAAATTATTCAACACCATCCGGCAAAGCTGCTGGGTATTGGAGATTTCAACTCAATCCTATCACAAGAATTGGATAGACCAAAACCTCCTAAACAGTATTCGCCGGTTCTGTATAACTGGGCTCAGGTGATGGGGGTAACAGAGATTTGGAGATGGAAGAAATCCGGAAAAAGAGTGTACTCATGTTTCTCTACTTCTTACAAAACAGCTTAGAGGATTGACCTAGCATTTGCAGACACTACGATGTTGTCAGACATTGAGGATGCAACATATGTACCGAGCGGCCTTTCAGACCACTCTCCTCTATGTTTGACAATAAGTATCCCTACGCCGAGAAATGCATCCATATGGAGACTCCACAATGAGTTGTATGCCCAGAAATAGAGGAAAAAATTACAGCTATAATAATGGAATATTGGGAGAATAACGTAGGATCATCGTCGGTGGATATTGTGTGGTATGCGTTTAAAGCGCATCTGCGGGGACAGTATATTTCAAGTATTTCAGCGGTTAAAAAAAAACAGAAGGCCAAAATACAGGGGTTACAAAGTCAGATAGCATTTCAGAAGCAAGAGTATGGTCAGGACTTTAGTGATAGGAATTTTGATTTAATGATGGCCGCACAAAGGGATCTACATCTCCATATGGAGGAAATCACAAGGCTGGAACTATACAAAAATAGACAGAATATTTTTGAGCAAGGAGATAAAAGTGGCAGATTTCTGGCGAGGTTAGCACAACAGGAATATCAAACCACGAACATACCAGAAATTCAGACAGTAAATGGAGCGAAAGTAAAAGAACCGGAGGAGATATTAGGCCTCGTACACACGAGGGGATATGTCCGCTGAAAACGGTCCGATGGACCGTCTCAGCAGACATCTCCGCTCGTGTGTATGGGCTAGCGGACAGATTTCTACACCCGACAGATTTCAAAGCATGCTTTGAAATCTATCCGGTGGGAATCTGTCCGCCCGACATGTCTGCTGGTTAGTACACTTACCAGCAGACATGTCGTCCCCCACCGCCGCCGCGCCGCCACCGAATGGATTCGGCGCATGCGCGGAAGTGTTTAACTTCCTGGTGCGGTGACGTGGCCGGTGACGTGGCGGCGTCAACGTCACCGCCACGTCACCGCGCCGTCCGGCGGCGGGGAATTTGATCCGATGGTGTGTACACGCCATCGGATCAAACTCCCGATCGGACATATCCGATGGAAATGGTCCACGGACCGTTTTCATCGGATATGTCCGATCGTGTGTACGAGGCCTTAGAGGCCTTTAGAGAATATTAGTTTATTGTTCACCTCCTCTCTCCCCTCCAACTTCTGCCCAGAAGCCATGACGGGTCTTTTAGACCGGATATTTCTTGGGTGGTTGTCGGATGAGGAGGACATTGGTATGCCCCATTACCATCGAGGAGGTTATGGAGGTTATACGTACACTTCCGGGAGAAAAGGCACCAGCCCCGACGGAATTCCGGGGGAAGTGTACAAAAAATATGGAGCCATAATAGCCCCTAAATTGGCAGAAGTATTTACAAATAGATTAGCGAAAGGGACACTTCCAGATTCTATGAGAGAAGCACATATAATATTAATTCATAAAGAAATGAAAGATCCAAAATGATGTTCTTCATATAGACCAGTTGCTCTATTAAACATAGATCTGAAAATATTAACAAAGATATTAACCCTAAGAATACAACCCCTGCTCAAAAACGTTGTAGACTCAGATCATACAGGATTTATGCCTCAGAGAACAACAGATGTTAACCTACGTAGGCTATATACTAATATACACACTCACCATCTACAGGAAGGATCCAGGACAGTGGCCTCTCTAGATATAGAGAAGGCCTTCGATACAATTAAATGGCCCTTCTTATAGGAGATACTTTGGAGGGTGGGTTTTCCATTGGTGTTCATTAAGTGGATACAAACAATATATGAGAGACCTATGTCAGCTGTAAAATGGGGAGAAAAACTGTCATCATTTTTTAGGTTGTATAGAGGTAGGAGGCAGGGCTGCCCCCTCTCTCCGACACTCTTTGCAATAGCAATAGAACCGGTAGCAGAAGCCCTCAGGACCTCTCCAAATATCCAAGGACTTCGAGTAGGGTGGCTGGAGGAGACGGTAGCCTTGTATGCAGACGATATGCTACTATTTTTGAAAGATGCGGGTCCATCTCTGGAGGAAGCATTAGAACTACTAAATACTTTTTCGTCCTTTACTGGGCTTAAAGTGAATTGGGGAAAGTCCATGCTATTTCCTATTGATCAGGGAGCACAGGATACTGCAGCCCCAACAATGCCATTGAAATGGGTGAGCCAATTTAAATATCTCGGAATAGTAATATCTAGGCAAGTTGAAGATTTCCGGACACTAAATTTGGATCCTGTGATACAGGAACTTGGGAGGAAGCTGAAGATATGGGTATCGTTACCACTGTCCCTATTAGGACGTATAAATCTGATAAAGATGAAGGTTCTTTCCAGGTTCCTGTATCTATTCAGGAACTCTCCACAGTGGTTACCCAAGAGATTCTTTGTGCAGCTGCATGGAATGCTCTCATCATTTATATGGGCAAATAAAACAGTAAGAATTAAACTAAATACACTTATAAGACCGGCAGAACAGGGGGGGTTGGACTTCCCAGATTTTCACAAATATTATATAGCCACGCAGTTGGTGACGGTTGCAAGATGATTGAACCCGGATGGGTTCGATTCCGCAACTATGTTAGAAGCAGCAGTGGTTCAATCAGTAGAGGCACTGCAGGGTCTATTGTATAGAGGGCTAAAATCTAGACGAGAGTTGACTCCTCTAATGAAAACAACAGTTAAAATATGGGAAGCTGCTATGGTAAAAGAGGGATGGTCAGAAACTAATCTATCCCCAAATACCCCATTATGGAGGAACCCTGAAATATTACAGGGAGAAAGATTCTCCACATTTGAGGAGATGAGAGAGTCATGGAATATCCCACAGAGTAACATCTTTAGATATAGGCAACTTACCCATGCACTAGCGGCCCAGTTTTCGGGGGGAACCCCGCAAATAATGAAAGTAGGTCTCGGAAAAATGGTGAAAAATGGAAAAGGGACAATCTCAATCCTATATAAGCACTTAGTAAAAAATACACTATTTGATACAAATAAATTAAGTGAACAGTGGAGAAGAGTTGTCCCAAACTTGGAGGGGGAAAATTGGGAAGAAGTGTGGGGGTTCCCACTACTGTCACTGGTTTCACTTCGAGATAAACTAATACAATACAAGATAATATATAGGAGTCACTATACACCATATACGTTAAATAAGATCTCACAGTCTAACCCTCCGAATTGTTGGAGATGTGCAGACATTTCAGGAGATTTTATGCATATATTTTGGCAATGTCCAAAGATTGTGGTATTCTGGAGGGATGTTCTAAGAATAATTGCTATAGTAACATCAATAGTTCTGGAACAGGAGACAGAGATATGTCTATTGGGATTGGTAAGGAAGAAGATTGTCCCGATGGGAAGGAGAATACAGGTGGCACTATTAATGTACTATGCTAGAAAGACGATAGTCCTAAATTGGAAAAAGGAAGAGGCCCCCTCGGTGGAAAAATCTAGTCAATAACTGCTTACCACTATACAGGGAGACATACAGTAATAGAGGACAGAGGGATAAATTTAAGAGCGTTTGGGCAAGCTGGATAGAAAATCCTATGACAGCTTCAGGATAAAAAGGACACAGGGGAAGGGTAAATGCACCAAGAAAGGAAGAGAAGGAATGTAAGAGGAATGTGTTAGATGGATGAAGATATGTAAGGAATGGTAGAATGGTAGGAATAAGGTATATATATAAGAAGGCCAGTATGGTGGCCTGAGTTTATGGGAGGAGCCTGGAGGGTATTTAAGCAGCCCACTCACACATGCTCTTTGTCGGTTCAGTGTGCAGTACTACACGTCACTGGGCCGACTCTTCCCAGCTCACCTCATGTCCGTGAGTCTGCGCATTCAATTGCATTCGACATTGCAATCGCTTTGCGGCTTCTCCCTTCATGGTCTTCGCCGGCGGTTCCCGCTTACTGTCGCAGGTAGGCTTCAAACCTTTTCTTATCTGGTGCAATCTTGCAAATCCTGCATCTCTTTTGGAAAAAAAATCTGCCTCTGAGTTATTGTTGCTCATGTTCCAACATCATTTGTAACTTCCTTCTGCCAAACATACGATTCATTTGTAAATCCATTTGGAGATTAGCATGTGTTTGTATGGGTTCTTTGGCAGATTGAGGTGGTAATTGGACTCACATGGTGCCTTGTCTGCACTTGATTAGCCTGGGGGGATGGGTGGTTGGTAGGTGTTCGGTTTCAAAGCAACCGTTTTGTATCAGATACATTGCATGCTTTCTACCGTTGTCATTCATTGTTCCCCCATGCCGTGTGTTTTTAGTTCCCGCAGCGGAACTTACGAATTGTTTGTTCATGGTTCTTCTCTCTCATTTATTTACCAAAGTTATTGCCTGTGCGTCATGCATGGCGCCACACCACACTCTTCGGATGTGTTGCACATCCACTCCAGTCCAAAGCAAACCCAGTCGCACGTTCACTGTCCCAGGTAGGATTCGTTAGCTTGTTTGTCATGTCAAATTCGTGGCCACTCATGGTGTCACCCGTACCATATGTTTGGTTCCCGCAGTGGAGCTTACAAAGCATTGATACGCACTTCTCATGTTCTATTTTCTACACCAAACCTCATTGTTTTGCCCCATGCACGGCATCACGCTACACCTTCCCGACATGTTTCACTCCAGCCACAGTCCGCTGCAAACTCACTTGCATGGCCCACTGTCGCAAGTAAGAATGTTATTACATTCTTTATGTCCTATCAATTTGCTACCATTCGTTGTCTCCCATATCGTTCATTAGTGGTCCCTACGGAACCACGATTAAAACAGGCGTTGTCCTTCTACCTTATACTGCTTGCTTAAGGTACAAACAAACCAGGTGTTTCTATCCTTTCTCAGTAACCCAATTCTTATTGATTGAGACCTTGCAACCATGCAAATCATCTCAGCAGCCTGACACCCTTGTTAAGACCCTTGCAACACATGACCTTTACTAAACGCAAAATAAAAAAAAAAAAAAATATAAAAACGCAAAAACGCAAAAAAAAAAAAAAACCTTTGCCACCACGCAATCTCAGCCCCTCGGCAACCTGACACCTGTTGAGACCGTTGCAACAACCACGCAAAATCGTCTCAGCAGCCTGACACCCTTGTTGAGACCCTTGCAAACGCAATATCGTCTCAGCAGCCCCACACTGATTGAGATCCGTGCAACCACGCAAAATCATCTCAGCAGCCTGACACCCTTGTTAAGACTCTTGCAACACATGACCTTTACAAAACGCAAAATAAAATAAAAAAATGAATAAATATAAAAAACGCAAAAAAGCAAAAAAAAAAAAAAACGCAAAAAAAAAAAAAAAACCTTTGCCACCATGCAATCTCAGCCCCTCGGCAACCTGACACCTGTTGAGACCGTTGCAACCACACAAAATCGTCTCAGCAGCCTGACACCCTTGTTGAGACCCTTTCAAACGCAATATCGTCTCAGCAGCCCTCACACTCATTGACATCCTTGCAACCACTCGTATATCGTCTCAGCAGCCTGACACCCTTAAGACCCTTGCAACACATGACCCTTACAAAAGGCAAAAAAAAAAGATATATAAAAACGCAAAAAAAAAAAAAAAGCATAATTAAATATTAACCACTTAAGACCCGGACCAATACGCTGGCAAATGACCCAAGGGGTTTTTGCGATTCGGCACTGCGTCGCTTTAACAGACAATTGCGCGGTCGTGCGACGTGGCTCCCAAACAACATTTGCGTCCTTTTTTTCCCACAAATAGAGCTTTCTTTTGGTGGTATTTGATCGCCTCTGCGATTTTTATTTTTTGCGCTATATACAAAAATAGAGCGACATTTTTGAAAAAAAAACAATATTTTTTACTTTTTGTTATAATAAAAAAACAATAAACTAAATTTTAGTCAAACATTTAGGCCAAAATTTATTTAGCCACATGTCTTTAGTAAAAAAAAAATCGCATTAAAAAAAATTAGCTACCTAGCGGGAACAACGACACTAATACAGCGATCAGAAAAATGATCGCTTAGTGACGCTGGCAATAGGGAGTGAAAGGGTTAACTAGGGCAGTGATCAAGGGTTAAAACTTTATTGGGGGGGGCTACCCTGACACTAACACTGACTGACTGTCACACTGTCTGTCACACTGACACTAAATACAGTAATCATACATGTATGATTACTGCATTCAGTGACACTGTGACAGGGGGGAGGGGGGGGGGGCGATCGCGGGGGTTAAATGTGTTTGTGTGTGTGTAAGTGTGCTGTTTGGTGCAGACTTACTTGGTGTGTGGTGATCTCTCATCAGCGGCGCTTGAAACAAACGCCGAGGGAGAGATCACGTCGCTTCCTCCTTCCTGTGTTTACACAGGAGGAGGAAGTGACAGGGCGGGCGGGCGCGCGCATTGGCTGGGAGCGATCCGGAGGGGGCGGATGAAAACAGATAGCCGCCCCCACTTGTCGGATCGCTCCTGCAGCCGCGCGGACCGCCGCATGTACGGGGGGGGGTCCGATCGGACCCCCGATCCCCCGAAAGGCACCAACGTATATATACGTTGATGTGCCTGTCGGTGCCATTCTGCCGACGTAAATGTACATGCGGCGGTCCTTAAGTGGTTAAAGTGCAAAAAATAAATAAAAAACTTTGCCACCACACAATCTCGGCCCAGCAACCTGACACCTACGTGCAAACCCGAATACAAACTAAACTTGCAAACACACCTCAGTGACAATCAGCCAAACAAACACACAGTGGCACCCAGTTGGCCATTCATCTTTAGTGGCACGCGGGCCACTCATCTTTTCCCTGTCTTTTTCCCTGCACTTAGTTCAGGTTTCCATCCAGCACCAGCGAGTGCACGTTGGTCAGCGAGTGCACGTTGGTCAGCGAGTGCACGTTGGTCAGCGAGTGCACGTTGGTCAGCGGGTGCACGTTGGTCAGCGGGTGCACGTTGGTCAGCGGGTGCATGTTGGTCAGCGGGTGCACGTTGGTCAGCGGGTGCACGTTGGTCAGCGGGTGCACGTTGGTCAGCGGGTGCACGTTGGTCAGCGGGTGCACGTTGGTCAGCGGGTGCACGTATATCGTCTTGTTGAGCACCTGTGTATTGTCTTGATTTTTTCACACCAATGCAAGATCCAGTCCAAGTTCTCAAACTAGACCAAGCATCAGTAGCAGACTTAGCTATGTGGGACAACTTCCCCACCTGATAGAACAGCATTTCAATCTTCATCCCGGCAGTATCAGCCGAGCCACCACAGGCTTTTGCGTGCATTTTTCGTCCGCCACTGGTTCTCCAAACCTTTGCCCCCAGAAATTCTCTTAAATTTCTGCTTCACCCAGTCTTCATCACGTCTCGTGCTGTACCCCATTGTGGCAGCTGCCCAGGTTTGGGGCCACACTTGAACTGGACAGACAGTGCTCTTCACCACAGACAATCAGGCCACAGCCGACAATTAAGGTAGATCAAGCCTCTCCCCATCACGTCCTTCTTGCGCAGGCTCGCGCAGCTGTCACTGCGTCACCAGTTTAATATCTTCTGTAGTCATATTCCAGGCAAATGCAAAATCGCAGCTGATGCTCTGTCCCATTCTAACCTTATTAGTTTTTCCAGCAAGAGCCTGGAGCTGACCCAATAACCATCCCTGTCCCACCCTGGTCATTGCTGACGATGGACTGAAGTAGCATCTCACCAACTCAACCCAGCTTATTAACCACTCCTTGGCACGCAGCACACTGAAGGCCTATCGCACTGCTTGGAACACTAACTGCTAATTTTTGGCCACTTGCCTCGGAGCAGCAATAGGCAACGTTAGACACGTCCTAGCCCTCATATCGTATTGCCACACGCAGCTGACCCTTTCTCACAATACTATCACGCCATATCTAGATGGCGTCCAGCATTTCCTGTCCCTGCAGGACCCCAGTAAACTGTCAGTATTCTCGAGCCCATGCAGTCAAGTCCCTCCTACAGAGCATACAGAAGCACCAACCTGTAGTCAGTGGCAAGCGCCTATCTTTCAAGAGTGCCCTTTTTAGGGACATGTCTGAAATCCTTACTCGTTCCCCATTTAGGGCCTTGCCCAGCATAGTCATCCTAGCAGCCATCTACCAGGCCTTCTACGGTTCCCTACGACCTAGTGAATTTACAGCCAGTGGCTCCGGCAGTCAGACACTGCTCCGACGCCACCCGACTCGCTTTCGAACCCCTACACTCTCAGTCTGCAAACGCAACAAACCAGCCCCGGGGGTTGACATCAACCTGTTTCAGACTAACAATGCCTGACGCCCAGTGACGGTGCTTGACCGACTACTGCTTCATCTACCCAGCCAATCTGATTGTAGCTCGATGCTACCCTTTCTAAACCAGCTCCCTGAGTGGTAGCCAGTTTGTCAAGCATGTCAGAATCCCAAGCAACTTGGGCTTCAAATCACAGTCTGTTCTCAGGACATTCTTTCTGAATTAGAGCAGCCTCAACTGCCTCCCAACAGGGAGTACCAGACCACGTAATCAAGATACCAGGCTGATGGGAAGTCTCCTTGTTTTGCCACATACATCCCAAATCCTCATACATACCAAGCTGGCTCAATAAATACAAGAAATCAATATAAGCAATTTCCCTATCTGAGTCTTTTGCCCCCTTTTCTTGGCATACTGACCAGACCACCAAGGCACACTTCAGGTCTATTTATGTTGTAAGTCTTGTCGCGTGTTTATGTGATCCACATCACTCTCAGTCAGAGGGCCACGACCATAAATAAGAAGGCCAGTATGGTGGCCTGAGTTTATGGGAGGAGCCTGGAGGGTATTTAAGCAGCCCACTCACACATGCTCTTTGTCGGTTCAGTGTGCAGTACTACACGTCACTGGGCCGACTCTTCCCAGCTCACCTCATGTCCGTGAGTCTGCGCATTCAATCGCATTCGACACCCTCCCGCCCTTCCCTTTTTCAGGGCACTTCTCAGCATATCCTTCTTCAATTAACTACTCATTACTTACTTTGGGTTTGCCCCCTTTTCTTGGCATACTGACCAAACCACCAAGGCACACTTCAGGTCTATTTATGTTGTAAGTCTTGTCGCGTGTTTATGTGATCCACATCACTCTCAGTCAGAGGGCCACGACCATAAATATATATGTATGTTTACTGTTTCCTTTTTTTTGTATGGAATATAAAAAAAAATAATAAAGAGATTTAAAAAAAAAAAATGTGGATTTCCAAATACTGTAATTAAGCATATAAGCTCAGTTTTGTGTTGAAAATAACTGTGAAATCTAAAACTCCGGTGGGTGCAAGAAGATGTCCACTTGCCCCCTTCACACTCTATCATTACTGTGCAATGGTGTGGGGTGTAGAAAGAAACGTCACAGAAACGTCACTTCCGGAGCAATCTGTGATGGGAAGCCGAATGTGACAACACACCGGCGATCCTGCGCATCATAAGAACGATCATAGCGGCGGAACATCCCCCCTCCCGCCTAGGGTTGCCACCTTTTCTTCAAGCCAAACCTGAACACTTTAGTGGCGCATGGCAAACTTTTTTGTGCTATACTCTCTAGGGGCCAGATTCAGCAAGACTTGCGCTGGAGTATATCGATATGCGCCGCGTAACTGTAAAGATGCGCCGTTGTATCTATGTGGCCGTACCCACCAACCTAGATGCGCCAGAAAACGGGCCTTTTCTGATCGGCTTAACTTTCCCTCGCCAGAGTATCGTTAGCGCATATTTTCGCTTGTCGCATCCGTCGCGCCTATTGATTTGCCATGCAAATATGCAAATGAGGGAGATTTCCCGATTCGCGAACGGATTAGCACCATACGCTGGCTACATGCGCCGCGCGTATGTGGAATGGCTAGCGCAAAGTTATTTCTACAAATAGCTGCTTTATCTTTACTCCAGACGGCCACAGGTCAGCAGGAGAGCAGCTACAGCAGCAGCGTTACCGACGAAACTAGCAAGCTGAACAACCACACGTGCAAGGACAACACCTCTGTGTGTCAACATGCCGGTCCTAGCACTACTGATGGGTCCCCCGGAACGAAGGAGGCGGGCACGTGAGAGGATATACCGCACGCGCATGAGCCTCTTTGGCATGGGGGATGAGGAGGTGTATCGCCTCTTCAGATTCAGCCCTGATGCAATACTTGAACTAACCACAACCCTGCAGGGTGACATCACCAGCAAGACACACCGCTCACAAGCAGTGCAGCCACTGGTGAAGGTACTGGCAACACTTAATTTCCTTGCCAGTGGTTCATTCCAGCGTACAAATGGAGTGGTGGCTGGGATGTCACAGTTCTCCATGAGCAGATGTGTGCACCAGGTTGTCCCTGCAATCCTCAGACGCATGTCCAACCAGTTCATCATACCCACCACTGAGGAGCTGCGGCTGAAGGCAATGACAGATTTCTACAGCATTGCCAGATTCCCACGCACTGTGGGGGCCATTGATTGCACACATGTGGCCCTACAGCCCCCCAGTGCCACAGAGCACATATACCGCAATTGGAAGCATTGGCATTCTATCAACGTACAGGTGATATCTGATGCCCAACGCCTCACATGGCACGTCCGTGCCAAACACCCCGGATCCAGCCATGACAGTTTCATATACAATCAGAGCCCCATCCCAATGGAATTCGAACAGAACATGTATGGGAACCCGTGCAGTGGTGGAGCAAACATTTGGGCTCTTGAAGTCCCATTTCCGCTGCCTGGATAAGTCTGGGGGGGGCCTTATTGTATTCCCCTACCTTTGTGTGTCAGATCATCGGTGCATGTTGCATTCTGCACAACTTTGCCATGAGAAAAGGCCTGCAGATTGACATGCGTGATGACCTGACCCCCCAACCAGACAATCCCCCCCTGCCAGAGGAGACCCAGTCTGCTGATGGAAGAGCAGTTAGGAGGGTCCTCGCCGTAGGCATCTTTGGACACTAAACAAATACAATGATCACACGGACAATGCACGCATGCACACCACTGAAATCCCTAGATTACACACACCACATCCACATCGCATTGGATTAGCCCAAGTCCAACATGTAGGACTTGGGAGCAGCAACACCAGCGTCAAGACCCCAATGATGTCGCTGTCCATTCATACACCTTTCACACGTCATTCACACAGCCGTGGGGATAACTTCTCCACCACGGCCGAGGGTGACACCCCTTACTGGCAGGAGTGCCACCCCCTCATATCACACACATTCACATTCACACTGCAACGTGTGCAGTATCAATAAAAAAAAAAATCTCATGTCCTGAGCATTAAGAACAAATAAAATAAAAATCTCATGTCCTGAGCATTAAGAACAAATAAAATAAAAATCTCATGTCCTGAGCATTAAGAAGAAATTAAATAAAAATCTCATATCCTGAGCATTAAGAACAACAAAAAAAAAAAAAACATCATCTGGGATGCCGGGGGCTCCTTCTGGTGGCCCCTCTCTGGCTCCTCAGCTGCCTGGATGGAGTGGGTGGGGGTGGGGGGGCATCTGGAGGTGGCTGATCCCCGGGTGGGCCACTCCTGGCAGGTGTGGCCTGCATGCCCTCCGAGGCCATGGCTATCCGGCCGAGGTAACAGTTTGTCTGGGCCTGCATCCTGAGCTGCTGGGCCTGCATCCTGAGCTGCCGGGTGACCTGGTATTGTTGGGCCTGCCGACTCTGCCTCCCCTGGTCCCGGATGGCAGCAGTGTTTGCCTGGACGGCTGCAGTGAGGTGCCTTATAACACCCTGCACCTCCCCCAGACTGGTCACCACTGACATCCTGCACTGCATTGGATATCTGGGCCACGGAGCACAGGTTGGTCAGCCACTCTGTTGGGGTGCAAAAAAAATGTCCCCATTTAGCCGTGATGCCTCGCCACCTGGTCCTGGACCAGATCAGACACCCCCCTGGTCTTCCGGGTGCCTTCCTGGGGCCAGGAGATGGTTGTCCCCGGGGGGATGGAGTCGCCCTTGAGAGGCTTCCCTAGGATGGGGGAGGTGTATTACAGAGGGCCCTGCAGAAGAGGAGGACTCCTCCAAAAATAAAATAATGTCCTGCTCTGCCACAACAGGCTGCTCCTCAACCACCTCTGCAGGTGAGGTGTGGGCACTCTCCTCCTCCACCTCGGTCTCTTCACCACCCAGGGGCTCGGCACAGGATGCCGTTGGGGTGGACTGGCCGACCAACAGATGATGGCCCAGCTCCGTCATCTGTGGATGACACAAAGCAGACACATGTTGGGTGGTCCCACACACTTGGCACATGTACCCTCCCCCCCACATGCAACACACCAAAAAGGGGGTAAAAATCACTTACCTGTCCTGGAGCCTTCCTCCATGGAGTCATATCCAGGGACCCCCTCCAACTGCTCCCTGTCCAGGCAGCGGGCGACCACCTCCTCCTCCGTGGTCAGGCTGACCGCACATGGGGGTCCACCACTCGTGCCCCTCTCATGCCTACTGATGGTGGCCACCTTGCCACGGACCTTGCGCCGCAGGTCATTTTTTTTTTTTTGTATATCGCCAGCAGTCCGGGTGGAGTACCCCAAAACATTCACCCTGCCAGCAATGGTCTCCAGGATGGCTTGCTTCCTATCCTGGCTGGTCTTCCGTCTTTTTTTTTGCCGTGGAGGAAGTCATTAAAAGTCTCCATAGCGGAGATTATAACAGAGACCTCCTGTGAATTGAAATTAAGGTTTCTCCTCTCTTTGGGGGGAGCGGGAGCAGCCATCTCTTTGCAAAAGTAACTTCCCTGGGGTGGGGGGAAACGGAAATACTTTTGCGCCGGAATGGCGCTTTCGCTAGCGCTTTTAAAACGCACAACGGAACACATTGCACTGACGTTTACCGTGAAGTGGTGCCGACGGAAGTTGTGAGCATGCGCACAGGGGGCCGAGTGAAGCCTCACTCACTGCCCATGCTCCGTGGATGATGCGCTGAACGTAAGCTTCACCCCCCCTTGTAATACATGGGTCAGTGTCACCCACTTAATATAGGGGTCAGTATTACGCCCTCCATAATACAGGAGCCCCCATAGAGAAACCCATTAGATCAGAATTCCCTTATATCAGTGCTCCCCTTAGGCCACGTACACACGATCAAACATGTCCGCTGAAACCGGTCCGCAGACCGTTTCATCGGACCATTTGATCTTGTGTACGGCCTATCGGAACGTTTTCCATCTGACAAAAGTTTTAAAACATGCTTTAAAACCTGTCCGATGGAAACCTGTCCATCGGACAGGTTCGATGGTTAGTACACAAAAGCATCGGACCAAAAACCCCCAAGGATAATCCAAGTATTAATACACTCCAATTGTATTTAAATAAAAAATATATACTGTTCAATCTCCACACACACATATATAATACTGTATGAATAGTGGTGTAGTTCTATTCCAAAATGTGTTGTGCTAATATCTATTTTATAAACACCTTTTGAGTTTAGATACGTTGGATATTAGCACACCACATTGTGGAATGGATTTACACCTCTATTCATACACTATTATATGTGTGTGGAGATTGAACCGTATATATTGTATGTTTAAATAAGATTGGAGTGTATTAATACTTTGATTATTCTTGGAAGTTTCCACTATCATTCACAATATATTTTGCACATTTTTTTAAAGCAGAGTCCCCTTTATCAGATTCTCTTTAGAGACCTGTCTCTAAAGGGGGGTGTTGATGTAAGGGACTGTGAAATAATGGGTGTCTCTAAAGAGGGGGTGATATAAGGACACACTGATCCTTATATCATAATGTGGGTCTCTAAAGGGGGGTGCTTATATAAAGAGAGTTTCCCTTATCTAATAGAGGTCTCTAAGTAGGGGGGTGCTGATAGATCAATTAGATCAGGGACCCCCATCAGTGTCCCCTGCTCTGAAAGACCCCCATTAGACTGCCTTACCGAGAGCCGCTTCGAGCCAGGAAGTGTGGGAGCTGGAGCATTCATTCACAGTGTTGCTGTTAGAAATTATTGGGGCTCCCACTACCTGAGGAGGGAAAAAAGTGGGTGGAGGTAGGTAAAAAAGGGAAGGTGAGGGAGAGAGAGAGGGGGGACAGGAGAGAGAGAAACAGAAGGGGCAGGAGAGAGGCAGGGGAGAGAGAGGCAAGAGAGAGAGAGAGAGGGGGGCAAGAGAGAGGCAAGAGAGAGAGGGGAGGCAGGAGAGAGGCAAGAGAGAGAGGGGAGGCAGGAGAGAGGCAAGAGAGCGAGGGGGGCAGGAGAGAGAAGGGGAAGAGAGAGAAAAGGGCAGGGGAGAGAGGCAGGAGAGAGAGGGGGCTGGAGAGAAAGAGAGGCAGCAGAAAGAGAAACAGAGGGGGCAGGAGAGAGGCATGGGAGAGAGAGAGGGGCAGGAGAGAGAGAGGGGTCAGGAGAGAGGCAAGAGAGAGAGGGGGCAGGAGAGAGGCAAGAGAGAGAGGGAGGGGGCAGGAGAGAGGCAAGAGAGAGAGGGAGGGGGCAGGAGAGAGGCGAGAGAGGCAAGAGAGAGAGGGGGCAGGAGAAAGGGAGGAGAGAGAGGGGGCAGGAGAAAGGCAGGAGAGAGAGGGGGTCAGGAGAGAGAGAGAGAGGGGCAGGAGAGAGAGAGAGGGGGCAGGAGAGAGAAAGGAATGAGAGAGAGAGGCAGGAGAGAGAGAGGCAAGAGAGAGAGAGGACAGGAGAGAGGCAGGAGAGGGAAAGAGAGAGGGGCAGGAGAGAGAGAGAGAGAGAGGGACAGGAGACAACGAGAGAGAGGGGGCAGGAGAGAGGCAGGAGAGAGAGAAAGGGGGGGCAGGAGAGAGAGGGAGGGGGCAGGAGAGAGAGAGAGAGGGAGAGAGAGAGGGACAGGAGACAAAGAGAGAGAGGGGGCAGAAGAGAGGCAGGAGAGAGAGAGGCGGCAGGAGAGAGAGAGGGGCAGGAGAGAGAGAGGGAGCAGGAGAGAGAGAGAGAGGGGGCACAAGAGAGAGGGGGCAGGAGAGAGAGAGTCAGACCGGTGACTAAAAGTCTGTAGAATGTGTATGAAGCACCCATTTTGTGTTGTTTTGGGTGTACAGTTTCATTGTCTCTAACATGCTTGAACTGTATAAAAACCTAAGAGCTAACCATTAAAGAGTTTGTTCATATATTTTGAAACCAGAGAGAACAGAGCTTGTCTCGTCTTAATTCTGGGGAATGGAATGGATCGTGTCTACATGGATTGTCGGACTGTCGGATAAGCTGTCTTGGGTTAATGGAAGATCGTAAATGGTGGTGACTGTTACAAGTGGTGGCACAGCAGTGGGATGATTCCATTATCAGAAGCACGGCTACAAGGACACAGGACAATGGAGACGCTGTATGAACGGCTGAAGCTCTCTTCCTTCAAGGACTTACTGGAGAGCTGGGGCAGACCGGCCAGCAACCATAAAAGAAGGGACATTATTGCATAACTTGTCAAAATGGATAGAGCTGAAAGGCCCAGCCCAGGACACCCGAGGAAGAAAGTTTTGATCGGGCTGTTAAATGTGGACTAGCACAGTATGGACCTAATCCTCCACCGGAGATTATAGACCGGGTTATAGCGGCTGTGGATGCAACTTGGCTACATCAAAGAGGTGCTGCAGCAGCAGAAGTCACAGCAGCACCAACTGAAGAGAAAGGAGAGGTACAGATGCCAGTCACCATGGAAGTGGAGTTCCAGGGAGCCGGGGCAGTTGGCCCCTCTCTTCAGCAACAAGCTGAGGTGGTAAAGCTTTTACTCCCAGCTGAATCACTGGCAGCAGGGCAGGATGCTACTGGCTGCTGCACACAACTGCAGCTTGAGCCGACATCGGGGGATGGGACTGTGGTCTCCCCTCACCGCAACTCAGCAGAATAGCTGGCAACAGGGCAGAGTGCTACGGGCCTCTGCTCCCAACTAACAGAAAACGGGGTTCCTGTGGTAGTGGATGGGACTGTGGTCTCCACTCACAGCAACCCAGCGGAAGAGCTGGCAACAGAGCAGAGTGCCACGGGCCTCTGCTCCCAACTAATAGAAGACAGGGTTTCTCTGGTAGTGGATGGGACTGTGATCTCCACTCACAGCAACCCAGCGGAAGAGCAGGCAACAGAGCAGAGTGCCACGAGCCTCTGCTCCCAACTAACAATAGAGGGGGTCCCTGTGGTTGTGGATGGGACTGTGGTCTCCACTCACAGCAACCCAGCAGAAGAGCTGGCAACAGAGCAGGGTGCCACAAGCATCTGCTCTCAACTAACGGAAGAGGGAGTTTCTGGGGTAGTGGATGGGACTTCAGTCTTCACTGACACAACCCCAGAAAATGGTGCGGCACTGAGACAGGAGGATGTCAGCTTTGCTTTGCAAGCACCGGGGGATTTTCACCTACCACCAGTGGATGGGACTTTAGTTTCCACTGGTATACCCCAGGGATGGGCGGCAGTTGGCCCAGAACCCCAACAGCATGATGGACTGAGCCCGGTCTCCCTGTCTTCTCTCCAGCGGCTGAAAGGACTCCAGGGAGAAGGGCCAGTCCAGGCCTCTCCCCAGTGGCAGGCATGTTCTCTGAGAGAGATAGAGGTTGGCTGGGTGAGTAATGCTCTGTTTGGAGCAATTTATTTGGGGTACGGTATGGATACCAGCATTGGAGGACTGGAACTACTGACTAACTTTGGAGTCAACCCGTTTGGGGTTCCCTCCTGTGTCAGTCTCCCACCGAAAGGGGAGAGATGTAACGGAATGACCCGTGACGCCCAGAGACTTTTGAGGGATGGGGGTACTCCTGTGCCAGCGTCACTAATGACTCTTGGGTCTAAGGTCACCCTGTGCCCCTTTTGGGCATAGGGTGACTGATAAATAATTCATGTTTTGCAGGAGATCTGGACATATTACAAGCTGTAAAGGTCAATGTTTCATTTAAGGTGGGGACACATGCTTTTGAGGTGTTAATTGCGTCTGCTCCTAGACATTCCATTGTGAGATGCTAACTTATGGCCCATACACACGATCCGAATATCGGCCGATGGATCGTACGACTTTTTTCGCTTAATAATCGCAAGTAAAATAAAATAGGTTATTAAACTCTCGTACGACAGAAAAAAAAGATCGGAAGTGATGTCACGTGTTGTAATGTATTTGTATTGTATTGTTGGACGACGGCTGTACTGACTAAACGAAAATCGTACGATCTGACATCGTACGAGGAAAATTTTCGCGCATGTCCCATCGAAAAATATCGGATGAACGGTCGTGATCGGCTCTCGAAAGTAGTGTATACACGAAACCCGAAAATCGTACGATCCATGATCGGACGATCGTTTTCGTCCGATATTCGGATCGTGTGTATGGGCCATAAGTCTGTTACTGTGGATTGAAACTGAGAGTCAGCCTGGCTGGCTATTATGGGATGTTAGAGTGCTTTGCTGTGATTGCATTCTGTGTCTATTGTGTTAATTAGACCTGGATCCTAAGACCTTTCATTGTGTATGCTAATAACATGTTTAAAGCCTATTGATGATCAGGTGTGAATAGCTTAATGTCAAAGACAGAACGTCTGACATAGGAATGTGTATTCGGCAGGTGAATCACTTATTGGCAGAGTCAGGACGTCTGGGGGATAATTAACTCCTCTGAATGTCATTACATAAAAGAATGTGATTGAAGCCCCATTGTGTGATGTGTGGGTGGAGTGTGTCTTTGTTCCTTTGATTAACTGTACCATGTTTGTACTGTATATAAGAAAACTAAGGTACCATTAAAAATGTTCATACATTTGACTCAGAAAGAACAGAGCTTGTGTCTCGTCTTAATTCTGGGGAATGGAATGGATCGTGTCTACATGGATTGTCGGACTGTCGGGTAAGCTGTCTTGGGTTGATGGAAGATCGTAAACGGTGGTGACCGTTACAGGGAGCAGAAGAGAGAGGGGGCAGGATAGAGAGAGAGGAGGGGCAGGAGAGAGAGAGGGGGCAGGAGAGAGAGAGGGAGAGAGGGGGCAGGAGAGAGAGAGAGGGAGAGGGGGGCAGCAGAGAGAGAGAGGGGGGCAGGAGAGAGAGAGAGAGGCAAGACAGAGAGAGGGGGGCAGGAGAGAAAGAGAGGGGGGCAGGAGAGAGAGAGGGGGCAGGAGAGAGAGAGGGGGGGGCAGGAGAGAGGCAAGAGAGAGGGAGGGGCAGGAGAGAGATATGGAGGGGCAGGAGAGAGAGAGAGAGGGGGCAGGAGAGAGAGAGAGAGAGAGAGAGAGAGAGGGGGCAGGAGAGAGAGAGAGAGCTACTATTGGTAATACTGGGTCATACTCATTGTTATAAAAACAATTTTTCATATAAATTTATTCAAAATTAATTAGAACCTCTTAAACCTAATACAGATGGCCAAATCAGCCAATAACAGATTGGTCTTAAGAATGACAAACAGTAGTGCATCAGTGAGCAGCCAGCTCACTGTGTACGTGTTGGTGACCAACACACAAGGACAATAACAAACATTAAACAACAATAAAAGCAGATGTCCGGACGTGTGTATATGCACTGATTGGAATTCCCAGCGGTAATAGCACCGCAATGTATTTATCAATCAAATGTATGTATATGGGAATATGATCCAATGAGTGCGTCCCCGCGGGGTGTGGAAATAGTGGAGGTAGGTATCAAAGGGGACTTAACCAGCAACCAATGGCAATATAGCCAGCATAACTAGTTTAAACAGTTGTAAAGTCTCAAAAATAACGGAGGGTTGTAGGTTGCAGATGTATCAAAAATTATATGATATAGTCCCGTTAGAGGTGCCACGAAAGTCAAAAATGGTTCAAAGTATGAAAATGCATGGATCACTAGGATATCTGTATTGATGAAATTCCAGACCAATATGCATAGAGCAGCAAAGAGTGTGCTTTCTATTTACTGCTAAACTACTGTTAAATTGCTAGTGAAAGCATATCTCTCCAACAGATACTGTGATGAACCTCTGAAAACAGTCTCCATATGTGTTAGGTGTGTGTCACTTTACCGTGTCCGCCGTTATGCACTGGGATGGCATTGAAAGTTACTTGATGCACGGTAATGGCTAGATGGATTTTGCCATGTATCGTAGAGGGAGAGAGACTCCAAGTTCGTGGTTGTAACCCGAGATGTATGGAGATGACTGTAGCGCCGTGTGTCCCCCCCAATGGGGATATCTAATGTATAGGCGGCTGCACACTGTTAGTGTCTCCGTATCACGTCTTCCACTCCAGGCTGCTCCGGGGGGTCAGACACTCAGACGTCCTGGACCAATGACGTCGACGCGTTTCGCTGAACGTAATGACGTAGCTTCTTCTGGACGATCAGAGAGAGAGAGGCTGACCTCAGAAGACAGTGACACACAGCACGATTTAGAACTCTGGAGCATGCAGGGCAGGCGCGATTATCCACAGACACAGACAGCCCTGCATCCACATGTGACCAGCAGCTACGGCACTAGGCGAATTGTTCACAGACCCTCATGTCCGCCGTCCAATCCTTCCCGCACATGACATTAGGGTTGCCATGACATGCAGCCTGCTCGGCCAATCACAGGACACCTGCTGATGCCCTTTGCTGAGCTGGGGTCAGACACACAACTTGGCACCGATGTTTTCAGGCAGTGTGTGACCATTGATAGCCGACACAGGATGATCATGATGCACCATACCCCTCTAGATGTTTGTTGCGGCCGGAGCCAGAGATCTGGCTGCCACAGGACGATTGATATGTATGCCCACCGTGCCCAAGTTTCCGGTTGGTGGAAAGCCGGGCACATGTGTCCTAACCCAGACTGTTGGGGTCAAAACCGGACAGGTGGCAACCCTACTGCCGCCGCCATCCGGTGCTTCTCCGGGCTCTCCCGTGCCATCAGGGGGCCCGGAGAAGGAATTGTCCAGCGCAGGCAGGAAGCATAGAGATGACTGGTGACCAGATGGTCACCAGTCATCTCTATGACCATCGGAGGACCCGGGCGCGATGTGATGACGTCATGCCCGGGTACCTGTAAGTAAACAAAGCCGCGATTGCAGCTAGTGAGCAACACTGATCATGGGATCGGTGAAATTTTTTTCACCGATCTCATGCTTTCCAGCCTGGAGGAGAGATGCGGGCCCTTATTGACCCCACATCCCTCCATAAAGAGGCAATTATCACACACATTTCCTATTACAAGGGATGTTTACATTCCTTGTAATAGAAATAAAAGTGATAAAAAAATATTAAAAAAGATGTAAATGAATAAATAAATTAATTAAAATGCCCCTGTTCCCGGTAGCTCGCACGCAGAAGCGAACGCACACATAAGTCCAGCCGACATATGTAAACGCCGTTTAAACCACATATGTGAGGTATCGCCGTGTGCGTTAGAGTGCCAGCAACAATTCTAGCACTAGATCTCCTCTGTAAATCTAAACTGGTAACCTGTAAAAAATGTCAAAGCATTGCGTATGGAGATTTTTAAGTACCGAAGTTTGGCGCCATTCCATGAGTGTGCGCAATTTTAAAGCGTGACATGTTAGGTTTCTATTTCCTCTGTGTAACATAATCTTTCATATTTTACAAAAAGATTGGGCTAACTATTTTTTTCCCCAAAAAAGGCGTTTGAAAAATGATTGCGCAAATACCGTGCAAGATAAAAAGTTGCAATGACGATAGTTTTATTCCCTAGGGTGTCTGCTAAAAAAAACATATATAATGTTTTAGGGGTTCTGCATAATATTCTAGCAAAAGAATGATGATTTGTACATGTAGGAGAGAAGTACCAGAATAGGCCTGGTATTGAGGTGTGTATAAAAGCCCGGTATTGAAGTGGTTAAACACGTATTTTAATAAACAGTATTATGCTATGGATGTCCTATTTTTTTTGCATATTTCCCATCTGCAACTCTGATGAGGCGGGTACGGTACATATCTCCAAGCCATACATTTATGTGAGCAGGCACTATCCTGTCAAGGCGACATTTGACTTTCTTTTTAAACAAATAAGTCAAATAATCTGGTAAGCAGATCTTATCATCGTTCACTTTGGGTGTCTTATTTCTGGTGAAGGACTAATCTCATCATTTGTTTGAATCACAACGCCTTGCAATCAATATTCTGTCACAGGACTTTTTTTGCAAAACTTTTTTTGTTTGGGACTACTTTTTTTTTAAAATATTTACACATGTCCTTTCAAACAGGACTTTTTTCATCTGAGATTTATTGATTCAAATGTCAATGTGTTCACAATATATTCAAGCACTATTTCACTATTATATGGTGTAGTAGGGATGCACAACAGTTTCTACACAGAGCCCCCTATATTTACTATAATTGCCATTGGGAGTGTATAACACTTTTTTAAGGGGAGTAGCAGTTTTTTAATTGTAATTTTTTAAACATTTATATATTAAGATTTGGCGCGGAGTCATTTAGCATTCATATCCTTCATGTTTATCAAGTTCTCCTCAGAAATGCATTACATGGGGCAGAGAGTGTGCAATATTGAACCCCAAATATGTGACACGACTGTAATTGAAAATGATCATGTGGATGCACATGATCACACACAAGAAGAACAACAGTGGATGAGGTCCAAAATGGCCTACCTTGAGGACAGATTCCACGGTAATAATGTAAAGCTCAGGGGGGTACCCAAAACGGTCATGCCGCAAGATCTGAATGCATATGCCAGAAAATTGATTTCTACTCTATTGCCAGATCTCTCTCCCATGGAAACCATTATAGACTGTATCCACCGCTTACCAAAACCCTCGCACCTCCCAGCAAAAATCCATCGCAATGTTTTAATGGGAGTGCACTTTTTCCATGCCAAGACCGACTCTTATTCAAAGCGAGGCATCTAGGATGCCTCCCCGCTCCATACACCAATCTGCAACTTTATACAGATATCTCACAACATACCCGCCAGCAGGGATGGACTGGCCATCGGGACTACTGGGAGATTCCTGGTGGGCCGATGGCTCAGTTGGCTGGTCGGAGGTCCGCGGCGATCTACCAGTTAATTGCCGACAGCTGGCACCTGACGGGTAGATCAAGATTAGCCAACATGCAGAATAGCACAGGAAGCGTGTGTTCTCTCTCAAGTCACGCTTCAGCTGCTCACTGTCCCCCGATCGACCCTCCTCTCTTCTCGTCCATCCCCATTTGCTTGTGACATTATCTGGGATGGACGAGAAGAGAAGAGAGAGGAGAGGAGGGGCCGCCGGGGGGCAGGGAGCAGCCGCAGCGTGACTTGAGAGAGAATACATGCTTCCAGCGCTACTTTGCATGCTGGCTGGTAAACAATGTGCCTTGTGCCCTGATGTGCTATGTGCCCTGATCTGATGTGCCCCATGCCCCGATGTGCTCCGTGTCCTGATGTGCTATGTGCCCTGATCTGATGTGCCCCATGCCCTGATGTGCTCCGTGCCTGATGTGCTATGTGCCCTGATCTGATGTGCCCTGATCTGATGTGCCCTGATGTGCTATGTGCCCTGATGTGCTTCATACACTGATGTGCTATGTGCCCCATGCCTTGATGTGCCATGTGCACTGAGCCCCGTGCCCTGATGTGCTATGTGCCCTGATCTGATGTGCCCTGATGTGCCATGTGCCCTGATGTGCCATGTGCCCTGATGTGCCATGCTCCGTGCCCTGATGTGCTCCGTGCCCTGATGTGCTATGTGCCCCCTGCCCTGATGTGCTCTGAGCCCTCATGTGCTCTGTGCCCTCATGTGCTCCTTCCCCTTAGGTACTCTGTGCCCTCAGGTACTCCATGCCCTCATGTGCTATGTGCCCTGTGGTGCTATGTTCCCTGATGTGCTATGTGCCCTGATGTGCCATGTGCCCCATGTCCTGATTTGCTATGTGCCCTGATCAGATGTGCCCTGTGCCCCATGTCCTGATGTGCTATGTGCCCTGATGTGCTATGTGCCCTGATGTGCTATGTTCCCTGATGTGCTATGTGCCCTGATGTGCCCTGTGGTGCTATGTGCCCTGATGTGCTATGTGCCCCGTGCCCTGATGTGCTATGTGCCCTGTGCCCTGATGTGCCATGTGCCCTTATGTGCCCCATGTCCTGATTTGCTATGTGCCCTGATCAGATGTGCCCTGTGCCCCTTGTCCTGATGTGCTTTGTGACCTGATGTGCTATGTTCCCTGATGTGCTCCATGCCCTGATGTGCCCCAATGTGCTGTACCTCAATGTGGTGTGCCCTGATGTGCTGTGATGGGCTCTGATGTGCTGTGCCCTGTACCCTGATGTGATGTGTCCTGATGTGCCCAGTGCCCTGATGTTCTAGGCTCTGTACCGTGCCCTGATGTGCTGTACCCTGATGCGTTGTGCCCTGGGCTGATCTGAACGAAGTCCAGGGCCACATTTTTGTTGCAGTCCAGCCCTGCCTGCCAGCTAAGGAAACAGCTTAACACCATTACTAAGCCGCTCAACAATCACAAGAATACCTACTCTAACGGTAAGGGTACGTGGAACCCAGAAGCTCTTAGAAAGTATGAGATACTCCAGTTTCAGCTTCCTCTACACCTCTTATGTGTAGATCACCCTGTGTCTCCAATAGGGCCACAGGGTGAATGAGAACCCCACTATGATCTGTGCTAGTCAGATTTAATGCGGTATACATTGTATATATATTGTTTGTTGGCTGTTGTGTACTATAAGCTTGCTGTGATGAGGTGGGGTGTGATTGCATTCTATTGTCTATTGTGGTAATTAAGTCTGCTACTGTGGTGATGTGGATTGCAGTTTAGGAGACGGCAAGGCTAGCCTAAAGATCATGTGTCTGAGTCATCAGCTGTAGTTAATTAGCTCACCTGTTGTTGTCTGCTAAGGGATGAATTGACACTCAGAATAATGTGTATTGGTGGCTCGTTATGTAACCAGTGTGTGATGTTGTGGGTGGATCCGGGCCATATCTCCTGTGGTATCCTAAATTCTATATAAGAGCCTTTATTTCTCAATAAAGTCATTCCCTGTTTGGAACCTGAAAACAGAGCTGTGTCTCATAAATGGGGGGAATTATTCTTATGGGTTTTGTTCGCCTGACTGTGGAGTCTTGGTAGCTGCCTTGTGTTCAGGAATGGCATTAACCCCTTTCCCATTTGGGGTGCCGTTACACCTACCAATGGTCACTAAAAATGGAGTCAAACACAACATCTCCACAATGGAAGAAGGCATCAAACTTCTTTGCACTTGGGGAATTTTTCCTGACCACGCTGAGCCAAATCAACCCGATCGCTTGGAGCACTCTCAAACCTCCATTGCGAACCCCCAGGCTGGTAAAAGCTAACCATGGACAGGATAGCATAATAAGTACCTACTTCACAAGATGCACAACCGATCATTGCCTTGCTTGTTGCAATTTGTTCCACAAACTTTCACCCCGTTGATACTCAGCAGTCCAAGTCATATCAGACTGCTGACACCTGTTATTTTTGTTACTGTACCTTCTCTTTCTTTTTCTCTACTAATCAACATCTGCTTATATAACCTACCAAGTTTATTGTTCCAGTTATACCCTCACTTATTTTTATAAAAGCATCCAAAGTATACAGATCCGACAAAAGTCTACATCGGAACCCTCCGAAGAAAAACAATCCTTCATCAACCGTGAGTAAAAACGCAACACCTGATGCAGCTTCCTCCACAAACCACTAGAAATGCCTAAATTCTTATGCTAAATGCTAAAGGGCTGAATCATCCTGCTAAGAGAAATTCCCTTTGGCGCTCAGCACTAGACTCTCACAGTGATATCCTTTGCATACAAGAGACTCACTTCCAACATGGTGCATAACCCCAATGCACAAACACCTTCCCCACGCTTGCATTCAACCTTCACAAACAGCTTATTAGACAAGAATGGCAGCTACCTGTCCCTGGACGCTTGACAATGCCAGACACACTATTGTTAATGTGTACGCACCCAATACCGGACAAATCAAATTTCTCTCGAAGTTGAAGAAAATCAACAAATTCCGCAATAGGCACCTTATTATATGTGGGGACTTTAATATAGTACCTGACAACTCCCTGGACACCTCTTCTCGCACTACCAGACTCACATCATCAATGGGTGACTTTTTCCGAAAACATGACCTGTAGGATGTGTGAAGATGTCATCACACCACTGAATGGGACTATTCCTTTTTTTCCCACCGAAATAATTCATATACCAGGATTGACTTTTTTTTTAGTGGACAAACGGACACTATCTAAAATGACTGATTCTGCTATAGCCACAATAACGTGGTCGGACCACGCCCCAGTCTCGGTAACCACAGATGCATTGTCTTCCGAACCATGCACTAGGTTATGGAGAGCCAATTCCTCAATTTTCCACTCTCCTGAACACTAGGGCCTGGATTCACAGAGTGGGCGCACATTTACGCCGGCGTAGTGCACACACAGTACGCTACTCCGGCGCAGCGCGGAGAGGCATGCACTGTATTTAGCAAGCTATTGCTCACCAAGATACGCCAGCGTAGCGTATTTTCGAAGGCGCAGGCCAGCGTAAGTGGGAGTGAACCCATGCAAATGATGGTCTGAGCATGGTGTAGTGTTTTACACAACTACGCCGGCACAACTGCCTAAGCTACGCCGGATCACTACGTACGCCGTGAACGTAACGTACCCCCAATACGCCGGCCTGTGTTCTCTGGGGCAGACCTTTGCATGTCTATTGCTGGGTTGCGCCTCATCTATGGGGAATAACTTTACGCCGGACGTACAACTTACGCAAACATCGCATTGATGCGTGGGGCGCACGTACGTTCGTGAATCGCCGTATTTCCCTCATTTGCATATTTGAATGCCTAACCAATGGGAGAAGCAACATGCGTCCAAACCATATTTGCGCCCACGCTACGCCGGCTTAAGCAAGATACGCCGGGGTAGAATGGCCTGTTTTTGGACGTATGTTGGTTTGTGACTCTGGCGCACATTTGCACTACGTCGGCGTAAAGTGATTTACGTTGGCGTAAGTGCTTTGTGAATCCAGGCCTATGCCTTTATCTAAGAAAGACTTGAAGAATTATTTGATCTGAACAAAGGAACAACTTCTACTGATACTATATTATGGAACGCTCATTATGCGTTCGTGAGAGGAATTGTTATTTAACTCAGTGCTAGGGAGAGAAAGAGGAAATCACAGTGTGAAGAAAATAGACTTTATTCTGGATTTTCTCATAGACTCTGTTTGTCTTTAAAGAAACCCTGGACCAATCTGGGTGAAATTTGGATATGTTGGTCCCCCAGATCGGGGTTATCAGGGGGTATGTAATGGCATGGTGCTCTCTGCCTGGAGATAATTGGTTTATTCCTTAAACTGATCGCAATATCTCAATGTGTCATGTAAATGATCTTTAGTTTGTCTCTCAAGAAGCATTCATTGTGTGAATTTCTATTGTCTAGCAGGTGAGAAGTTTGTATTTAGTAATTATGGTCATAATGGATTTTACTGGAGACAGACGTCTGTCTCCCAAAATAGGTCTATTGAAGGGGTGGCTCGTTAGTACACCATTGTATGATGATGTGGGAGGAGGATGTCATTGCAAATCTGATTACATCAAGTATTCCTTTTTCTGTATAAATATAGGTAACCTGAACTCAATAAAGCATTCTTTAACTGGACACCCTTCATGAAGTCTTGGCTCATGCTTGGGGGAGGGGGGGGGATACTCTAACCATTCGGAAGAATTATCTTGGAAACTGCATTCACCTCCACTATCCCTCTACCTTCTATGGTAGTGATAATCCATTATGCTCGGCGATTGGGAGATGGAAAGAAGGCCGCAGTAGCATACCCAGTGCAGGTCTCAACACACAGCGTCTAGACACTCTCACTTCCACTATTAAAAAATCAGAAGACCAAAACCAAAACAATCCTGATCCTGAACTCAAGAACAAATTGGTAATCCTCAGACAAGAAATAAGGACTCTGCTTTAAGAACCCTATGAAAAATCCCAAAAATATTTCAAAGCTAAACACTACTCCACCGGCGACAAAGCAGGGAAAGCTATGGCCCTTAGAATTATTTTAGACATCACCTTAAAACCAAAATCACTCATCTATACCACCCTACCTCTAAACAAAAACAAATAGATCCGCAAGCTATAGCAGACGCATTTAGTCACTACTACAATTCTCTATACAACCTACAAGCAGTGGTGTCACTAGAGTTGGTGTCACCTGGTGCGGTAAATAATTTTGATAATTTTGATTTGATTTTGACCTGCTGACACCGCGTCTTGCTAGCTGGACGGGAATCTGATGGCTGCAGGGAAGATGGCAAGGTGCTGTGACCTGCCCACAACAAGGAGTGTTGCTACAAGGCCCTGTAGTCAGCAAGCAGAAGGCAGTAGCTAAAAAGAAAAGCACTCTGCAGGGGGCAGGCACGCAAGGAGTTCCGTTTTGATTGTCAAGATGGTAGCCTGTGATTACAACTTATGTGCCCCCATAGGCCTTCGTCCTTTTAGTCCCCAGCCGGCACTCCCTCTGGAGCGTGTGCTGCCCCCAAAAAGGGTATCTGCTGGCTCTTCAATGAGAGCCACTGCAAACGCTACACCGCGTGCTATTTTAAGCACGAGTGCTCTAGTTGTGGCGGTGCTCACCCCGCCAACCGGTGCTTCCGGAAGGGAAAGCAACCCCTTACCAGGCCGGTAGCCAAGCCTGACCTTTCTAAACCGGAGGTCGCCAGTGAACGTGTTAGAGATGCTTCCCTGGCTAGACGGGTACCCCTTTCATAGGGAAACCTTGATCTTGAGAGACGGCCTGGACCGTGGTTTTTGGATACCCTTCACTTCTACAGGCCATGGCGCCTAATTTAAAATCGGCAATTGAATTTGAGTCCGCCATGGTCGAGAAGCTCCGGAAGGACCTGGAATTGCGGCAGATGGTGGGCCCATTTGATTTTCCCCCTTTTCACAACCTCTCGGTGTGGTCTCGAAAAAGGCAGAGGGAAAATATTGCCTTATCCACACCTGTCCTACCCTTCTGGCTCCTCGGTCAACGACGGCATCGATAAGAAGAAATCCCGGGTCCAGTATGCCTCTTTTGACAGGGCGCTTCACCTGGTTAGGGCTGCTGGTCAGTCAGCGTGGTTGGCAAAGGCAGACATGGAGTCAGCCTTCCGCCTCCTCCCGGGCCACCTGGACTTCTTCCACCTCCTGGGCTGCTACTTTCAAGGAAGCTACTTTTTTGACATGTGCCTGCCCATGGGCTGTGCCATAACGTGTTATTTCTTTGAACTCTTCAGTAGCTTCCTTGAATGGGTTGTTGCCCAGGAGGCTAGTTTTCAGTCCTCACTACATTACTTGGACGACTTCCTCTTCGTCGGCCCAGCGGACAGTGGTCGGTGTCAGCATCTCCTCTCTGTTTTTCAGGAAACCTGCAGACGGTTTGCCTTTCCACTGTCTGCTGACAACACCGAGGGTCCTGTGACGGTTTTAGCCTTTTTGGGCATAGAATAGCGGCCTTTAAAATGCTTGTACCCCCCAGATTGCTCTGCAGTGTTTCCGTCCATCGATATTTTTATGGACAGTTCGTAAAAATGGGCACTTTTTTCCCCCCATTCGTAAATGTCCGTGGTTGTGGGAATCTGCCAGTAAAAATAGCCAAGATCGATTCAGCTTGGAACTACGCATGGAGATTGGAGGCAGGGGGTGTTGGTGGCTGCGTTGGCAGTGCAGGGGGAGATTGGAGGCAGGGGGAGATTGGAGGCAGGGAGTGTTAGTGGCACCGCAGAGGAGGATGGTGGCACCGCAGAGGGGGATAGAGGCAGGGGACAATGGAGGCAGGGGGCCTGGGGGAGATTGGAGGCAGAGGGAGATTGTGGCACTGCAGAGGGGGATGAAGACAGAGGGTGTTGGTGGCAGAGGGGATGGAGGCAGGGGGTGATGTGACTAAATAATTTGCCCCTATTATATCGAAAGTAACGAATATATGTTTTTTTTACCTTTAATATCTACCTTAAATCACATTGCTATTTGCCTAGTGTACTTGTTTGTAGCCTAAATACTGAAATGTACACCTAAAAATGTAATTTAGTAACTTTTGTGAAATGCCAGTAAAAACGTGGCTGTGCCAGTACATTTCGGGTGTCGTGCCAGTAAATTTCAATCTGGTAGGTTAGCAACACTGTTGCTCTGTATCTGTCACACACTGCCTATACCACTCAGAAATGCATACATTGAATCACTCCAATCCACAGTGCGTAAATATATATGGCAAGACAAAAAGCCTAGAAGCAATCACACAAAACTTATAAAACACAGATTATTAGGGGGCATAGGATACACTGACTTGAAATACTGCTACTTAGTCATCATACTATCCTAAGTAAAAGAATGGGTATCTACGCACCCTACCTTCGTGAAATGGTAGGGGTACAGTGTACCCCATTACCATTTCACACGGGGGGGGCAGGATCTGGGGATCCCCTTTGTTAAAGGGGTCTTCCAGATTCTGATAAGCCCCCTGTCCCACATACCCCCACAACCACCAGGCAAGGGTTGTGGGAATGAGACCCTTGTCCACATCAACATGGGGACAAGGTGCTTTGGGGGGCACCCCAAAGCACCCTCCCAATGTTGAGGGCATGTGGCCTGGTGCGGTTCAGGAGAGGGGGGCCACACTCTGTCCCCCCTCTTTTCTGCGGCCGGCCAGGTCAACGTGCTCGGATAAGGGGTCTGGTGTGGATTTTAGGGGGAACTCTACGCCATTTTTTTTTATTTGGGGTGGAGTTCCCCTTAATATCCATACCAGACCTAAAAGGTCTGGTTATTGAATTTGGGGGGACCTCCGCGCATTTTTTTTTGCCCGAACTCCGAACCCGGACCCGAACTTTCACCAATTATTCGGGTTCGGGAAAAACCCAAAGTCCGTACCGAACCAGAACTTTACAGTTCGGGTTCGCTCAACTCTAACTGCCACTATATAGGCACTCTGTTCCATATCTTATGGTCCTGTCTAGCAATAACTAACCTTTGGAAAGACGTGGAAGATGTCCCACAGGATTTATTCCAATAGCATGTTAAACTCATCCCACAACTAGCTATTCTCAACTTAACCACTGAATCAATCCCTCCGTCTCTACAACTAGTAGCCACTCACATATGCCTGGCAACGAGACTACTTATAGATAGACACTGGAAATGACAGACCAGCCCAACCATAACAGTCATAATTACTCTAGTGCAGATGCACTACACTCACAAAGCTATCTTGTCACATGGAAAATCATCACACTCCAAATCAAGCAAATATTGGTTCCCTTGGGAACAATGGTATTCAAAACGATTAACCTAATAATCTTCTGAATCACGTTGACGCACATATCCACAAAGATGCTCCGACTTTCTCTCTCTTCTTTTTCTCTCTCCTAACCCTCTCTACTTTCTTACTACACTCTTTTTTCTTGATTTTCTTTCCCATGCCACCCATTAGTTAAACACAAGTTCATGATAAACTTAATAGCTTTATATTGTTAGTTGTAGATTGTAGTCACCCTTACAATTATGATATTGCATATGTGATTTGTTGCTTGAACTTGTCCATATCGCTACAGATGTAACATTGGAAAATAATCAATAAAAACCTATTTGGTGTTTCTCATATTAATTCTTACAGGCAGGGATCTTCTCATATTAATACCACAGGCAGAGGATCATTCTGAAAGTATTTTTACATGGTGTGCTGTGTCCTCTGCACAGTGTGCACCTAAAGCCACGTGAATACAATTGCTGTTGTTGTCATATTAATATCACAGGCAGTGGCTGATCAGCAAGTATTTTCACTGCGCCCATTCCTGCGCCCACCAAGAGTCACTGTGAAGGACTTCTAGTGTTGTGGCAACACCAACACCTAGGGCCCAAATTTATGCAGAGTTTATATGGCAGGCCCCTACTTTCAAACATACAGCTTACAAACGACTCCTACTTGGAAGGGAAATTCTCTTCTGTAAGAGTTGTCTCCTGTCCACTGATGCTTTATCACTAATCCTCGTTTCACAATTTTTTTTTTTTTTTTTCAAAAAATCATTTGTCATTGGGACAGAAAGTGAGGGTCAATCTTCTGAACAGATGCACACAGACAGCAAAACAAATGTTACAGGGGTGATAACCCTTCTCTATGTTTTCCAAAAAGCTTAAAAATAGATTTTACACTTTAAAAAAGTACCAGTTCAAAATTACAAACAGATTCTACTTAACAACAAACCTACAGTCTCTGTCTTGTTTGCACCGCCTGAATACTGCTGTTCAAAATACATAGGGCCAAAGGGGCTGGTAATCACCTGGGGGGGGGGGGGGGGACCCATGCTATTTTTCTCAATGATTTTCATCCATATTGCAGGGAGCAGACATTACATTAAAGCCGCAAGCATTTTTAAATTACTTTTTTCTTATAGTAATGTCATTTTGTGCAGGGACAGTTCTAAACACGGGAAATACGTGCCATTTCACAGGCATACTATAGACACCCAGCAGGTACGATATTTAAAGTATTTTTTCAATTTTTTTTTTACTTTAAGCATCATTAAAATTACTGCTACAGAAAAAACAACCATTTTTAAAACTTTTTTTTTCCATTGATACATATTTCCTGTGGCAAGACCTGGGTTTTCAAACCCGTTTTACGACAATAAATTGCACATTAGCCTTTAAAATTAGCACTTTTGAATTCGAACGTTCGTGTCCCATAGACTTTAATGGGGTTCTAAAAGTTTGCATGAACGTTCGGTCCGTTCAAAGGTTCTGGTGCGAACCGAACGGTAGGGTGTTCATCTCATCCCTACTGCAGAGCTGCAATGTGCAAATAGTGGTGAAAACCCCCCCTATATAAAATCCTAATAACCCTCGCTAGTGGCCGAAAAAGGGTTAAAACTAGGGGTCGACCGATATATCGGCCGATATTTGGCCGTTTTTAAGAAATCAGTATCGGCTGATTATTGTGAAAATTAGGCCGATTCGCGGCTGCTACACTATACTCGGGCTGAGGGGCCTCCATCAGTACTGACCAGGGCCCCGCTCCCCCTATAGCAGCATGTGAAATTAATCCTACACCTGTGCCACCGATAGCCTACGTACAAAAGTTTAAAAACATGAACCAAGATGACTTTTGCTCATGTGCGTAACAATACAGGCATTAACAAAACATATAACAGAAAAAAAAAACAAAGAAACAAAAAAATTACACTGAAACTCTCCTATAAGCGATGATCCCTGGTACCTGTGCAATAGGCTGCACACACCTGTATGACCTTTAGGGTGACCACATTTCTAAACTACCATTCAGGGACACCCTCCCTTCCCAAAAATCAGCTTGTGCTGTAACGAATCACAGCATAGGGATTGGACACACAAGACAGGATTTATGATGTCTCCAATCACAAGCAGAAGCGGGATTGTGCTCCTCCAGGCATTCCCAAACAGGACAAGTACTGTCAGTGAGTAAAGCAGTGATGTGGTGGCCTTTTTTGGGGGGCATCAGATTGGCCCGGGGGTGTCTGTGTCTGTTTCATCCCAGGACACTGTATTGTCCTGGAATGAATGTGCCCGGGACAGACCTGCAAAATGCAGGACTGTCCCGGGCAATCCGGGACATGTGGTCACTCTAATGACCACCAAGTTCTGAATCTGCAGCTATGGATCTTCCAATGGAGCCTGATTGTACCAAGGGATCAACAGAAAATCCTGTTCAATCTGCTGAGAAGTATTCCCCAGTTTGGCTAAGATGAGATGTCTATCATCACAAGAGACTCACTTACGATACTTTAGGAGAGAACTACGATGAACTGATTCATACTATTCGTAGGCAAGCTTCCAGGCCTAAACTCACTACTGTTAATTGAGTAAGGGGCGACTCTGCTCTGACCTCTTACACCAGTGAGTGGGACATTGCAATTGCCCTGGCCTTTTTCGAAAACTGAGTTTAAGTTAACTGAAAGTGAATATAAATGGTTTCAGCAAAATCCAGAGGTGTGTCAATACCAAAGAGTTTAAATGTGGGGAGAGTGTAGCCATGGTCAGTTATTATGCTTGTAAGTTAGAGACAATTTCTCTGTTGATAATGTGGGGTTGGCTCCCTCTAGTGTATGCTGGAATTTATGCATGGTTTTCTTTATTCCTCTGTAAGGCTTTAGAGCAAAGCATCATGGAACATGTAGTTCAGAATGCGGAAGAGACACTGGCAGCAGGACTAATCTGAACTACAGAGAACAGAATGCTGTGTGCACCGAACAGACTGCTTTGAGAGGGTATAAAAAGGGTAGGCACAGCCTAGATTGCTCTCTCTGGACACTGTTCTGACTCTGCCAGCAGGAGGTCTGTGTGACAGGAAGTGCTGACAATTTGCGGCCTGCACAGTGGGCAACTGGACAGTTATACCCAGAGGGATCTCTGTGGACAGTATCGCTTCTTCAGTGCAGAGGACTGGCATGTGTTCTGAATCATCCAGGTTCCAGTGAGCTGCAATGTGGCGCTGTGGCCGCAATTTTTACAGAGTACAGACACATTCTGGCTGGAGTCCTCTCATCACCTGCACCGTGATATATCCATCTAAAGTTACGAGTGGTCAGGTATTGTGTCTGTTTTTAGGGATTTCTATGCTGATGTGTACTCCTCTTAGGCCTTGTACACACGATCGATTTAAATGGGTTAAATTACTCTATGCTTCCCCCACGGCTCGAATTTGTGTGAATGGGGACCAATCAGATCCCTTTCCTCTTTTTAGAGGTACGAGACAGGGGTGCCCATTGTCGCCCCTGTTATTCGCTCTAGCCCTTGAACCTTTGGCGGCCATTATTCGTTTGTCCCCGTCTGTCGAGGGGTTTCGCTGAGAGCAGGGAACTGAGAAAATATCTCTCTATGCGAATCACACCTTGCTATATTTAGTGTTATGGGGTTGATTCAGCATTTAGGCTCTTTGTCGGGATTATCCATCAACTGGAGCAAATCTGTACTTTTGCCCTTGCATGGTCAAACAATTTCATTGCCGGTTGCTGCAGAATCCCTCAAAGTGGTCCCTTCCTTCAGATATCTTGGTGTGCAAATTTCAGTGAATCTGCTGTCTTACTTGGAGGAGAATCTATTGCCCTTGTTTAAAAGACTCCAAATGACGTGTAATGTATGGTGTAAACTACCATTGTCAGTTATAGGAAGGATAAATCTTATTAAAATGGTTTGGTGCCCACAGCTTATTTACATCATGCACAATTCCCCACAATGGATACCCCGTAGGTGGTTCGTTCGCATTGACACTTTGTTTAGGTCCTTGATTTGGAAGAAAAGGGTGGCCAGAATAAGTCTGTCCAGTCGGCAATATGGCAAAGATCAGGGAGGAGCGGCTGTTCCTAATCCTAAGCTCTATTTCTATGCTTCTCAGCTCCAACACTCGTGTGGTTTGAGGCGGTTAGGTGACTCTGACTCCATAGAAGGCCTGTTGCGAACTGGGACATATACCACCTCTGTGTTGACAAATTTAGAGGCGGGGCTAACTCAACTACCTCAAACAGCTCCCACCGTTATCCTTCTTAAGAAACTTTGGGCGACTGTTCGGTCTAGTATGAGGATTCTGGGATTTCTGGATGAGACCCCACTGTGGAATAATCCCAATTTGCAAGAAGTTTACCGACTAGAAGGCTTTCAGTCGTGGAAATCGGCTGGTATTTGCTATATTTCTCAGTTATACAACCAAAACGTACAAAAGTCATTTATGGATCTGCAACAGGAATTTTACATTCCCAGAACTCATTTCTATAGGTACCTCCAACTAAGGCACGCTCTTCAGACTCAGGGTCGGACTTTCACTCTCTTGCTTACCAGTCATTCCCTTATCAAGGACATTTTTTATGCATTGCAGAAAAAAGACTTGATATCCCACATATATTCTAGCTTACTGTCCTTCACCCAAAATTCAGCTTCGCTACCAGGATCTGGGGGAGATTTGTGATGAGATGTGGGATGTGTGTCTACAAGCTGGACCCATTACCTCCGTTTCTCAGTCGCATAGGCTGTCCCATTTGCTTCTTTTACATAGGGCCTATCGTACCCCTATACACCTGTATCGATGGGGAAGACAGGATTCCTCTATATGCCCCAAGTGTTGTGGGGACGAGGGATCTCTCATCCACCTAATCTGGCGCTGCCCCAAATTGCATAGGTACTGGGGGGATGTCACCAAGACTATTTCCTCAGTCTTTCAGGTTGGGGTCTCTTTGGATCCCCTAATATGTATTTTGGGAGCGGTTGATGAAGAAAAGTATACTCTCCCGGTACACACGGATAGCTGTGATCAGACTACCATATTTGGCTCATAAGCTGGTAGCTAGGTTCTGGCTGTCTCTGCATGTCCCAACTGGAATATTAGATTGTGATTGCTGTGCCCTTGAGTGGCAATCGACACCCTTAAGAAAAATAGTGCCACATCCTATAGTATTGAGAAAATTGGAGGGGAAAAAATTGACTTTGCAGGCACTTATTAGAAAAGTAAAAAATACATTTTAATAATTTACACAAATAAATACAGTTCATCAATAACAGGAGTTTTTCTGATGAGACATGTACAGTTTTTAAAAAGAGGTTTACATATATACACTGAAGTGTCAAGATATAGTACTGAATATATAGATCTAGGATACAGATTGAAACATGCTAAAGCCTTAATCAAACCAAAATGTAGCCATTTTGTGTATCAACTGGATTAACTCTGTAGAAAACTTGACACTTGTTCACATTTCTTGGGGGATTGCTCTACATGTTTTGTGGATCAAGGCAACTTCCTCAGGAGCATTGAAAACTATAGTGTATAGTTCAGATAAACATACAATAAATAAAACATGATAACAAAGACAGCGGGTATAATATAACAGGTTACCAAACTGCATAAGCAGAGAATGGATAACATGATTAAAGTGGTGTATTAAAGGGAAAATGCTGACTGTGGCTGCCCAATACTATCCAGGATGTTGATCACAGAGTACTGAACCTCAAAGGAGTGAGGCTAGATGGAAATTCTGGGTGTGTCGTATTCACTGATGCACTTCGCCATATTCAATTGGAAAGGCCAATGCCCACCGGGGGTACATACAAGGACTAAATTGGAGAAATTATATGTATATATATATATATATATATATATATATATATACATACATATATATATATATATATATATATATATGTGTATGTCTTTATCATAAAAGATAGCTTGACTACAGTAAAATAAACAATTATTATATATATATATATATATATATATATATATATATATATATATATATATATATATATATGGCCTCAAGCAAAGATCATGGCCGGAGAATAAAGTAATAATCATTTTTTATTATTGTTGTGAATAATATATATATATATATATATATATATATATGTGTCTTATAATAGAGACATTAGGATATTATATAGATTAGAAGAACTCTGAACCCACAATTGCTAACCTATTTTGGGAGAAGAGCGTCTATCTGTATGTATATGTGTAAAAAGATCTAATGTAGTGCATAAATAGATTATAACCTAATAACTAAACGCTCCCTTCCCCTTATATATATATAATTCATCAAAGAGGGGAAACTAAACATGCCACGGCACCACCATGTCACCAGCAACACCAGGGCACCACCATGTCACAAGGAACACCAGGGCACCACCATGTCACCAACACCAGGGCACCACCATGTCACCAGCAACACCAGATCACCACCATGTCACCAGCAACACCAGGGCACCACTATGTCACCAGCAACACCAGGGCACCACCATGTCACCAGCAACACCAGGGCACCACCATGTCACCAGCAACACCATGGCACCACCATGTCACCAGCAACACCAGATCACCACCATGTCACCAGCAACACCAGGGCACCACCATGTCACCAGCAACACCAGGGCACCACCATGTCACCAGCAACACCAGGGCACCACCATGTCACCAGCAACATCAGGGCACCACCATGTCACCAGCAACACCAGGGCACCACCATGTCATCAGCAACACCAGGGCACCACCATGTCACCAGCAACACCAGATCACCACCATGTCACCAGCAACACCAGGGCACCACCATGTCACCAGCAACACCAGGGCACCACCATGTCACCAGCAACACCAGGGCACCACCATGTCACCAGCAACACCAGATCACCACCATGTCACCAGCAACACCAGGGCACCACCATGTTACCAGCAACACCAGGGCACCACCATGTCACCAGCAACACCAGGGCACCACCATGTTACCAGCAACACCAGGGCACCACCATGTCACCTGCAACACCAGGACACCACCATGTCACCTGCAACTCCAGGGCACCACCATGTCACCAGCAACACCAGATCACTACCATGTCACCAGCAACACCAGGGCACCACCATGTCACCAGCAATATCAGATCACTATCACTACCATGTCAGCAGCAACACCAGGGCACCACCATGTCACCACCAACACCAGATCACCACCTTGTCACCAGCAACACCAGGGCACCACCATGTCACCACCAACACCAGATCAACACCAGGGCACCAGCAACCAGTAGCTCACTTGTTATACCCAGAGACATCTATTATCAAGTAATGTTAGACTGCATGTAACAGGATACAGAGCATGCCTGTCACCTCTCTGTGCTGTGCAGAGTGCAGTCTTGTCAGCCTCACCTGGTGCCATATGTTTTCGCGCTGACATCTCTCTGACCACTCCTCTCAGCATCTTTCTCTCCTTCAGATGATCTCCCCCGGCCATCTCACAAACAGACAGAAACTCGTACAGCATCCTCATCTGCTCTGCTCGCCAGGCCCCAAATTCCCGCTCATACAGACCCCGCCTCCGCTTCTGCAAGTATCCTCATGTCGCCTCTGGATTGGTGCATGAGTCAGGACCCCACTCTCTGGCGGAGCGGCTCCTTCTGCCTGCCCCAAAGACACTTGCGCTGATCACCCCCTGTGCTGATATTCATTCGTGGGGGGTGTCAGCCTGACACCCCCTGCAGTTCTTAAATTCCAGGGGGGGGGCAACCGACCCCCGTTGCCCTATGGAGCGGACGCCCATGTAAACATGAATGGAAAATGAGAAACAATATATCTAAGGTAATGGGAGCAAAAGATGTAAGCAGCTTAGAAACAACTTGCCTTAATTAAATATTGAGGCAGGTTTAAAAAGGTACACAACTTAGTTGGAACCCTCCTTCACTAGGGCCTGTGAGGACTGTGAGGACTGAAAGGCTAATAAGCCTGGGTTAACCTGAAAAGATAAATACAGATAGGTTTTGATGTTACTGGGCAATATGCATCCAGAACAGTAACAGATTAGATTAGGGGATAGCGTGTACTCCATTCCCGTAGTTTACCTGTGGTTGTATTGCAGAGGATAGAGGATAGAAGTCTCTGTGTCCTGGAATGCGGCTGCACTCTCCACAGAACAGCTGGAGAGTGCTCGCTGCCGCATTGTTTATATGATCTACCGTTCGCGTGCGCACTACAGAACTCCTGCCAAGTTCCGAGGCGTGGTGAAGGGCAGAAGTGTTGGTAGAACACCATTGGGTGGTGAGCATCTGCCCATCCCTCATAGGGAGGGAAGAGCTTGAATCACCAGCCAATGGCTGGGGCGGCCGTTGGGACAGATAGCCCATAAACCAATTAGAGAGATGGCGAGAAGCTAGAGAAATGGCACAATAACTACTGGTGATTTTTGGTCTGGATAATGGTGCAGCCCCAGTGTAGCCAATTAGCATTTTCCCAGGTACTGAAAAAAAGGAAAAAAGATTTATACTGAAAGACAAAATAATGCTGGTGATACATCATTGATTTCAGTTAAATACATTTCAATGGTGATATATTATACATCCTCATTGGTGACCCTCATAAGAATGGCCGATACGTGAGCACCTCATTGATTCCTGGGGGGCGTGTAGCCCCTAAACGTTCAATCCAAAAAGTTTATTTTTGGAATATTCTTTTGTCCCAGTTCCCCCCTCTTGGGTCTTTGGGTATGACCTCCAAGAGGATAAATTTGATCATTGAAGTATCAAACTTATGATATAGACCTAAGTGTCTACTGACTGGTGTAACCATCTTTGCGAACTGTGAGTAGTAGATATGATCATATATACGTTGCTTAAATTGCCATATAGTCTTACCAACATAGAATGCCCTGCATTTACATAACATAAGGTACGCTACCCCTTCCATGCTGCATGTAGCGTGAAAGCGCGGTCAGAAAGTTTCACCGTTTGGTAGGTGGAAGACTGTGCCTGGTTGTACCCAGGGACAGTAGGTACACTGTCCACAAATTTCAAGCCCTCTACTTAGATCAGGTTCATTAATTGATGGTTTGTATTTGCTTGCTGTAAGTCTATTCCCTATTGAAGGACATTTGCGGAAAACTATTTCGGGTTTTTCCTTAACGTATTTGCCCAGAGTGGGATCCTCACTGAGAAAATGCCAATGTTTTGCCATTCATAGGTGAACTTTAGATTGAACTCATTGTGATTGAGTAAAACTAAGAATTCATGGAGCCTAGGTACAGTTCCTGTCCAGATAACGAATACGTCATCGATATATCTGTACCAGCATAGCCCGTCACTCAAAACCTACCTCAATATTTAATTAAGGCAATTTGTTTCTAAGGTGCTTACATCTTTTGCTCCTGTTACCTTAGATATTATTGTCTCTCATTTTCCATTAATGTATAGTTTGCCCTCTTTGATGAATTATAGGGGAAGGGAGCATTTAGGTATTAGGTTATAATCTATTTATGCACTACATTAGATCTTTTTACACATATACATACAGATACACGCTCTTCTCCCAAAATTATGAATTCAAAGTTCTTCTAATCTATATAATATCCTAATGTCTATATTATCATATATATATATATATATATATATATATATATATATATATATATTCACAACAATAATAAAAAAATCTTATTACTTTTATTCTCCGGCCATGATCTTTGCTTGAGGCCACATATATATATAATATTTATTTTTATTTTAGTGTAGTCAAGCTATCTTTAAAATAAAGACACACACACACACATATATATATATATATATATATATATAATTTCTACAATTTAGTCTGTGTATGGTATGTACCCCCGGTGGGCATTGGCCTTTCCAATTGAATATGGCGAAGTGCATCAGAGAATACGACAAACCCAGAATTTCTATCTAGCCTCACTCCTTTTCAGGTTCGGTACTCTTTGATCAACATCCTGGATAGTATTGGGCAGCCACAGTCAGCATTTTCCCTTTAATACACCACTTGTATGGTGAGTCTTTAATCATGTTATCCAATCTCTGCTTATGCAGTTTGGTAACCTGTTATATTATGCCCGCTGTCTTTGTTATCATGTTTTATTTATTGTATGTTTATCTGTTTATACACTATATTTCTCTATGCTCCTGAGGAAGTGGCCTTGATCCACGAAACATGTAGAGCAACCCCCCAAGAAATGTGAACAAGTGTCAAGTTTTCTACAGAGTTAATCCAGTTGATACACAAAATGGCTACATTTTGGTTTGATTAAGGCTTTAGCATGTTTCAATCTGTATCCTAGATCTATATATTCAGTACTATATCTTGACACTTCAGTGTATATATGTAAACCTCTTTTTAAAAACTATACATGTCTCATCAGAAAAACTCCTGTTACTGATGAACTGTATTTATTTGTGTAAATTATTAAAATGTATTTTTTACTTTTCTAATAAGTGCCTGCAAAGTCCATTTTTTCCACTCCAATTTTCTCAATACTATAGGATGTGGCACTATTTTTATTAAGGGTGTCGATTGCCACTCCCTTGAGTGCACAGCAATCAAAATCTAATACTTCTGAAGGTGGAAGCACCAATTGGTCCACTAAGTGTGGCCAGCCCTATGTATACAAATTATATATAAATGACTATTTTTTAAATAAAATGTTTTCACTATTAACTTTTTTTCTGACCATAAATAGAAAGCAACCCTAGAGAGTTCCAGTTATTTGCAGATCAATCGATCCAATTAGTTTGTTGCTATCTTCCAATGGTAATACTTCTGGTGGGCTGTTCACTTCAGATGAACAACTAATCTGATTTAATCAGGCAATTCCATTTAAAGTTAACGGTTTACTCAGCACTTTGAAAGAATGGACTTTGTAGGCGTAGCATGGTCAGGGCTAATGAATGAATTTCAGACCTCATATAATGGTTCCAATAAAGATACTGATGACCTGGTCATGGGCACTCTTTTACACCCTCTAATAAAAATAACCAACTAGTACAGGAGGATTTACACCCTCACAGGCAACCAATCACGGTGGACAAATTAGAGGTTATGGGAAAACACCAATTTATGATTTGTCACAATACGCTTACATAGGCCCAATAGCAGCCCAGGCTATACAACAGCTACAAACACAAAATGCTGTTAATCCAAGTGCTCCCCCAATGCCTCGAGGGCATGAGGGAGGCACAGCATTGTCCCTAGGACCTAACATACACCAGTCCAGACCAATAGCTACTCAGGACATCCCTTTAGGGGAGACCCCACCCAGTATCCCACAAAATAGGAACTAAGTATAATCAACTTAACCCCATATCCACTTTCTAATGAAGAGCTAACAGTTTTGAAACTTGGACTTAGCTTTTGCCCCTATGCTAATTTTGACAAATATGAGGTCATCAAAGACCTATATCTATTCGCACGCAAATTGACATATAAAGATATTTTCGACCCTGATAGAAAGCGATTACGAGAGGAAGAGGAACTATCTGAGCATATTAAGAAATACTCAATGAGGGAATTCAGAGCACTAAAGGACCTTATGCTCCTTTTAGATGAGAACTCAGATACCCCAACTACAGAAATAGAGCATCTAAATTACGAGCAGGAACCTCAAAAAAAGTCTTAATTTAAGAAAAATTCAGATCAATTACCTGATCTCAATACTAATTCTCAAATTACAGCAATTCTGATCGCTACAATTCATGAAATTAATAATATGCCAGCTACATCCCTACCATCAAATTTGTCCAAAAAACAACTAAAAGCTCTCAAAGAACTCCAAACAAGGAAAGACACTGTTATAAAGGCTTCCGATAAGGGAGGTAACATTGTCCTGCAAACCTGCCAACAATATGAAACAATGTGTTTCAAAATTTTGGAAAAGAGTGAATCGTACAAACCAATTACCGTTGAAACCACAGCACAAATTAAATTGAAATTTAAAATGATAATTTATTCAGCATATACTGAGGCACTTATTGATAAGTCCACCTATGATTTATTCAATGTAACCTTTCCAAGAGAACCAATTTTCTATGCAATTCCGAAAATACACAAAAACAAAGAAAACCCACCAGGGAGACCAATCATTTCCGGGATTGGGTCCCTGACAGAAAATACAAGCCGATTTGTAGACTTCTTCCTAATGCCACACGTCATGCGACTTCCATCGTACATTAAAGATACTTTAGATCTTCTAAAAAAAACTAGACGGGCTCTCTTTTCCATCCCAAGCACTATTGGTCACGATAAACGTTGAAGCCCTATATTCAAGTATTCCGCATGACAAAGGACTTCAAACAATTAAAACGTTTTTGATGGAGGAAGATCACAGACAATGGAAATTTCAATCTCTCATTGTCTCATTGCTATCTTTCATACTTAGACACAATTATTTTTAGTTTCTCGGCTCCCACTACCTCCAGGTGCAAGGAGATGCAATGGGCACGTGCTGTGCCCCGGCATACGCAAACTTGTACCTGGGGGGGGGGGGGGTGGGAGCGAGAAATCTTTGCCAATGAACAATACCAGCATTTCGGATTTACCCCGGATCAACTTTACCTACAAATCTTAGTACTCAGTTATATTACGTGCATTTAGGAAATAATCCAGGCCCCTCTTAAACCAATCTACTGAGCTGGCCAGAACCACCTCTGGAGGGAGTCTGTTCCACATTTTCACAGCTCTTACTGTGAAGAAACCTTTCCATATTTGGAGGTGAAATCTTTTTTCCTCCAGACGTAAAGAGTGCCCCCTTGTCCTCAGTGTTGACCTTAAAGTGAATAACTCAACACCAAGTTCACTATATGGACCTCTTATATATTTGTACATGTTGATCATATCCCCCTTATTCTCCTCTTCTCAAGAGTGAATAAATTCAGTTCTTCTAATCTTTGCTCATAGCTGAGCTCCTCCATGCCTCTTATCAGTAGATACAGTAGAGCTCCTCTATGCCTCTTATCAGTAGATACAGTAAGAGCCTTCTCAGAAAGGGATACAATAAGGCATTAATGAAAGAAAGATTATCCCTGATCTACACAACAAAAGTAAAAGACAATCAACAAACCACCAAATGTATCACTAAGTATGCAGCTCAACATGGCATGCTTAGAGACTGCCTTGCAAAACATTGGCATTTGCTCAGTGAGGATCCCACTCTGGGCAAATACGTTAAGGAAAAACCCGAAATAGTTTTCCGCAAATGTCCTTCAATAGGGAATAGACTTACAGCAAGCGAATACAAACCATCAATTAACAAACCTGATCTAAGTAGAGGGCTTGAAATTTGTGGACAGTGTACCTACTGTCCCTGGGTACAACCAGGCACAGTCTTCCACCTACCAAACGGTGAAACTTTCCGACCGTGCTTTCACGCTACATGCAGCACGGAAGGAGTAGTGTACCTTATGTTATGTAAATGCAGGGCATTCTATGTTGGTAAGACTATACAGCAATTTAAGCAACGTATATATGAGCATATCTACTGCTCACGTATCGGCCATTCTTATGAGGGTCACCAATGAGGATGTATAATATATCACCATTGTCACTGACCACTTCTCTTACTGTGTTGAGCACCAACCAACGCTGTATCCCCTTCAAGTCCCCTTACAACAATGAATAGTTAACTCATTGAAGTCTGGGTACATATCCTTTCAAACCAATTTGTATTCTATATGGTCAGAATATATTGTTAGTTATAAGTTATACTATTATATTTCACTGAGTTATTGAAATGTATTCAACTGAAATCGATGATGTTTCGCCAGCATTATTTTGTCTTTCAGTATAAATCTTTTTTCCTTTTTTTCAGTACCTGGGAAAATGCAAATTGGCTACACTGGGGCTGCACCATTATCCAGACCAAAGATCACCAGTAGTTATTGTGCCATTTCTCTAGCTTCTCGCCATCTCTCTAATTGGTTTATGGGCTATCTGTCCCAACAGCCGCCCCAGCCATTGGCTGGTGATTTAAGCTCTTCTCTCCCTATGAGGGATGGGCGGATGTTCACCACCCAAAGGCGTTCCACCAACACTTGCGCCCTTCACCGCGCCTCGGAACTTGACAGGAGTTCTGTAGTGCGTAGGCGCCGGTACGGCGCATGTGCGGAAGTTGACACGGCCGGTACATGTGACGTCAGACGCTTTCTGACGCACGCAAACGGGGGATCATATAAACAATGCGGCAGCGAGCACTCTCCAGCTGTTCTTTGGAGAGTGCAGCCGCATTCCAGCAGGACACAGAGACTTCTACCCTCTGCAATACAACCACAGGTAAACTACGGGAATCAAACCCTTTTTGGAGTACACGCTATCCCCTAATCTGTTACTGTTCTGGATGCATATTGGCCAGTAACATGAAAACCTATCTGTATTTATCTCCTCAGGTTAACCCAGGCTTATTAGCCTTTCAGTCCTCACTGGCCCTAGTGAAGGAGGGTTCCAACCAAGTTGTGTACCTCTTTAAACCTGCCTCAATATTTAATTAAAGCAAGTTGTTTCTAAGCTGCTTACATCTTTTGCTCCCGTTACCTTAGATATTATATTGTCTCTCATTTTGCATTCATGTATAGTTTGCCCTCTTTGATGAATTATATATATATATATAAGGGGAAGGGAGCGTTTAGGTATTAGGTTATAATCTACTTATGCACTACATTAGATCTTTTTACACATATACATACAGATACACGCTCTTCTCCCAAAAAAGGCTAGCAATTATGAATTCAAAGTTCTTCTAATCTATATAATATCCTAATGTCTCCATTATAAGGCATATATATAATTTTCACAACAATAATAAAAAATGATTATTACTTCTATTCTCCGGCCATGATCTTTGCATGAGGCATATATATATATATATTTATTTATTTTATTTTAGTGTAGTCAAGCTATCTTTATAATAAAGACATATATATATTGTAAACATTGGGGGTTTAACTCTTCTGGTAGATGCGTTTTGGTGCAGTGAGTCCACAGCAAACAGGCAATTAGCGTTAAGGGCCTGGTAGCCCACGTTTATTAAAAGGACATAAACAGAACAAAAAGTCCATTCACAGGAATCCCACGCAAGGGTTTAAACGACATCCAAACATAAATGAAAATACCAGCCCACCTGGCTAATCTTCAACAGCACTGCTGTTATAGGTAATGGTTCCTCAAACCACCCGCTCCTCCAGACCCACGGTCCTGGATGCACAAGGCCCCAAAGTCCTTCAACGCACACAGCGTCCGTCCCAACACAGGGACACAGCGACAGTCACAGCCACTGTTCACCTTCCTCTCTCCTTCCTTTCTCATCTGCTCTCCCCAGCCCTTCCTTTAATGAGCTGTCTGCACCTGGGAAGGCAGCTTGCAGGCTATCTTAAAAACCTGGACACAGGTTGGAGATCCAGTCCCACCCAGATCCCAGCTCTGCAATCTGGTTATATGCAGACCGTGTGTCCATTTCATCATCATTTTTATAGTTACAGTAGCCCCTACTGTTACAATATATATATATATATATATATATATATATATATATATATATATATATATATATATATATATATAGGAAAAATAAGGGGTGGTATCTGTGCTGTGAGGGGTGTAGAGGTATCACAGGGATGGGTGGTTGGGCATGTGGACGTGTGTAGGAGGGGGTGAGAACAGATTCAGAACAAAACAATAACACACATGGATATTGTTACCAATGTAGGGCATAAATCATCTAAATCACCATAAAGCAATGGAGTGAATTATAAAAGTGACAGGCATACAAAAAAACACAAAAAAAAAAAAAACACACAAAAAGTCCATGTGACAAAAATCTGAAAAGTATATAAATATATACAGAGTGTGGAAAGAACTTGCAAAAGTAAGTGTTAGGCCCCATACACACGATCGGACATATCCGATGAAAACGGTCCGCGGACCATTTCCATCGGATATGTCCGATCGGGAGTTTGATCCGATGGCGTGTACACACCATCGGATCAAATTCCCCGCCGCCGGACGGCGCGGTGACGTGGCGGTGACGCGGCGGTGATGTTGACGCCTCCGCGTCACCGCCACGTCACCGCACCAGGAAGTAAAACACTTCCGCGCATGCGCCGAATCCATTCGGCAGCGGCGCGGCGGCGGTGGGGGACGACATGTCTGCTGGTAAGTGTACTAACCAGCAGACATGTCGGGCGGACAGATCCCCACCGGATAGATTTCAAAGCTTGCTTTGAAATCTGTCGGGTGGACAAATCTGTCCGCTAGCCCATACACACGAGCGGAGATGTCTGCTGAAACGGTCCATCGGACCGTTTTCAGCGGACATATCCCCTCGTGTGTACGCGGCCTTAGACCAGAGGAGACATTTTACAGGGAATGCCTCTGGATAGGGTGAAAAAAACTCTAATAAAAAAACATAAAAAAAAGGTCTCTCAAATGCTTCCCCAATGTCCAGAAAGAGGATCCAGAGATGAAGATGTGGTGCCAGGAAGGAAGTATGCAGTGAACACCTCTAGTGGTCCCTAGCACCTCACCTCACGGCTATTGCACGGATTGCCACAAACAACCTCCAAGGGGGGTAATGCTCCAATAGAGAGACGGCCCACTCCTCAGCAGTATGGCATGAAAAAAGACACGGAACGAGTCTTGGTACAATGTAAAGGGAACATCTACTCAAACTAAATGAATCACACATGCATCCACTCACATGGAGGTGATGGATGGTGGGCCTATCTCCCACGAGCTGCGAGTTCGTCCTCAGTCCTGGATATGCACCTGGCTGCTCCTCTTCTGTGGATGGGCTGGATGGCACTCGGAACCAATCGAAGGAAGCCTCAGACAGCGTGCATGCCAGGAGAGAAACAAACCATAGCACAGCCCCGCAAAATTGAACATGTTTATTAAAACACACTAAATGCACTCACATTTAGAAAGTGAGTACTGGACATAAAGATCCCAGGCGGACGGCAGATATGTCTTGCTGCGTCAGGCGTGTGGACTCTAATGCTCCTCGATATATATATATATATATATATATATATATATATATATATATATAATTTCTCCAATTTAGTCCTTGTATGTACCCCTGGTGGGCATTGGCCTTTCCAATTGAATATGGCGAAGTGCATCAGTGAATACGACACACCCAGAATTTCTATCTAGCCTCACTCCTTTGAGGTTCGGTACTCTGTGATCAACATCCTGGATAGTATTGGGCAGCCACAGTCAGCATTTTCCCTTTAATACACCACTTGTATGGTGAGTATTTAATTATGTTATCCAATCTCTGCTTATGCAGTTTGGTAAACTCTTATATTTTACCCCCTGTCTTTGTTATCATGTTTTATTTATTGTATGTTTATCTGTTTATACACTATATTTCTCAATGCTCCTGAAGAAGTGGCCTTGATCCATGAAACATGTAGAGCAACCCCCCAAAAAATGTAAACAAGTGTCAAGTTTTCTACAGAGTTAATCCAGTTGATACAGAAAACGGCTACATTTTGGTTTGATTAACCACTTCCCGCCCGGCCAATAGCCGATTTACGGCAGGGAAGTGGTTATGAAATCGTGACTAGACGTTCTCAAACGTCTAGCACGATTTCAATGCCGCGCGCGCCCGTGGGGGCGCGCAGCGCGGCGATCGGTGATGCAGGGTGTCAGTCAGACACCCTGCACCTCCGATCTCGGTAACGAGTCTCCGGCGGAGCCTCGTTACCACGTGATCAGCCGTGTCCAATCACGGCTGATCACGATGTAAACAGGAAGAGCCGCCGACGGCTCTTCCTCACTCGCGTCTGACAGACGCATGTAGAGGAGAGCCGATCAGCGGCTCTCCTGACAGGGGGGGTTCGCGCTGATTGTTTATCAGCGCAGCCCCCCCTCGGATCGCCACACTAGACCACCAGGGTAGTAAAAAAAAAAAAAAAATAAAAATGACAAAAAAAAAAAAAAAGACAAAAAAATAAAAATGACCAAAAATAAAGGGGGGGCAGTAAAAAAAAATGATGCCAATCAGTGCCCACACATGGGCACTGATTGGCAACATTGATCCATCAGTGCCACCCCTCAGTGATCATCAGTGCCACCCCAGTGTCTGTCAGTGCCACCCCACAGTGCCAATCCATGCCCAGTGCCCACCTATCAGTGCCCACCTGTGCCACCTATCAGTGCCCACCTGTGCCACCTATCAGTGCCCACCTGTGCCACCTATTGATGCCCACCTGTGCCGCCTATGAGTGCCCACCTGTGCCGCCTATGAGTGCCCACCTGTGCCGCCTATGAGTGCCCAGTGCCGCCCATGAGTGCCCATCAGTGCCGCCCATGAGTGCCCATCAGTGCCGCCCATGAGTGCCCATCAGTGCCCAATACCAGCGCCGCCTATCAGTGCCCATCAGTGCTACCTAATCGGTGCCCATCAGAACTACCTCATCGGTGCCCATCAGTGCCACCTCATCGGTGCCCATCAGTGCCACCATATCAGTGCCCATAATTGAAAGAGAAAACATACTCATTTACAAAAAAATTTACAGAAAAAAATAAAAACTTTATTTTTTTTTCAAAATCTTCGCTCTATTTTTAGTTGTTGCACAAAAAAAAAAAACCGCAGAGGTGATCAAATACCACCAAAAGAAAGCTCTATTTGTGGGGAAAAAAGGACGCCAATTTTGTTTGGGTGCAGTGTAGCACGACCGCGCAATTGTCATTCAAATTGCGACAGTGCTGAAAGCTGAAAATTGGCTTGGGCGGGAAGGTGCGTAAGTGCCTGGTATGGAAGTGGTTAAGCCTTTAGCTTGGTGCTGTGTTCTGCCCACATCCTAATACTCTGGTCTCCCTGCTGGGTTCTGCGTTCTGCCCACATCCTTATCCTCTGGTCTCCCTGTTGGGTGCTGCGTTCTGCCCACATCCTTATCCTCTGGTCTCCCTGCTGGGTGCTGTGTTCTGCCCACATCCTAATCCTCTGGTCTCCCTGCTGGGTTCTGTGTTCTGCCCACATCCTTATCCTCTGGTCTCCCTGCTGGGTTCTGTGTTCTGGCCACATTATTAGCCTCTGGTCTCCCTGCTGGGTTCTGCCCACATTCTTATCCTCTGGTCTCCCTTGCTGGGTGCTCATTCTGTTCTACAGTATATTGTACTTATTCTTTGACTGTTTTGTTTAAAGGAGGGATGATTGTATTGGAAGCACTGAAGTGTCAGGTGTGACTGTGGCCATGGCAAATGGTTTACATAGCTCTCGGCATTACGGGTCAGGTAGAGGGCCCCTTAGCAGAATTTTGCTTAGGGCCCCAGGGAGGTCTGGATCGGCACTGAGTATATCTCTGTGCGTTACTTCATGTTTAATACAGTATATAGTGGTACGTTACTGCACATTTAATGCAGAATATATCAGTGTGTTACTGTACGTTTAATGCAGTACATATCTGTACATTACTGTACGTTTATTACAGTATATATCCAAGCTCTACAGCAGTATATACTGTATCAGTGCGTTACTGCATGTTTAACGTAGTATATATCCATCCATTGCTGCACATTTAACACAGTATATATCTGTGCATCACTGCCCACTTTTGACAGCTTAGCGGTTTGGCCCTTTTTTAACACATGTGCAGCTGAACGCACTGTTGCAATTAGCAAACTTTGCCTCAAGCACATCAAGAATGGCAAAAACACCAGCTATTTGGGTACCACATGATTGACAAGACATTTAACCTCCCACCACTCAGCCTGTTGGCAAAAGCCTCTGAAAGCCACACAAAGGGGATCCAATTCTGCTCCCCCTCATCTTTCCGGTCTACCCCAGCTATACCCCATGACCTCTCAGCAGCCTCCACTGACAGTGATGATGGTATAGCCAATAGCACACCACCAGCTGTAGACTACAGTAGGAAAATGTCTCTGCTCCATCTGCTGCAGCGAAAACAAAAATCAAGTCACTGCCATCCACATGTGTCAAAATTCAAGCTTGTCATGCTTGTCATGTCAAGCTTGATGCTGGCTTTCAACTCCTGCCTTTCCGTCTGGTGGATTTTGCCCACTTCAGTGAATTTGCAGAATGTGCAGGTCTACAATGGCAGGTTCCCAGTCACTATTTCTTTTCACGCAAGGCTATTCCAGCTCTCTACTATCGTGTGGAAGAGACAGGAATGGTGGTGTGTGATAATGGCACAAACCTCCTGTCCACCCTTAGACAGGGAAATTATCAGGCTCTGCTCTTTTTCCCCCAAGCCAATGGCTGCTGATAAAGGATGCATGCAGTGTACTGTCACCATTTCAGGTGGGCACAAGGATGGTGAGCCGTGACAATGCATGCATCAGTGACACAATACCTGTTGTATTCCTGCTGGAGCAGACTCTGCGTGGCATTATGGACAGGGCACTCGAGGCAGAGCAGAGTGAGGAAGAGGAGGCCTTCCTTTGCTCTCAAAGCCCGCTTTATGCAGACACCATCCTTCCTATGCTACAGAACACACAAGAGGAGAGCAGTGTTGCCAACCCCCTGAAGTAAATTTTACTGGCAGGATAATAACAATTTACAAACAGCACCAATTTTTTACTGGTAAAAATCATGAAAATGATTGGCAGAGCTGCATTTTTTACTGGCACTGCAAAAAAGTACCTAAAATTACAGTTTTCAATGCCAAACAGCGCAAATATCAATATTTAAACTATAAACATATAGCTAGTGATATTAGCAATGTGATATAAACAAAAGTCAAAAAACATATTTCTCCATTGACATGAAATTCAGGTTACTATAACCCAGCCAGCACAGAGTTTCCCCTTACATCAGAGTGTGCAGGGATCCCCCTTACAGTGAAAGGTAACTTTTATGTAAAGGGGAATGCTGCAGATCATGATCTAAGGGGGAGCTCTGATGTAAGGGGAGGCTCTGGTGACCAGAGAGCATATTGAATTGTTGAACCACTAAAGAAAAATCATGGGTGGTCCTCGGTCATACTCTTTTCCCAAAGGACCCCCCTTCATCTCCCCTCTCCAACAATCACCTTCCTTTTCTCCCCCAGTTTCACTAGGGGATGACTCCTTGTAAGCTTGGAGGAGGTGGGGCTCTTCCTCGTGGGGGACCTGAGGCATGTGGAGACACCCCGGAGTTGTCAGGGCTTGATGCACTTTTAGATGAGCAGCAATTTGGTCGGGAAATACATCTTTTACATCAAGGAACCAAACATATCTCCCTGAAGAAGATCGTTAACCATAATTGTTGGTCGAAACGCGTAGGGATTTTATATGTGGAGTTTCATATGAAGTCACTGTTGTTTTAATTTTAAGTCTATGTGTTAATGTTTCTTTATTGATGAGTTACGTTCTTGATGTCACAGGCAAAAATTGCCTTTTCTGACTCCCATGTAATGATGCCTAATTTCCCCCTTATTTTGATACCGTGATACGTGAAATAAATATATTTTTACATAAACCATCTGTTACTTGTTTCATACACTATCCTGCCGCCAAAAAAACCCTTGAGGGATCTTCCATTTAATTCTATTCAATCGGGGTGTGCGGCACCAACAACTCTTTCAAATGTGTTATCTATTCTATATCTCAGACCAAGACAATACTTGGGAGTAGAACGTGGCTGTGAGGAGGTAGTTATAGATACTGTATGTCAGGGACTTACCTCTCGGGCCTGGCGTGCGCGCATGCGCACGCATACCATTGCTCTGGAAAGACAGCAGCACCTGCCTGTAATTGCACGCGCATGCGCCAACGGAGCGCACGTGTGCACGTTAATTCGGGTTGGCGCCAAAACCCCTTTAACTGCTTGCCCACCGCAGTTATACGGCGGGACGGTGGCACTGCTGGGCGAGAGCACGTAGCTCTACGTCCTACCATTAGCGGCCGCTAGAGGGTGCACGCCGCCGGTGGCCCTCGCTCGCGCGCCCCCGCTCGTCCCCCGAGTCCCGCGCGATTGCCGCCGGGCACGCGCGCTCGTTCGTTACAGAGCGGGGAACGAGAGCTATGTGTGTAAACACATACCTCTCGTTCCTGTCAGCGGGGGAAACGCTGATCTTCTGTTCATACAATGTATGAACAGAAGATCAGTGATTTCCCCTAGAGAGTCCACCCCCCCATACAGTTAGAACACAAGCAGGAACACACTTAACCCCTTCCCTGCCCCCTAGTGTTAACCCCTTCCCATTGATCGCTATAAAAATGCCAATGGTCCCAAAAATGTGTCAAAAGTGTCCAATGTGTCCGCCATAATATCGCAGTACCAAAAAAAAAACACTGATCGCCGTTACTAGTAAAAAAAAAATATTAATAAAAATGCCATAAAACTACCCCCTTTTTTGTAAACGCTATAAATTTTGCACAAACCAATCAATAAACGCTAATTGCAAAAAAAATTTTAACGAAAAATATGTAGAAGAATACGTATCGGCCTTAACTGAGGAAAAAAAAAAATTTTTTTATATATTTTTTGGGGATATTATAGCAAAATGTAAAAAATATTGAATTTTTTTCAAAATAGTCGCTCTATTTTTGTTTATAGCGCAAAAAATAAAAACCGCAGAGATGATCAAATACCACCAAAAGAAAGCTCTATTTGTGGGAAAAAAAGGACGCCAATTTTGTTTGGGAGCCACATCGCACGACCGCGCAATTGTCAGTTAAAGCGACGCAGTGCCGAATCACAAAAAGTGCTCTGGTCTTTGACCAACAATATGGTCCGGGGGTTAAGTGGTTAAAAACCTGATGGCTCCACCCACACATTGCTGCCTGATCTGCAGCTAATGTGTAGTATCCTGTACCTGAACACCATTACCTGTTATCCTTACCGACCCGGCTTGTCTGACCATCTGAATCTCCCCAACCTCTGACCCTTGGCTTACTATTGACCCTGCTCCTCTGATTGCTCCTCCGTTACCAGACCCTTCTGCCTGTTCCTGTGACTACGCTCCAGCCTTCCGTATCTGCTACCTGATTATCCGCTGTGACCCGGCTTGTCTGACTTCACTATTCTCTTTTGTCCTCTAATCAGCTTACCTTACCAGCTTGCATCACCAGCTTGCATCACCAGTTAGGGTCGCTGGCACACATCCCAGCTCCCTCGTGCAGCTAGGTCGCAGCCGCTGCCTTTCCTGGCGGATCCCGGTGCTCTGATCTGGGGATTGGCCGCCCGGTAACCCCTACAGGACAGGGGGGAATGCGGGCATCCGGACGGCGGGCAGAGACGCTGAACTACCGGCGGCTGCTGGCACTTTCTCAGGCACACCCGGCCCCATTGTGTGGCTAGGCCACAGCCGCAGCCTTTCCTGGTTACACCCGAGGCTCCGGACCGAGGATTGGCCACACTGCAACACCTACGAGTGAGGGGGAGACTTGACACCCGGACGGAGGGAGAGGCTGTGATACCGGCGGTTACCGACTCTTCTCCAGGCACACCCGGCTACCTCGTGCAGCTAGGCCGCACCTCTTGCACGGAACACCCTTTTGCAGCCGGCGAGCTGAAACTGTTTGGGATGTATACCCTCCTCAGTTTTAAGGGGGTGGGTGGGGTGGGGGCGGTAACTGTTGCCCTACTGCGGCCTTTTTTTCCCTTTTCCTTTTTCTGTTCTGGTTTTTCTGTTCTACTGTTTTTGTTTGTTATGCAAATGGTTGATATTTCAGCATTACTTGGTTCTCAGATGTGTGTGTCCTGGGTCTGGGGGCCGAATCCAGAGACCGGGAAGGGTTGTCATTCTAAACTCCCTACTACCCTTATAGGTTATGTCCGCAGTTGATATCTTGTCATGGAACACCAGGGGACTGAACTCACCAACCAAGCGTTCCTTGGTGTTCCAGTTTATAAGGACCTACAACCCCCATATTTGCATCCTGCAAGAAACACACCTTATGGGGAGCAGGATTTTAGCTCTTAAAAAACGTGGATTGGTTACCACTATCATTCCACATACTCTAGTTTTGCTAGAGGGGTTAGTGTCCTGGTTCTCAAGTCCCTCCCGTTTCAGCTCCTGGATCTGGCCCTTGACCCGGACAGCAGGTATTTTATCATTCATGCTGTGATTTACCCTTTAACCTGGACTATTGTGGGCATGTACCTGCCCCCTGCCGGCCTCATTGTCGCTATTGAACCAGGTGACTAGTAAGATGGCAGAGTTTGCCCCTGAAAATACTGTGATTTTAGGTGACTTCAACCTAGTCCCTGACTTGGGCATGGACCGGCTGAAGTCTGTGGGGTATCCCAGTTCCGGCTTAGCTGACTGGGCTGATACCTATGGATTGACAAATGTATGGCGGTGGAAACACCCTCAGGCTCGGGCCTACGCGTGCCACTCAGCCTCCCACAAGACGTTCTCCCACATTCTCCCACATCTCCCACTGACATACTTATACTGCCCCGGGGGATTTCTGACCATGCTCCGATGCTCCTGACCCTTGATCTTTCGGTGGGCCCTGCTGTTCGACTGTGGAGACTGTCCAGGTTCTGGGTTACAGACACTAAAGTGGATGCTATGTTTCAGGCTGAGCTGGCGGGATATTGGGCAGTTAATGCTGGCACGGCGGATGCCGCTATTGTGTGGGATGTCTTTAAAGCCTCCATGAGAGGACACTACCAGACCATTACTGCCAAGATTCGTAAAGGGCGTAGGACGGAGCTGGTGGGGGCAGAGAGAGAGGCGGCCAGGGCAGAGGAAACTTGTATTAGATCCCGAGATCCCCAGCACTATGCTAAACTGCAGCTCCTGACTGGGGAGGTCCTTAATCTCCGTACTGCCCTTACACAGAAGAAATTACTTGCTCAGACCCAGCAGATCTTTAAACAGGGAGAGAGGACTGGGAGACTCCTGGCCTGGCTTTCTAGGGAACAGGAGGAGGTGATGTGTGACCCGAGTATTATGGGCCCCACGGGGGAACTGGTCTGTTCCCCGAAGGGAATCAATACTTGTTTTTCTGACTTTTATAGACTCCTTTACAGTTCGCGGGCGGATTATGAGGCTCCGGACCTCCAGGCCTACCTGGAGGGCATTGACATACCGGTTCTAACACTGATGTACCGCACACAGCTCGATGTTTCCATCACGGTGACGGAAATCCAACGGGCCCTTAAATCCATGCAAGCGGGTAAAACGCCGGGGCCTGAAGGAATTCCTGTGAAGTTCTACAAACATTACGCTGAGGACCTCGTCGCTCGATTTCACTCCCTTTTCACTGAATCGTTGCGGATAGGAAGGCTTCCTGATACCATGAAAGATGTGGTTATAGTAGTGATTCCCAAACCGGGGAGGGATCCTACCCTATGCTCCTCATATCGTCCCATTTCTCTGCTAAATGTGGATGCAAAACTCCTGGCCAAAATCCTTGCTAATAGGCTGAACTCGGTCATAACTGCTCTGGTACACCTGGACCAGACGGGCTTTATGCCGGGTAGGGGTATGGATATCAATATCAGGCGCCTCCTTACCCACATTAATAGGGCCGGGGTGGGTCGGCAGGAGTGGTGGCCTCACTCGACGTGGAGAAAGCTTTTGACTCTGTCGAGTGGGGCTACCTGTGGGAGGTGCTCTCTATTTTCGGGTTTGGTCCGATCTTCATGAAATGGGTACGCATGCTATACACCTGTCCCTCAGCTAGAATTAGAACTAACAGTTGCCTTTCTGAGGTATTCCACCTTGGTCGTGGCACGCGGCAGGGGTGTCCCCTCTCCCCGGGTTTGTTTGCCCTGACCTTAGAACCCCTTGCCATATTGTTGAGAGCAGAGACGAGGGTTTGGGGACTGCAGATAGGCCCGATTGAAGAGAAGCTATCTTTGTATGCGGATGATGCCCTGCTGTACTTGGCAGACGCCGCCTCCTCTTTGGGAGTAGCCTTGGACCTCTTCAACCAGTTTGGCTGGTATTCGGTCTTCCGCATTAACTGGGACAAATCCGTTCTGTTCCCACTACACTCCTCGGTCTTGCGAACCCCGACACACACACTGCTTCAGTGGGTGGAGGAGTTTACCTACCTGGGCATTAAAATTTGTGGTAGGACAGGCGACTATGTAAGTAGGAACATTCAACCACTTATGACCCAACTGACGGCTAAATGTGCGGGGTGGCGTACTCTTCCCCTGACACCAGTAGGAAGAGTTAATCTTCTAAAAATTATTTTCCTTACGAAGTTTTTATACTTTTTCCGTAAGACCCCTTCGCATATTCCTAGGGCATTCTTTCGGAGATTGGAGGGCCTGCTGATATCCTTTGTATGGGCTGGGAAGCCCCCTCGGGTGGCGAGACAGATTCTATATCTTCCCCTGTCTGGTGGGGACTGGCGCTCCCGAACTTTTTGCTCTATTATTGGGCGGCAGTGCTGGTTACAGTCCGGTGGTGGTTCTCCCAGCCCAGACAAAACCCGGTGGTCACCCTGGAGGTGGCTATCCTGGACTTCTATGCAGCCCTAAATAACCTGCCGTTCTGAGGCCTTAGAGCGACCCCCTCTATGACGGCCCTCATGTTAAGGTTAAGGTTAGGCAGGAGGCTCGAATCATATATAGGAGGCCTGCCTACATGTCACTGCATATGCCCCTGTGGGGTAACCCTATGTTGCCCCACCCGAATAACATTCCGGACCCCTCCCTGTCGGCAAAGAAGGGTACCATCACTTTGCGCCATATAGTCCTCGAGGGTAGACTTATGCCCTTCCAGACGATGCGTCGGACGTACTCCCTGCCTGCCTCTTTTCAATTCCGATACTGGCAGCTCAAACATGCTTTTGAGGCCCAATTTCCTGAACCCCTAACTCTGGAGTCTGACTCCATAGAGCGACTCTTGGCCTCTAGTGTAATGGAACGCCCTCTCTTGTCCCTATACCTATATCTCACTGTTGCGTATGACACCAAACTTACCAAATCCTGGGATAAATGGAGGGCCGATATACCGTGCTTAGACAAAGAGGGGTGGGAGGACTGCATCTCCTTGAATATTCCCTCTCTGATTGCTGCGAAAGACAGGTTTATACAGTTCAAATTTCTCCACAGGGCCTACTATACCCCGGAGAGGCTGGCCCATATATACCCACTACAGGATCCTAATTGCCAAAGGTGTAAACAGGACATAGGTACGTTCTGGCACATGGTCTGGTCGTGTCCGAAACTCTGCCCGTATTGGACGGCGTTTGCATCCAGGCTGTCTGATGTGAATGGCACTGTTGTCCCGGTCAACCCGACAGTTCTGTTACTGAGCCATTTGGAGGATGTGGAGGGGGACAGGTACTGTAAGCTATGCCTGACCTTCTCCCTATTTTATGCTAGACGAGAAATTCTGCTGAAATGGAAATCTGAGGACCCCCGCATGTGCTTCTTGGCAGCGCTCGGTGGATTCGGTCCTGCCCCTGTACAGGTTGACTTATGAGAATAGACAATGCCCGGGGAAGTTCGACAAAATCTGGTCTGCCTGGACGGAGACCGGCACTGCCCTTGACCAGATTGAATGAGCAGGACAGTTAGCCCTCCCCCGACGGTTGTTGTTTTTACCCCCCATCCCCATGACACTGTTGTTTGAGGTGGCCAAGGTATAATTGATAAGATATACTTCTTATGTATGTTTGACATCTACCCAATCTTCCTTGCTTCAGATTGCTTGGGTCATGCCCCTGGACGTGATGTACACTTCTGACACTCTGATTTCTACGCTGATGTAACTTCTGTAACGTATCTGTATTGTAATGCTGATTTGTCTAATAAAACTTTTTTCTGTTAAAAAAAAAAAAAAAGCATGCTGCAGTAATCAAAGGGACAAAGACACACTCCACCCACAACATCACACAATGAGGGGGCTAACGAGTCTCCAATACACATCCTTTTAGATAATGACATTCAGATGAGCTGATCATTCCCCAGACGTCCTGGCACTGAATCTATAGGAGTTAATTACTACAGCTGACAAGTCACATTCCACATCTTAGACAGATGTTCTGACTCTGCGATAAGCTGTTCTCACCTGCTACATAATACCCATTATTTTAGTAAACATAATTGACATGCTAATCCACTACACCTGAAAGTTAGACATCTGACCTTTTACAGACTTATGGTCGAAGCCCTATGTCCGATACGAATATGAACAAGATAGATAGACTTAACATAAGACTTACCACATGAAACCTGAACTGTGCCCTGATCTGATGGACGGTATGCCAAGATAAGGGGGCATAGCCAAGATTAGAGATGAATGTGTTGTGGAGAGAAATTAATTTGAGAAATGCCCTAAAAAGGGGATGGGAGGGTGGGTATCGCTCACAGGAAACCAAGAATGACCACAGGTTAGTGGGCTGGTTAAAAACCCCTGGGCTCCTCCCATAAATTCAGACCATTATACTGGCCTTGTTACTTATTAGTGTTGAGCGGAATACGCCATATTCGATTTTGCGATATTGCGCAAATATATAGAAGAATATTCGCAAATATTCACTAATATCGAATATTCGTGATATTTTATCCAAAAATTTTTTTGCTAAATTTCGCTAATGCGAAAATTATTGCGAAATTCTCATAAACGGAGATCATTTCCTGTATTACTAAACTAATATGCACTAAACACTAACTCTACACTAACTCTACTTAAAAGAAAGGAGAATAAGGGGGAAAAGAAGGGCGGAGAAGATAATCGCGCAATATTCCTGTTGCGCGATTATCTTCTCCGCCCTTCTTTTGCATCAGAGCCAATCAGAATAACTCGAATATTCGGCAAAAGGAATATCGCGCAATATTCCTTTTGCCGAATATTCGAGTTATTCTGATTGGCTCTGATGCAAAAGAAGGGCGGAGAAGATAATCGCGCAATATTCCGTTTGCCGAATATTCAAGTTATTCTGATTGGCTCTGATGCAAAAGAAGGGCGCATCAGAGCCAATCAGAATAACTTGAATATTCGGCAAAAGGAATATTGCGCGATTATCTTCTCCGCCCTTCTTTTGCATCAGAGCCAATCAGAATAACTCGAATATTCGGCAAAAGGAATATCGCGCAATATTCCTTTTGCCGAATATTCGAGTTATTCTGATTGGCTCTGATGCAAAAGAAGGGCGGAGAAGATAATCGCGCAATATTCCTTTTGCCGAATATTCGAGTTATTCTGATTGGCTCTGATGCAAAAGAAGGGTGCATCAGAGCCAATCAGAATAACTCGAATATTCGGCAAAAGGAATATTGCGCGATTATCTTCTCCGCCCTTCTTTTGCATCAGAGCCAATCAGAATAACTCGAATATTCGGCAAAAGGAATATCGCGCAATATTCCTTTTGCCGAATATTCGAGTTATTCTGATTGGCTCTGATGCAAAAGAAGGGCCGAGTAGCTGATGCGATTCTTTTATGTTGCCGAAAATTCGCAATGCGATTTTTTGGCAACATAAAAGAATCGCATCAGCTACTCGGCCCAGGGTCTCTCTCTAATCATACCAGCAATGCTTTTAGACGTTGATGGAGATCACTAGGATGTGATCTGTTTTAAAAATACATTTAAAAAAATACGAATATTCGCCATAGCGAATATTCGCGCAATATTCGAGTTATTCGTGAATACTCGAATATGCAATATTCGTAGCGAATATTCGCAATGCGAATATTCGTGAGCAACACTATTACTTATGGTCAAAGGTCTATGTCCCATACGAATATGAACAAGATAGATAGACTTAACATAAAACTTACCACATGAAATATGTGGTAGAGATTTTTCATATCCGTATTTATAAGATTTATATGAAGATGTATATGTCATTCTTTCACAAGGTTTTTTACTTTTTTATGAGACTGGGATATGTCAATTGTCCTGTTTTTATTAGTCAACAGAGTGACTCATTGTTAGAGTTCAACCAACAAAAGGCTTTCAAACCTATCAACGGGATGGGGATCTGATAAGATGTGTCCCCTCATTGAAGTACAGGAATGTCCTGTCACCTCCTGTTTGAAGAATCAGATAATAATACTAGGTGTGTGTGTATATTAAATAAGGGGTCCTTTCATCCCTGGATTACAGGTCACAATAGGACATTCCCAACCTTGGAATGCTGGGTGGGAGAGTCCTTAAACTGTCATCCTGAAAAGACACATATTCAACCAATCATATTAGTGGGTTTTTTTCATGCTTAGAGCAGGAAATGTTACATCTGAAGGGTATATAGAGACAGTCCTAGTTTGGGCTAAGGGCAGACTGGATCATGATGGATGAGCTGACCTAGCAGCATGGTGATGTAATGTCTCTCTCTCTGTCTCCCTCTTTCTCTCTCTCTCTTCCTCTCCTCTTTCTCCCTCTCTCTCTCTTTCTCTCTCTCTTCCTCTCCTCTTTCTCTCTCTCTCTTTCTCTCTCTCTCTTCCTCTCTCTCTCTCTCTTTCTCTCTCTCTCTCTTCCTCTCTCTCTCTCTCTTTCTCTTCCTCCTCTCTTCCTCTCCTCTCTCTCTCTCTCTCTCTCTCTCTCTCTCTCTCTCTCTCTCTCTCTCTCTCCTCTCCTCTTTCTCTCTCTCCCTCATCTCTCTCTCTTGGTGATATGATGTAACCTCTCTCCTCTCTCTCTCTCTCTCTCTCCCTGTCTATCTGTCTACAATTTTTTTTTTTCACAATCAAAGTTTATTGGAGTAACAACAGTACAAGCATAATATAATATACAGTAAGAATTTTTCGAACATAACAAAAACCAGAACAGAAATAACAACAAAGCAAAGGTGGTATTTAGAACAAACAGTGGTTCTGGGTACAATCTGACAATTAGTATTGGCTAGATTTATATCATGTAAATAGACGCTGGTTGGAGGGGGGGGGTTGGTTGGGGAGGAATAAGTAAGGAGGAGAGAACGGAAGGAGTAGGGGGGGGAAGGAACGAAGGGGTATCTAGAAGCATCATAAAAGTAGGTGGGTGGGATTCTCGGGGGTCAAAATAGAGCAAAAATTTTCTTTATCAAAGATGTGAAATATAAAAGTCTACAGTTAGAGCGTTGCAAGATAACACAATGGGGGGAGGTGCATAAGTACATAATTTCTCAGACAACGTGAACTTTCAAGGGATTCGATCTAGTTTAACTCATTAGCAGTTGGTAGTCGTTGGAGTATTTAAATATTACCCAGGGTTGCCAGGTATCATGGAAGTTCGTTGAGCATTCTCTTCTCATGGCTATTAGCTCTTCCATCTTGTATATATACTGAACTCTGTCTAGCCACTCTCTAAGGGATGGACTTCTGCTCGACTTCCAGTATAGGGGGATTAAAGTTTTCGCTGCCGTTAATAAGTGTCTGGTGAGTGACTTTTTATAGTTACTAATTGATAAGTGATTTACATGAAGGAGACATGCTGCAGCATCTAGTGATATGTTTGTATCCGTGATCGATTTGGTCCAGAGTATAACTTGGGACCAGTAGTCAATAATTGGGAGGCAGAACCACCAGATATGTGCTAGTGAGCCCGTATCTCTATTGCAACGCCAGCAGATGTCTGAGGCAGAAGGGGACCACTTCTTTATTTGCATAGGAGTTACATACCAGTGTGTGAGAAGTTTGTATGATACTTCTTGGAACCGTGTACTTAAAGAGCATTTGTGCGCGAACACATTAGCTTTCAGCCATTGGTCATCAGTTAGTTGAATGTGTAATTCTTTTTCCCACAGAGTTTTATGTCTAGTTTGTGGTTGTTTGTTGGATGGGTAAAGCCAAGAATAGGCTAATGAAGTTGTTTTAAGAGTCGGGGAACCTGCTAGGCATATTTTCTCGAGTTGGGTAGGGGTCCTACAATATTCCGATTTGTGTTTACTATTTATTAGGAAGTTTTGTGTTTGGAGATAAAACCAGAATCCGGGGAATGTTTCACCCAGTTCTGATTTTAGCATGTGGAGAGTTTTGATTTTGTTTCCTGAGAAGCATTGCATGGCTAAAAGTTTTGGTGTGGCCAGGGGGGAGTCAGGGAATTTTATGCCCAAGCCAGGGGGGAAATCCGGGTTGTCTGTAATTGGGGTTAGTGGGCCTGGTACTGAAGCTAGGCCATAGGACGAGACTGCTCCATGCCAAACTGCTAATCAACGCTGGCTAACAGAGTACAGTATGCCGGTACCACGTCGCTTCAGCATCTCACAGTGGTTGATAGAAACCTATTACCCTGTGTGTGCTGAGTATACACTAAATCAAGTGACCAGTGGCTTGCTCCCAGAGATGTGCAGACACAGACTGAGGTTCACGCAGGACGCTTATCTCTGAGGAGTAACCCAACAGAGGAGGGGTGTATTCAGCACTATGTAGGGGGAATAGGAGCCGGGATGGGTTTTAGTAATAGGAAGGAAGGCGGTCTCCTGAGGAACAAACTCACAGCCATGGCTTCAGACAATAAGCACGGCTTTGTTGCTTAGAGACATTGGTGACATACGTGACAACATGCAACAAAGTTACATAAATACCCCGTTTAATATGGCTCGAGATTTCGTCGACCATGTTAGGAGATTGGAAGAGAGTATGATAGAGTATAGGACAAAAATATGTCATTGGCTCTGGCGTACATGCAGGGACAGGTGGAGTTATCGACCAGTATCACGCTGATTGCACAAATATCTGTATGAAGGGCAGTAGCCTAAGGAGTTGGCGTCACCACTCAGTAAGACTTTAACGCAACTCATCGCTTATACGAATCCAAAGTAGTGGTCAAATGCCTGGATGGGCTGTACTGGTTTGGATTGTGAAAGGTGAGGTGCTATATGATCCCATAGACGGAAGAGCAGACTCGGTCTGTAGATCTGTGGGCATCAATGGGCTTACTGACTGGGGATTCCATGTTGTTGCATCTGTGGCTAAGTGACCCACATGTGATCAGAGGGTACGGAAGCTGGGGGCAGGTTGATATTTCCCTCTGTCAGAAGCATGACCACAATGTCTTTTACATTTCAGGTCAATACACGGTGGTGAATAAGGAATGTTGGGAAGGTATTTCACTCTGTATTCTGAATGGGGAGATCATTGTGAGGGAGAAAACACCTAGGTACTATTTAGGACATAGACGAGTTTTGTTTCTTTGTCCTGGAGGATACCGATGGGGTGTTAGTCATGGAACCAGGGTGTTGGACTCAATACCGAATGCTGGGGTACAGGTGCTGGTATCACATGTCTAGTGATGCACTGTTGTCAGCATTAGGGTTAATTGTACTCAACTGGGTACACTACCACGGGGAGTCTATTGTACCTATTCTCTTGTCCTTGGGATGGATATAGAAGGAATCCCAGGTCGCACCCCAAGTCGCCCGGGGGAAAGGTTTTATGGCAAACCCGACATCCTCTTTATACTTACTGAAACTTCCGTTGGGATACGGAGAGGAGTTAGAAGTTGGGTAGGTAAGATTGGGCAACATGATTTAAATGGTACCGAAAGGTTGTGCAAGGCATGAATAGAAAGGCCCATCTCTAAGTTTATAATGTAAGGGAAGGGGGTGGAACAAAAATAATAACGGCTGGGAATTCTCTGATATGGAGCTGACTGAAAGAACATTTTAGGTGTAAGTGGGGTAGGCTGCCCGGAATAAAATAGGTTTGTTTAGGGACACCTAGGTGTGGAAAGGGTAGCGCCTGGCTGAACATAGGGGGGTGAGGAGTTCCAGAGGTTCTGGAGCAGTCCTCAGGGTGAGCATGGAAGGGGGTAACAAGGGAGATGGAAATCAGGATGTTTTAGGGCCAAAAAACTTTGGTAAACTGCACCCAGGGGGCGGTTCCCGATGCAGGTCACTATTACGGGACCGAGGCAAGGGGGTTGGTGCTGGTATCAGATGTCCAATGATGCCCTATATTCTGCCTACGAGTTGAACCGTACTCCGCGGGGTACATTACCTCAGGGAGTATACTGTACGTCTTCCCCGGTCCTGGGAATAGATATAGCCGAGACACAAGGACGCACCCCTGTTACCCCAGAGAGAAGGCTTGATATCAAACCTGACACCCCCATACATCTACAGAAACTTCCTCTGGGATTTGGGCCGGAGTTAAAGGCTTGGCTGGTAGATTTTGGGCAACAGGATGAAATACTAAATGTGCTAAGAGATGCTGAGAAACAAGCCACCATACGACTTACCCATGATCAAAATAAGTTGATACAAGTATCCTACGCTTTAGAGGGAGACGCTAGGATTTCTTGGTGGAAAAATTTAATTGGGTATAGTCCTAACGCTACAGCTTTCCTAAACATTTTGCTCCACCCTGTTGTTGTCCTAATCTGTGTAGCTTTATTGCTCTCCCTGATGCAAGTAATAATGTGCATTACTATCAGGAGAATGAACGCCAAAAATATGAGAATGTGCTCCTCAACGAGGTATCTTCTCTCAAGGAACAGAAAAGCCACGAACTCAGAAACAATTTTCTGAAGAAGCCTGTTCCGATCCAGACCAGTATCATGTTAAAATATTTTTAATTTTTATTTAAATGTTTTATACATTTTTTTAATAAATTTTTCATTTTTCTTATTAATTTTTTCCATTATTTTTATTTTTTTTCCCTTTCTCATTTCATTCAGGTGAGAAAAGTTCCAAAAGGTTTGAACTTTGTCCACCTGAAGGGGGAGGGAATAGTGCATAGACCTAGAGGGAAAAGAATAAATAATGCATTGTTTTTAATTGCCCTTTTATGGGAGAACTATATCTTATTATTTTTTTATTATTATTCTTTGGTTTGGGGAAGAGCCTCAGATTTTTTTTAGTAAGAAGTACAGTGGGATTTGACTAAATTCTAGAAAGTTTGTTGGCAACCATTGGTTAGTTGCTCCTTTTTAATATTTTCATTTTTTTAGGTTTTAACCCGACTTATACATTGTTAAGTGACCATGATCAGGTTCACCTGTTGATCACCAATAGGGCAGAAGAGTTTTTTGTTTTTTTTCTAAGAGAGGACCCTAGAACTATATTTTTTCCTGTTGATCTAGGAATAAGCCTCTTCAATTTGTAATAATAACATGTGGTCAGGTTTACCCAAATTCTACAAATTTAAATCATCTCTCTCGTTATTATCTGTGTACCTGACCAGCAAAATACCACCAATTACTAGTAGGAGAGAGGAGTCGTTTTTTTAACGGAACAATGGTCTATTTTAATTTTTATTTTTTTTTCTCTCGCTGTCAGCTAAAATTGACAGGGACGTTTTTTGAATACCGATTCAATGCTCTTTAACAATCGAAAGTGGAATCTAAACTGGAGAGCTTGGTTGGAGCAGCATTAAATCTGTAGTTTTTATTTTTTGTGTTTATTTCTATTCTCCATAGTCTTTTTCATTACTCACCTCTTTTCCTTTCCTCCTTTAATATTATGTTCTCTAAGTGTTTTGGCTTCTATCATACATCTTCTCAGGATAATGTAACTAGAACTTCAGTCATATATTGTTTTTAAGGCGCGTGAGCATTCCTGCCCGCCAGTGCCATATTGTACACCCATTTGACCAAAGTATCCCTGGACATCCAGGTTTTCCTGTCTTAAAGTAATTCTACCTCCCCTAGTCTACCTACGGCTTCATAGTCATAAAGGCCACCCCACGGCTCCTGTCTGACATTCCTCCAATAACTGTACACTGACGTTCTCCTTTCTCCTTTTGTATTCATACATGACTGTCTGGAGGCCCACCCAACCACCATCTGAAGAAACAACGACAACCAAGTAATTTTTTTGAAGACAAACGTGCCATGAATAAGACACTCCGAAACCCTTCTTCATCATGCTGAAAAAAGTGCTGTCTCGCGGTCCGATCCAATGGTGACAAACAGAACACCATCTTTCCAAGATACAGGACTAAATATAAGGATCCCGCCATCAATGTTGGAATTCCACTCCTCCAATGCAGAGGAGCGATGAAACATTGCAGTACAGACACTCAGGGTTCGGATCGGAAGTCTCAAAAGGCACCAGGACTGTCTCAAGTCTACCTTGATGAGTTATGGCGAGTTCAAGAAAGGAAAAGGCCGCAGTGGTGGTGGCGGAAGGGTTGGGGCGTCTGGGCCATTGTGGGTGGGTACCGGATCATTGAAGGAGGACATAAGTTCAAGGATGAACTTCAGGGGGAACTGTGGTAGAGATTTTTCATATCCGTATTTATAAGATTTATATGAAGATGTATATGTCATTCTTTCACAAGGTTTTTTACTTTTTTATGAGACTGGGATATGTCGATTGTCCTGTTTTTATTAGTCAACAGAGTGACTCATTGTTAGAGTTCAACTAACAAAAGGCTTTCAAACCTATCAACGGGATGGGGATCTGATAAGATGTGTCCCCTCATTGAAGTACAGGAATGTCCTGTCACCTCCTGTTTGAAGAATCAGATAATAATACTAGGTGTGTGTGTATATTAAATAAGGGGTCCTTTCATCTCTGGATTACAGGTCACAATAGGACATTCCCAACCTTGGAATGCTGGGTGGGAGAGTCCTTAAACTGTCATCCTGAAAAGACACATATTCAACCAATCATATTAGTGGGTTTTTTTCATGCTTAGAGCAGGAAATGTTACATCTGAAGGGTATATAGAGACAGTCCTAGTTTGGGCTAAGGGCAGACTGGATCATGATGGATAAGCTGACCTAGCAGCATGGTGATGTAATGTCTCTCTCTCTGTCTCCCTCTTTCTCTCTCTCTCTTCCTCTCCTCTTTCTCCCTCTCTCTCTCTCTTTCTCTCTCTATTCCTCTCCTCTTTCTCTCTCTCTCTCTCTTCCTCTCTCTCTCTCTTTCTCTTCCTCCTCTCTTCCTCTCCTCTCTCTCTCTCTCTCTCTTCCTCTCCTCTTTCTCTCTCTTCCTCATCTCTCTCTCTTGGTGATATGATGTAACCTCTCTCCTCTCTCTCTCTCTCTCTCTCTCTCCCTGTCTATCTGTCTACAATTTAGCATTACTTACTGTTGAATCCTCTATCGCCATATTCTTATTAATATCATGTATGTTTTATCGGTATTCAGCAGTATCCTCTGTTTTGACAAGTAATATCCTTTACGTTATGGATGTAAATATTGGAGTACTACAAGTGTCTTCTCGTTATCAATAAATGTAATCCTTTCTCTTTTTCACACCCCAATCGTTTGTTTTAATTTTTATATAGACAAAAAGGTTTTTATAGCTTATATTAATTATTTACGTGTATAGTTAAGATAGCTCTAACAAATAGACATGAAGTGTGCCCCGATCTGATGGACGGTATGCCAAAATAGGGGGCAAAAACATTCATGTAGGGGTGTAGTTTTATTGGTTTTAGCTTTATTCATTGAGCAAGTTTGGTGAACGCTTGTGCCATTTCCACCTGAGGATTGAGGGATGTGCTGGGCGAAGCAGGCAGACTTCCACCCGTCAAGTCTCTTAATTGTCATGATCTGGGATCCCACAGCGGGATGTGGCCGAGGCCGCTCCAATACGATAAGAGCGACTAGAGCACTGATTGGGGTTGAGGTGTAGGTAGCATGGACGAGTGAGTGAGCGAGTGTGAAGGCGACAGGACCCAAATTGACCTAACCGCCCCCCGTTGATCCAGAGGAAGGCAAAAACCCCAGCCGAGCCTAGGCTAATTGCTACAGCAGGGGATAAAATTCCTTCCTGATCCCCCAAGAGGCGATCGGGTGAACCCTGGATCAACTTCCTATGTTGGTTGTGCCCCGATGAATTCTGGCGTGTTTGACAAAGTGGCAGGCACTCAAGGGTTTGATCGGGAAAGGTAGTAGGGGATAAGAGTTTGACTGTTCAGGTAGGAGTGACAGAAGGCGATCGAGTATGGTTACTGCACACAGGACATTGTTTGCTTTAGAGTTGGATGTCTACCCCATTGCCTGATCGCTGGATTTTGGATAGTGCCAGGTGGAGAATGAAGTGGTCATGGTAGCGAGCCAAGTGAGGTCTATGTAGAACTTGGCTGGCAGGGTAGCTGCGGGTGAACTTGCTAGGCCACGGTGTCTAAGTTAAGGATCTGATCGGAGTCCCGTGTCTGGAGGAGGAAGACCAGGAGGCATGATACAAAAGATCGACCCTGGGGAATGATCCTAACTGCAAATTGAGCATCCTCGGGAGAGATTGAAGCTGCTTCTTAGTACACCCCTTGTGCGGGTGAAGTCTTGGAGAACTGACCTGACGCGGGTCAACTTGAAGGGACAATAGGCGTAGTGAAAGCTAGTTTGTGTGTGAGCGCGACAGAAAACAGATGAGCAGCCGAGTTGCTACTGGAGATGAGTGACCGATTTGAGCCACAATTGCAATTAAGCAGCTTTATTAGAAAGGTACAAAACAAAGTTTAGTGGAAATTTGGAGTAAGTAGGAATGACCGTGCGCAACATTGTAAATACAGATAGAGCGAGATGCAAATGTTTATGCTTGACAACAAACGTAAGGCCCGGGATCTGAATCGCTGAATCGTAAGTACCACTGTATTCGTATCGCCGATGCGAATAGTTCGAGGTGTGAACATCGGTGGGGTTCGTTTTGTGAAGGATCTGAAACATTGGGCCGGTGCTGCAACTGTACTCGGGTCGGTTGGTGAAGTTTGTATTGCTGAGGATCCGAATCGTTGAGCCGATGATGCGATTGGATTCAGATCGGCTGTGGATGTAAGGTAACAGGGGTTTTTTTGTGCCGGACCTGAGTCAGTGTTAGTGGTTGAAGGGGTTTGTGGTTACTGAGGATCCGAATCATAAGGCCGACGTTGCGACTAGATTCAGATCGGCTGTTGGTGAGTGCTTGGTTTTTTTTTTTGCTGAGACGAATCGGTGCATGAGAATGCGACTGGATTAAAATCGGAACATGATACACGACAGTGAAATATTTTGCCATGACAGCATGAATCGGTGTGCCGCACTTGCGACTGACAACGACCGGACTCTGGAGCATGTACTGAAATGAGGCCAAACAACTGGTGCACACCGGGACAAATCGGTGCATCACGGATGTGACTAGATTCAAATCGGAGTGCGGTATGTGACTGTTTAATGAAATTATTGCTATGACAGAGGCGCCGATTGGTCGGGCCACAGTTGCGACTGAGAATGAACCGCACTCAGGCACATGTACTGAAATGAGCCCGAAAAGCAACTGGGGCACGCCAAGACGAATTGGTGCATGAGGATGTGATTGGAGCACGTGAGACTGTGCGTGGTTTCAATTTGGATGCGTTCGGTGAAATTGGGTGACAGTAATTCCCATGACAGAGGCACGAATCGCTGTGCTGCGGATGCGACTGACAGCGAGCAACTCCGGAGCATGTTCTGAAATAAGGCCAACAACTAGGGCACGCTTGAGATAAACCTGCACATTAAAATGCATGTGGATTCAAATCAGATGCGTGACAGTGTAATGAGTGACGGAAAATCACAGGGGCACGAATCGGTGTGCTGCAGATGCGACTGACAACGAGCAACTCTGGAGCATGTATTGAAATGAGGCTGAAAAACAACTGGGGCACGCTGGGACGAATTGGTGCATGAGACTGGAGCATGTGAGAACGCGCATAGTTTCAAATCAGATGGGTTTCGGTAAAAAAACAGGTGTGCTGCAATTTAATAGCGGATGTGGAGCGTGGGATGCATGAGCCAGAATGACTAGCACGAGTTGACACAAATCAGTGTATCGCAGACGTGACTGGATTCGAATTGGAGTGAAGGGAATTAGAGGCAATGGCACTGTTCCAATCAGTGTGACAGATTTTGCGGCACCGCACCGATTTGCAAAAGTAGTTCCTGCGTTACTTATGCTGTTATCCGGTGCGACTTCAATAGTCATCTGTCTCTCACGTAGCACCTGAAATCGCACTGACCTTGCTACTTGCTATTTCAAGTGAAGTAGTGCAATTTCAAAGTAGCATCAATGTGAACCAGGGCTCAGTAAGATGGAAAGAAATAAAGAAAAACAAAAAGTGCATTTCTAAGTGACATGGGCCTACTACGTTGCATGTGCTCATAAATTGCACGATAAGAACGTGGGCTTGCACAAGCCTCAAATGAGGCTGCATATGGAGACTTGACGAATGACTCGCAAGTTCCACAGTGGGATTTTGATGGCACGGGTTATCTGGCAAAACGGTGCGTGAAACGAAGAATTTGTACAAATCCTACCTGCGACAGTTTTAAAAAAAGACTTGATCTACAAAAAGCACGGTGGCTGTGAAAGACATCTGAAGAGCGTGCAGTTGCACCGTTGATGACGCACAAAAATTACTTTGGTTTGGTAAACAAAGAGAGAAACGTGCGCAAACGATTTGTAAGTTCCACTGCAGGAACTAAAACACACGGCATGGGGGAAAACAACAAATGGCAACGGTAGAAAGTATGTAATGTGTGTGGCCCGAATCAGTTTGTAAAAATGAAATGAATCCCATACAAATCAGAAGGATTAAATTGATCTGATATGATTTGGTTGTAGAGTGTATGTCACCCCTTACTCTGAAACTGAACACCAACCAACCACCCCTCCCCCCCAGGCTAACGCAGTGCAGAGAAGGTAACAGGTGGGCCTAATTATCACCTCAATCAGCCACAGAAACCTGTACAAACAACAAATGCTTGTCTCTCAGGCTGGGTTCACACTTGTTCCGACATCGCTCCCACATTGGGAGCTCATGTAGCATGACATGTGAAAATCAATGTTTCCCTATGAGAGCTGTCTTAACTGGTCCTACACAAGTCGGTCCGACTTTGAAACTCCTCCCTGTACTACTTTGGTCCTACATTGATCCTACTTCAGCCCATTGAATATCATTGAAGTAGGACCAACGTAGGAGCCTTGTCCTAACCATCCGACTTTTGCCACCTGACATGTGATTACAGCACCAGTAAAAGGAATTTATCTCATTCTGGGATTGTTTTGATTGGTCGAAAAACAAGTCAGTCTATCTCATGTAGGACCAAAGTAGTATCCTGTTCATGAAAGTAGGATGGATGTAGGACCAATGTAGGATCAATGTAGGATCAATGTAGGACAGATGTCGCAGAGCAAAGTAGGATGAAAGTCGTGTAGTGTAGTGTGAACCCAGCCTCAGGCTGGGTTCACACTTGTTCCGACAACGCTCCTACATTGGGAGCTCATGTAGCATGATGTGTGAAAATCAATGTTTCCCTATGAGAGCTGTCTTAACTGGTCCTACACAAGTCGGTCCGACTGAGGCTGGATTCACACTACACTACACGACTTTCATCCTACTTTGCTCTGCGACATTTGTCCTACATTGATCCTACATTGGTCCTACATCCATCCTACTTTCATGAACAGGATACTACTTTGGTCCTACTTTGTGATAGACTGACTTGATATTTGACCAATCAAAACAATCGCAGAGTGAGATAAATTCCTTTTACTGGTGCTGTAATCACATGTCAGATGGCAAAAGTCGGATGGTTAGGACAAGGCTCCTACTTTGGTCCTACTTCAATGGTATTCAATGGGCTGAAGTAGGATCAATGTAGGACCAAAGTAGTACGGGGAGTAGTTTCAAAGTCGGACCGACTTGTGTAGGACCAGTTAAGACAGCTCTCATAGGGAAACATTGATTTTCACACGTCATGCTACATGAGCTCCCAATGTAGGAGCGTTGTCGGAACAAGTGTGAACCCAGCCGTAAACTACTCCCTGTACTACTTTGGTCCTACATTGATCCTACTTTAGCCCATTGAATATCATTGAAGTCGGACTAAAGTAGGAGCCTTGTCCTAACCATCCGACTTTTGCCATCTGACATGTGATTACAGCACCAGTAAAAGGAATTTATCTCACTCTGGGATTGTTTTGATTGGTCAAAGAAAAAGTCAGTCTATCACAAAGTCGGATCAAAGTAGTATCCTGTTCATGAAAGTAGGATGGATGTAGGACCAATGTAGGATCAATGTAGGATCAATGTAGGACCAATGTAGGACAAATGTCGCAGAGCAAAGTAGGATGAAAGTCGTGTAGTGTAGTGTGAACCCGGCCTCAATGGAAGAGACGGCAAACCCATGGACAGTGAAATCTACAGCGAGTGATATCAGACAAAGACCGACCACGACTCAGAGGTTTGGAATTACAAATTAAACGTATGTTTGGGACACCCCAACTCAAAAGCAGGCTTTTTTTTTTTTTTTTTTACGAAAGGATGCGGGACAGATAGCATAACAAATTGCAAGATCGCACATGATGCGAAAGATTCGGAAAGTACCTGCGACAGTGAGCGGGAACCGGCGACGAAGAGCATGAACGAAGAAACCAAAATGCACCTGTGATCAAAATGCCAGGACTCACAAATGTGAGTAGAGCTGGGAAGCGACAGACCAGTGATGTGTGGTATCGCTCACAGGAAACCAACAATGACCACAGGTGAGTGGGCTGGTTAAATACCCCCAGGTTCCTCCCATAAATTCAGGCCAGCACACTGGCCTTGTTACTTAATTAGTGCAATAGACACAAAACAGTATTAGCATCACACAATGGACAATGAAATATTTTAGGAGCCCAACTCAATTAACACCTCACAGTGTCCAGTGAATGAATCACTGTCCTATTGACTTGTTGGGATCAAAATAAACCACTTGTAATGAATGAATGAATGAATAAATGAATGAAAAACGTATATAGCGCGGCACATGCGAATAGAATATTTTAAGATATCCTGCAATACATGAATTATCGTTACTGTCCCATCTCATGTAATCCGAGATATCATTTCTCAGTCATCCTATGCCCCTAATGGACATAGGATGACCCTAGACCCGAGAGTCATTGGTGAAGCTGGCACAGGCATACCCCGCATCCTTCAAAAGTCTCTAAATATCACGGGCCATTCCGTTACATCTCTCCCTTTTCGGTAGGAAACTAACACAGGAGGAGACCCCAGACGGGTTGACTCCGAAGTTAGGCAGTAGTTCCATTCCCCCAATGCTGGTATCCATACAGTACCCCACATAAATTGCTCCAAACAGAGCATTACTCACCCGGCCAACCTCTGCCTCTCTCAGAGAACATGCTTGCCCACTAGGGAGAGGCCTGGACTGACCCTTCTCTCTGGAGTCCTTTCAGCCGCTGGAGAGAAGACAGGGTGACTGGGCTCAGTTCAACATGCTGTTGGGGATCGGGGCTAACTGCCCCCATCCCTGGGGTATACAAGTGGAGACTGAAGTCCCATCCACTTCCACAGGAGCTCCCTCTCCTGCTAGTTGAGAGCAGAGGCTTGTTGCACTCTGCTCTGTTGCCAGCTTTACTGCTGGGTTGCTGTGAGAGGAGACCACAGTCCTATCCCCCGATGTCAGCTCAAGCTGCAGTTGTGTGCAGCGGCCAGTAGCATCCTGCCCTGCTGCCAGTGATTCAGCTGGGAGTAAAAGCTTTACCACCTCAGCTTGTTGCTGGAGAGAGGGGCCAACTGCCCCGGCTCCCTGGAACTCCACACCATCCTCTTCGCTTTAGGAATGGCAATCTCCATATTTTCTACTGCCGTTTCATCAGCCAGGATTTCAGAGTTGTCATCTGAAATGTCCTCATAGTCCCTGGCAATGGGAGCCCTACCCTGCTGCTGAGCTGTCTGTAGGCGATCTCCAGCTCCCATTCCTGGATGGCCATAAACTCCAAATATTCCTGTAACCAGTGCCCTTCTGAGACATTCATTTTTTGCTCTCTGTGCTCCATTATTTCCTCCAAGCACCACTCCCAATCATCACCAAAGTCAGGATCACTGTACATCCTCCAATACAACAATCCCAGACCATCATAGTCAAAGCCTTCCATGGGGCTGTCATCCACTGACCACGGGCACTCTTGGGCTATATACCACTGGAGGGCTCTGTAGCTCTCGTCCAACCGCATCTCTGCCCGGATCAGCCTGCTTAACTCAGCTGTCCACTCCTGCTTCGGTTGTTCCCCCAACAATGGCATTCGTACGTCATACTGCGGCCAGTACCTTACATGGATGGAGGGGAGGACATTTCCCTGGTGTTGCTGCTCAAGAGCTAGCGCTTCCTTCCAGAGTTTGCAGCAAATCGAATCAGACCATCCCAGCAGGGCCTCCTCTGATACTGGTCCTCCGTGCTGTATCTGCATCTCTTGTAACCTCCTTGGGCATACCCTGCTCCAGGCTTACAACCCCCAGATCAACTGGGTATCTGGAGAAGTATCGTTTTCATCTCCTTACTTTCTGGAACATTGCCTACCCGGATTCCCAAGTCCGTCCTTCACCCTGCTATGCATGAACTCTGAACCCAACCTGCTTCAGTCTGTCCCAGAGCCATACCACAAATTCATTGATGTGTTCCGCAAGAAGGGGGCCGACTCCCTTCCACCTCACCGCCCTTATGATTGCCCGATCAAGCTCCTTCCCAGGGCCGAGATTCCTTTTGGGCGCATCTTACCACTATCTGAAAAAGAACAGGATGCCTTAAAGGTCTACATTGATGAGAACCTAAACAAGAGGTTATTCGCCCATCCACCTCTCCAGCGGGCGCCGGAATATTATTTGTCTTCAAGAAAGATCAGAACCTCCGCCCATGCGTTGACTACCATGAACTGAACATTACGGTTAAAAACCGTTATCCACTGCCCTTGATACCTGAACTTTTCCAGAAATTAAGGTCCGCCATCATATTTACCAAGCTGGACGTGAGAGGGGCCTACAATTTGATCCGCATCAGGGATGGGCAAAGAGGAGGAGGACTGGCGGTGATCCATAAGACGCGTCTTGCGATCACAAAACCAAGCCTCCAAAACCCTCTTCCATTCATGGAAACCCTTACTCTTCAACTGCAAGTAAACGGCCAGGAGACCGTCCGGATTCTACTCTGCTATAGGCCACCTGGCCCCAAGTCGCAGCTGCTCCCATCTTTGACGGACTTTGTCTCCACTTATACCCTGAATAGCAAACACCTTTTGCTGCTCGGGGATTTCAACCTTTGGGCCAACTCCCCGCAAGACCCCATTGCCGACGCCTGCATCGACCACCTGGAAGGATTAGGGCTTCAGCAACTAGTATGTGGGCCCACACATGCTTCCGGTCATACGCTCGATCTTATTTTCAGACAAGATCTGGAAATAAAAATCTTGGAAAATGAACCTTTGCCATGGACAGATCACCATGCAATTAAATTCATTATTTCCGAATTCCCCCCCTTAACAAAAACATCAAATCCAGTGACAACACACTGGACCAGATGTCAGAGGAAGCTCCATTCGGAACTCTTCAAAGCCACGTTAGGGGGAAAAATAAACACAATTCAGCCGCACCAAACAGCGGAAGAAACACTAGAGGCCATAAACACAGCACTATTGCAGTCAGCTGACTTGATAGCGCCGAAACGAAAGACCCAGATCAGGAAAAACAACTCCGGCTGGTTCAACAACCAGCTGGCGTTACTGAAGCAAGAGCGTAGAAGGGCAGAAGCAGCCTGGAAAAGAAACCCTTCAGATGAGAACCTCGCGATTTACAAGGCAATAACCAGAAAATACTACAAACAAATCTTCGAAGCCAAGAAAAACTATTTTTCTGAGGCTATCAACGGTGCCCTAAACCGCCCCCGCGAACTCTTCAAGCTGGTCACTCAGACCATGAATCCAGGATGCCTTGTAGCCCCCAACTTGGATACACAAGAATTTTGCGATGAGTTATCGGATTGCTTCATTAACAAAATTGAGGCAATCCGGCAAAGCATTCAGCAGAACAATTGCTCTCCCAGCCCCCCCCCGTAGGCATTTACACAGCACCGGCAGCAATTCACCACAGTTTGGTGAGTTCACGCTGAAACCCATCTCCATTCAAATCACTAAAAATATCATCGGCACTCTGCGCAACAGCACTGCGCCAAATGATATTATCCCCACCAAACTGCTGAAGGAATGCGCCGACATCCTGGCACCTCCTGTCACGCAGCTTATTAACCAATCCTTCAGGGAGGGCAAAATGCCCTCTCAGCTGAAGGAGGGCTTCATTCAACCCATCTTGAAGAAAGCCACCCTGGATCCTAAGGATCCACTTAACTGGCGCCCCATAACAGGCCTAAATGTTCTCTCCAAGGTTATGGAGAAGGCAGTGGTACAGCAGCTGCAACAGCATCTAGATACCCACAATTTACTCGACCCATTGCAATCGGGCTTCCGTCCCGGACATGGGACGGAAACAGCATTGCTTAAGATATGGGACGACGTTCTGGAGGCCGCAGACGAAGGAGAATCTTCTCTTCTGGTTCTGCTGGACCTAAGCGCAGCCTTTGATACAGTTGATCACAAGCTGTTATTGACCCGGCTGGCTAAAATAGCCAAAGTCGCAGAAAGCGATCTATCCTGGTTCTCCTCTTTTGTGGAAAACCGATCGCAAATAGTTAAGCTAGGACCATTCACTTCGGAATCTCCCCTGTCGCCGATGTTATTTAACATCTATCTGCGTCCTCTTTTTGAAATCATCAGCAGCCAAAAACTGCTATATCACTCTTACGCAGACGACACGCAACTGTACTTCCGCATTTGCAATAAAAAGGATCACCACCTCAATCTAGAGACTTGTCTCTCTGTGATTGAGGACTGGATGACAAAGAGTTATCTCAAACTCAACGGAGCGAAAACAGAACTTCTTCTGTTTCACGCCAAGCGTAGCAATCAATCGATAACAACCTGGATCCCCCCGCCCATTCTGGGCAAAGTCATCTCCCCCAGCGCCAAAGTCAAAAGTCTTGGGGTCATCTTTGACTCCGACATGACAATGAACGCACAAATAGGGGCAGTAGTCAGCGGATCTCACTATCTGCTGCGCCTACTACGCAGACTCACGCCTTTTATTCCCAAGAAAGACATAGCGGTCGTGGTGGGAGCGATTGTAAACTCCAGATTGGACTATGCAAATGCCCTTTACCTCGGACTTCCCAAGTACCAAATCGCTCGTCTTCAAGTCGTTCAAAATACGGCCGCCAGACTTGTGACTGGGAAAAAACCCTGGGAATCAATCTCACCCTCGTTGAGATCCCTTCACTGGCTACCAGTCAAAGACAGAATCACCTTTAAAGCACTCTGTCTAACGCATAGATGTATCCATGGGAATGCTCCCCATTATCTATGCGAAAAATTAAAAATGTACAATCCCAATCGTATTCTACGATCCAATAATCAAAATCGGCTTCAGATACCGAAAGCCAGATACAAGTCCAAAGGAGACAGGAGATTCGCTGTCCAAGGTCCCAGACTATGGAACGCCTTACCAGCCAGCATTCGACTGGAGGAGAACTACTTGGTCTTCAGGAGAAAGATTAAGACTCATCTCTTTTGATCTCAAAAGAGAAAGGAACAACAAGCGCCCAGAGGCGATTTATTTCGCATGTGCTGCGCTATACATGTTCTTCATTCATTCAGTGGAAGACAGCTTTTCGTATTCGATACGGTCATTACGAGTACTTGGTAATGCCTTTCGGTTTATGCAACGCTCCCACTACCTTCCAGCACTTCATCAATGACGTGTTCAGAGACTTTTTGGACAACTTTGTCATTGTTTACTTTTTCACCGGGTCATTGTATAGGCATCGGGAGCATGTCCGTAAGGTTTTGAATCGCATCCGCCTACATGGACTGTACGCAAAGGCAGAGAAATGCAAATTCGAACAACAAATCATACAATTCTTTGGTCTGGTAATCTCCCAGACGGGATTCAAGATTATTCCCCAAAAGGTATCCACTATTTTGGACTGGCCGGTACCCCTGGATAAGAAGGGGGTACAAAGTTTTATAGGATTTGCAAACTTCTATAGGAGCTTCATTAAGGGGGTTCTCTGCAATCATTGCAACTATTACACAACTGACTAAACAAAACCTACGCTTCCGCTGGAACTCTGAGGCCCAGAAAGCCTTTGACACACACTTAAGGGACTCTTTACGTCAGCCCCAATCCTCAGTCACCCTGACCCGGCACTACCTTATCTTCTTGAGGTGGATGCGTCCGAAGTCACATTGGGGGCTGTCATCTCCCAACATCTAGTAAGCAAGGACTTAATGCACCCAGTGGGATTCTTTTCCCGAAAACTCTCCCCTGCGGAGAGAAATTACGATGTAGGTGGCGAGAATTGTTGGCTATTAAAACCGCCTTGGAAGAATGGAGGTACTTACTAGAGGGCGATGCACACCCCGTGTTAATTTATAAGGATCATAAAAACGTAGAGTACTTAAGATCAGCAAAACAATTAAAACCTCGACAGACTCGCTGGGCCCTTTTCTTTTCCCATTTTTGCTTCCATATCACCTACTGTCCAGGGTCAAAAAATGTTAAGCCAGATGCACTGTCCCGAATGCACGACAACCCAAAGGATACGTCCACTCCTGACACCATTCTGCCGGCAGGTAACTTCCTGCTCCTACAAACTGACCTACTCTCACGGATCAGGGAAGCATCCTCGGATTCCTCCAAACCTCCTAATATCACACTAAATTCCAGGGATGGATTATTCTGGAACGGAAGCCAAATCTTTGTACCAGAGGGTATTCGGGTAGAGGTACTGAAGCTCCTCCACGATCATCCGCTGGCAGGGCACTTTGGAGTTCGTAAGACTCTCCAACTGGTACGTCGTACCTTCTGGTGGCCGGGCCTAGAGGACTTCTACAAGTCTTATATTGGTACTCAGAGACGGCTCTTTAATTAGGAAGTCACCTTAGGCCTGGCCCCCGCAAGGGCCTTGCGGCTGCCTAATTTGCCCGACAGGATTCGGGAGTGGAAGGAAATATTACACCGCGCGCTATCAGTGTGTGCCCAAACAAGCTGGCGGGGTGAGCAATGTGAGCGCAGACTGACACCGCACCGGTCAGCCGACAAAGGAGAAGAACATTACATTAGCTCGGCTGGCTGCATCCAATAGCAGGCTCCACCATCACAGGCCATCCTCCTAGCCTTTCCCCCAAAGTCAGCGGCCGCAGTGCATGGCGGGAGTTGTAGTTCCCTACAGCAGATACACACTAGACTTGGCCCTCTGGTGACTGTGCTCTGCAGACTACAGCTCCCAGACTGCACTGCAGGGCACTCAAAAAGAACATCACATGTCAGCTTCTCCTGCTGCCACTGCCAGTGCCTTTAGTAGGGGGTCAAGAAGCAGGTTCATCTTACTGCATGATGTCTTTGTCTGTGCCCTGTCTGTGCCCCCGTCTGTCTCTGGTCTGTGCCCCCGTCTGTCTCTGGTCTGTGCCCCCGTCTGTCTCTGGTCTGTGCCCCGTCTGTGCCCCCGTCTGTGCCCCAGGTCTGTGCCCTCGTCTGTGCCCCAGGTCTGTGTCCCCATCTGTCTCTGGTCTGTGCCCCCGTCTGTCTCTGGTCTGTGCCCCCGTCTGTCTCTGGTCTGTGCCCCCGTCTGTCTCTGGTCTGTGCCCCCGTCTGTCTCTGGTCTGTGCCCCCGTCTGTGCCCCCGGTCTGTGCCCCCGTCTGTGCCCCCGGTCTGTGCCCCCATCTGTCTCTGGTCTGTGCCCCCGTCTGTCTCTGGTCTGTGCCCCTGTCTGTCTCTGGTCTGTGCCCCCATCTGTCTCTGGTCTGTGCCCCCATCTGTCTCCTGGTCTGTCTCCTGGTCTGCCTCCTAGTCTCTCTCAGTACTGTCTAGCACCACACTTTAACATTATGAGCGTGCTTGGCTGGGGGGACTGGCACCACCATAAGTGGCCGGTGACTGGCCAGACCTGCTGTACATAATTTGACTCTTCAGCTTTCTTACACTGCATTATCTCCCTGGCTTGGGGGGGGGGGGTCTGTCTGTAATGATAGGAGGAGGGAGAGGAGCACGAGGTAAACCCTCAGGTGGCGGCCAGGACATCAGGTAAAATGAATAAAAGTAATGTGCGGGTGCCAAGCTCACTGACATTTTGCAGGTGTTGTTGGTATACAGTTTTAAGGCAGAAAGGATAGATTCTTGCTGCATGCACCTGCAGGCCATGGCTATTGCATTACAGCTGATGGCATGTACATGATGACAGAACCCAAAGCTAAACATTATGACAAAAAGACACAACATTAATGAATTTCTGTATGTTTTAAAACATCATTCATGTACATTTTTATACAAGTAGTATAAGGCCCCTTTCACACTTGCGGACCATATGTCCCTTTTTTCATCCATCCGTCTGCGGATGAAAAAGGGACATACATTAGTCCCTATGAGATCACGGGTGTCAGCGGGTGATCCATTAAGGGTACATCCATTAAGGGTGCACGGGCACCGCTCCCTCTCTTCAGCCACCTCCTCTGACTAATGGATAGATTCATACATTGCATGAATCTATCTATGGCCGTCGCCACCCTCTATTCAGGCGTCCAGCCCCTTTTCGGACACAGGGAGCCTGATTTACAGTGACAGGGGTGTATTTTTGAAGCACCTGATTAAAGCCAAAGGTTTTAAAAAAGGTGAACAATGCTTTGCGCTCGGAGTCCACTCAGGTGTGGCAATTTTTAAAAGGGCTCAGTGGCTGCATTTGATGGGCACAGTAATGATGTATTTTTTTCAGAACTTTTTAGTTTTTTTTGCACTGCTTCTCCTTACTTGAATGACAGGCATAGTTGTATGATTATGGGCATGATTGGGGCCTCATGACTAATTTTTGCCTAAGGCCTCACAAAGTCTAGAACCGCCTCTGTCGGTACTTTCCCTATCTGCAACCAGAACAAAACTACCAGGAACCGAGCCTGGGGACTACTAAAGCCCTTACCCGTGCCCGACAGGCCATTGAAAATGATCGCCATGGACTTTATTGTGGAGCTTCCTTGCTCCGAGGGGTGTATGGCAATTTTTGTGATTGTAGACCGATGAACCAAGATGGCCTTTTGCTGCCGAGCCTGCCCGAGTCTTTATTAGGGAACCTCTCGGTTCTGGAGAGCCCTTTGCGAAACCTTGCAAATTTAACTTTCCTTATCCCCAGCTTATCACCCCCAGACCAATGGGCAAACTGAAAGGACAAATCAGACCTTAGAACAGTACATCAGTTGTTTCACGTCCTTCTCTCAAGATGACTGGGTCTCCTTACTACCCATAGCAGAATTTGCTTACAACAAACAGCTACCGGGCAATCTCCCTTTTTTGCCTATTATGGCTTCAATCTAACGTTTCTACCAGATTTTCTTTCAGAGTCTTCAGTTCCAGCAGTACAAACCACTATGGAGTTCCTCAACCACAACAATCAGTTGTTGTGGGAAGCTGTGACAAGGGATGAGCCGAACACCCCCGGGTTCGGTATGCACCAGAACGTTCGAGCAGACCGCGGGTTCGCGCGAACATTTAGAACCCCATTGAAGTCTATGGGACCCGAACGTTCAAATTCAAAAATGAACATTTTAAAGACCAATATTCAATTTAATGTTGGAAAACATCGTTCAGAACCCAGGTCTTGCCCCAGGGAACATGTATCAATGGAATATTTTTTTCTAAAACGGACGTTTTTTCCGGAGCAGCCATTTTAATGATGCTTAAAGTGAAAAAATAAAAAATTCCTTTAAATATCACACCTGCTGGGTGTCTATAGTAGTGGCACGTGTTTAGAAATGTCCCTGCACAACATGAGAGGACTATAAAAAAAAGTAATAAATACTGCTTGCGCACATGCTGTGTGGCAACAATATGTCTAATATTTTAGCGGTGGTGGGGGACCATTATTGTTTTGTGAAAGAAATTTTTTAGAAAAAAGGGCACCCCTCAAACATACTGTAATTGGAGCGCAACAAGGAGCCACGTGCAAAGTATTGCATCAAAAATTGTTATTAGGCGCCCCTGTTAAACAGGGGCAGAAAAATTGGGCCTTGGGCACAACACAACACTGCAACCCCTCACAATAACTCAAATTGGAGCGCAACAAGGAGCCACGTGCAAAGTATTGCATCAAAAATTGTTATTAGGCGCCCCTGTTAAACAGGGGCAGAAAAATTGTGCCTTGGGCACAACACAACACTGCAACCCCTCCCAATAACTCCAATTGGAACACAACAAAGAGCCACGTGCAAAGGATTGCATCAAAAATTGTTATTAGGCGCCCCTGTTAAACAGGGGCTGAAAAATTGGGCCTTGGGCACAACACAACACTGCAACCCCTCACAATAACTCAAATTGGAGCACAACAAAGAGCCACGTGCAAAGGATTGCATCAAAAATTGTTATTAGGCACCCCTGTTAAACAGGGGCTAAAAAATTGGGCCTTGGGCACAACACAACACTGCAACCCCTCACAATAACTCAAATTGGAGCGCAACAAGGAGCCACGTGCAAAGTATTGCATCAAAAATTGTTATTAGGCGCCCCTGTTAAACAGGGGCAGAAAAATTGTGCCTTGGGCACAACACAACACTGCAACCCCTCCCAATAACTCCAATTGGAACACAACAAAGAGCCATGTGCAAAGTATTGCATCAAAAATTGTTATTAGGCACCCCTATTAAACAGGGGCTGAAAAATTGTGCCTTGGGCACTGGTGGCGGAGCCCAGAAACACAACATTTCTTACTAGCTATCAGCAAGAAAAGTGAGGAGTAGAAGGATATTCCATCAGCAGCATAAGAGGACAGTCACTCAGCAGTCGCATATTCATACCTATACTATTACCCCTATTCAGACTACCCTAAGCGCAGCTTTCCTTCTTTATAGCCACAGTCTAAAAGAGATCCGAAGTTTCAACAAAAAAATATTATTCAGCAGCATCAGGTGCTTGGTAGCTGGTGTTGATCCAAGCCTGATTCATTTCGATGAAGGTCAGTCGATCAACAGAGTCGGTGGAGAGATGCACCCTGTGATCGGTAACAAAGCCTCCAGCAGCACTGAATGTGCATTCAGAAAGAACACTGGATGCAGGGAAAGCCAGTAGCTCAATTGCGTACTGTGCATGCTCTGGCCAGTGATCCATCCTCAAGACCCAGTAAGCCAGAGGATTTACGGTGGGGAAGGTGTCCAAGTCGGATCTTGCCCCTAGGTATTCCCGGACCATGTAAACCAGGCGCTGGCGATGGTTGCTGGAACCGGTCAGACCTTGGGGCTGCGGACTACAAAACTGTCTGAAGGCATCGGTCAGACTGCCACCTTCTCCACCGCTCCTTCTGTGACTCACTGAAGCCTCACAAGACGTTGTCCAGAGCCAGGTTTTGGTAATCCCCCGATTCTGGGAACGCATTGCACAGACCCTTCTGCAAGGCCTCCCGCAGAAGTTTCATTTTCTTCTCCCTCTGCGATGGCAACATAAGGTCCGCAACCTTACTCTTGTAACGTGGATCAAGAAGAGTTGCCAGCCAGTAAAGATCCGTCTCCTTGATAGCACGTACACGAGGATCCTTATGCAGGCTTTGCAGGATCAGGGAGGCCATGCAGCGTAGGTTTGCAGAGGCATTCGGGGCACAGTCCTCTGGGTCACTGAGGACGACCGGATTCACAGGCACCTCATCCCAGCCACGTAAAAGTCCACGTGTTCCTTGGGACTGTAAATGATCCCTTGAAGACTGCTGCTGCTGATGCTGAGTGCTAGGCTCCATCTCCATGCTGCTGATACAATCATCCTCCTCCTCCTCCTCCTCTTCCTCTTCCTGTGTGCTAGGTGGGCAAGCAGGCCCACTGTCTGGGTAAAGGGGGCCTTGAGAGGTAAGGAAGTCCTCTTCCTCCCTCTGTTCTGCCTCAAGGGCCCTGTCCATTATTCCACGTAGCGTGTGCTCCAACATGTGAATAAGAGGGACAGTCTCAATGATGCATGAACTTTCACTGCTCACCATCCTTGTGGCCTCCTCAAATGGTGACAGGACAGTGCATGCATCCCTGATCAAGGCCCACTGGCGTGGTGAAAAAAAACCTAGCTGCCCTGACCCAGTTCTGCTGCCATATTGGCACAGGTACTCATTGATGGCCCGCTGCTGCGTGTGCAGCCGCTGCAGCATGGCCAACGTAGAGTTTCATCTGGTGGGCATGTCACAGATTAGGCGGTTCTTGGGCAGGTTGTATTCCCTTTGGAGGTCTGTCAGTTGAGCAGTGGCATTATATGACCTCCGGAAATGCACACAGACTTTCCTGGCCTGCTTCAGGACATCCTGTAAGCCCGGGTACCTGCCCAAGAACCGCTGCACCACCAAATTCAGGACATGCGCAAAACAGGGCACGTGGGTGAGTTTTCCCTGTCGCAGGGCAGAGAAGAAGTTGGTGCCATTATCGCTGACCACCATTCCAGGCTTCAGCTAGCGTGGCGTCAACCACCTCTCAGCCTGCCCCTGCAGAGCTGAAAGAACCTCTTCCCCAGTGTGGCTCCTGTGTCCCAAGCACACCAGCTCTAGCACCGCATGGCATCTCTTGGCCTGCATTCCTGCGTAGCCCCTCATACACCTACGGAGCATGGCTGGTTCTGAGGAAACATCACCACAGGAAGAGGCCACAGTGGAAGACGAAGAGGAGGGGGTGGAGGAGAGAGGTGTGTCACAAGCAGTAGTAGTGTTTTGGAGGCGTGGTGGCGGAACAACCTCCAAAACTACTGTACCTTGCCCTGCGTCCTTCCCAGCTGCAAGCAGAGTCACCCAATGGGCCGTAAAAGACAGGTAACGTCCCTTTCCATGCCTGCTGGACCATGAGTCAGCGGTAAGATGCACCTTACCACTGACCGCCCTGTCCAGCGAGGCATGGACATTGCCTTCCACATGTCGGTAGAGAGCCGGATTCGCCTTCCGTGAGAAAAAGTGGCGTTTTGGTACTTGCCACTGAGGTACTGCACATTCCACAAACTCACGGAAGGGGGCAGAATTTACCAACTGAAAAGGTAGCAGTTGAAGTGTTAGCAATTTCGCTAAGCTAGCATTCAACCGCTGGGCATGTGGATGGCTGGGAGTGTACTTTCGGCGCTGCAGCAGCTGGGGCAGGGAAATTTGTCTGGTTCCATCATTAGATTGCCCACATGTACTACCACTACTAGGTTGTGACACACCTATTTCTACACCTTCACTGCAGGCTTCAGAGAGGACTGGGGGTCTAGTGGGGTTGGAGGTCACAGAAGGGCAAGGGGAGGTCCGCTTTGGTCTTTGGTGTGGGTCTTTCTGGTATGCTTGCCAACGAGCTGCATGGCAGGTCGACATATGTCTTGACAAGCATGTGGTGCCCAAGCGGGTGATGATTTGGCCACGCGAGATATGCTTGAGACATATGTTGCAAACAGCAAAGGTACAATCTGATGGACATGTTTCAAAAAAGGCCCACACCAAAGAACTTTTGCTGTACCGTTGAGACATAGCAGTGCCATGCGAAGATGTGCCACGTAATGCAGTTGGTGTGCTGCCCTTAAGCTGACCCCTGGAGGGCATCCTGCCTCTTTGGGGATGTGCCTGTGCCTCGTACTCCTCCTCCTCTTCCTCCTCCTCCTCTCTTCTATCAGGCACCCAGGTAGAGTCAGTGACCTCATCATCCCCTCCCTCCTCATCATCACTGTCGAAAACCTGGCAGTATGCTCCAGCTGGGGGAACATCACTCCCAGATTGCTGTCCCTCTGGGCCACCCCCTCTCCCTGGGCTCACATCAATGCCTTCCTCTATCTGTGTTCTGTCATCGGAGTCTTCAAAACGCTGCGCATCTTCCTGCAGCATGTACCCAACACTGTGTTGAAACAGTTCGGGGGACTCCTCAGGAGGACATAGTGGGACTAGGGAAGGATTGTGTGAAGCCATTGTGCAGAGGGAAGAGGACGCCTTGGCAGCTGCTTTGCCAGACAAACTTAGATCAGTCTGTGTGAGAGAGGATGAGGAGGATGAGGACGGCTTGGTCCACTCTACTAATTGCTCTGCATGTTGAGGATCAACACGGCCAGCTCCCGAAAAGAAGGACGAGCGGCCATGGCCACGGCCACGTGCTGAAGAGGATGCACCACATCCACCACCAGCGTTACCTCTAAATGCAGAGCCTGCTTGCCCTTGTCACTCTCTGTCTCTCTTTGTTGTCCTTCCAGACATATTTATGCGTTCAGGTGCTATGTAACAGCACACGCGCAGTGACACCAACTGCTTTCAGGTGGTATGTAACAGCAAACGTGCAGTGACACCAACTGCGTTCAGGTGCTATGTAACAGCACACGTGCAGTGACATCAACTGCGTTCAGGTGGTATGTAACAGCAAACGTGCAGTGACACCAACTGCGTTCAGGTGCTATGTAACAGCACACGTGCAGTGACACCAACTGCGTTCAGGTGGTATGTAACAGCAAACGTGCAGTGACACCAACTGCGTTCAGGTGCTATGTAACAGCACATGTGTAGTGACACCAACTGCATTCAGGTGGTATGTAACAGCAAACATGCAGTGACACCAACTGCGTTCAGGTGCTATGTAACAGCACACGTGCAGTGACACCAACTGCATTTAGGTGGTATTAAACAGCACACGCGCAGTGACAACAACTGCGTTCAGGTGCTATGTAACAGCAAACGTGCAGTGACACCAAATGCGTTCAGGTGGTATGTAAAAGCAAACGTGCAGTGACACCAACTGCGTTCAGGTGCTATGTAACAGCACACGTGCAGTGACACCAACTGTGTTCAGGTGGTATTAAACAGCACACGTGCAGTAAGAGCGACTGCGTTCAGGTGCTATGTAACAGCACACATGCAGTGACACCAACTGCATTTAGGTGGTATTAAACAGCACACGCGCAGTGACAACAACTGCGTTCAGGTGCTATGTAACAGCAAACTTGCAGTGACACCAAATGCGTTCAGGTGGTATGTAACAGCAAACGTGCAGTGACACCAACTGCGTTCAGGTGCTATGTAACAGCACAAGCGCAGTGACACCAACTGCGTTTAGGTGGTATGTAAAAGAAAACGTGCAGTGACACCAACTGCGTTCAGGTGGTATGTAACAGCAAATGTGCAGTGACACCAACTGCATTCAGGTGGTATGTAACAGCAAACGTGCAGTGACACCAACTGCGTTCAGGTGGTATGTAACAGCAAACGTGCAGTGACACCAACTACGTTCAGGTGGTATGTAACAGCAAACGTGCAGTGACACCAACTGCATTCAGGTGCTATGTAACAGCACACGTGCAGTGACACCAACTACGTTCAGGTGGTATTAAACGGCACACGTGCAGTAAGAGCGACTGCGTTCAGGTGCTATGTAACAGCACACGCGCAGTGACACCAACTGCATTTAGGTGGTATTAAACAGCACACACGCAGTGACAACAACTGCGTTCAGGTGCTATGTAACAGCAAACGTGCAGTGACACCAAATGCGTTCAGGTGGTATGTAAAAGCAAACGTGCAGTGACACCAACTGCGTTCAGGTGCTATGTAACAGCACACGTGCAGTGACACCAACTGCGTTCAGGTGGTATTAAACAGCACACGCGCAGTAAGAGCGACTGCGTTCAGGTGCTATGTAACAGCACACGCGCAGTGACACCAACTGCATTTAGGTGGTATTAAACAGCACACGCGCAGTGACAACAACTGCGATCAGGTGCTATGTAACAGCAAACGTGCAGTGACACCAAATGCGTTCAGGTGGTATGTAACAGCAAACGTGCAGTGACACCAACTGCGTTCAGGTGGTATGTAACAGCACAAGCGCAGTGACACCAACTGCGTTTAAGTGGTATGTAAAAGAAAACGTGCAGTGACACCAACTGCGTTCAGGTGGTATGTAACAGCAAATGTGCAGTGACACTAACTGCGTTCAGGTGGTATGTAACAGCAAACGTGCAGTGACACCAACTGCGTTCAGGTGGTATGTAACAGCAAACGTGCAGTGACACCAACTGCGTTCAGGTGGTATGTAACAGCACACGTGCAGTGACACCAACTGCGTTCAGGTGGTATGCAACAGCAAACGTGCAGTGACACCAACTGTGTTTAGGTGGTATTATACAACACATGCGCAGTGACAACAACTGCGTTCAGGTGCTATCTAACAGCAAATGTGCAGTGACACCAAATGCGTTCAGGTGGTATGTAACAGCAAACGTGCAGTGACACCAACTGCGTTCAGGTGCTATGTAACAGCACAAGTGCAGTGACACCAACTGCGTTCAGGTGGTATGTAACAGCACACGTGCAGTGACACCAACTGCGTTCAGGTGGTATGTAACAGCAAACGTGCAGTGACACCAACTGCGTTCAGGTGCCATGTAACAGCACACACGCAGTGACACCAACTGCGTTCAGGTGGTATGTAACAGCACACGTGCAGTGACACCAACTGCGTTTAGGTGGTATGTGTAACGGAATGACCCGTGACAGACTGAGATTCTCCTATGTCTAGGGTCACCTTATGTCCACTAGGGCCATAGGGTGACAAACAAATGATATCATATATTACATGAGATGGGACATTAATAATAATTCATATTGCAGGACTGGAGTATTGCAAGGGGCCATGTTGACTTGACACTTGTCTTAACAAGACAGTGACTCATCCCTCTGTATAATAGGCTTTTAAAATGCTAAGTGAAGCCGGGCTTGTGAAATACCTTTCATTCTGTGGAAAGGTGTTAATTGCATCGGGTTCTGAAAGACCTTTTGATTGCGTGATTCATTGGGCCAGATTCAGGTAGAGTTAGGCTGGAGTATCAGTGATACTCCAGCCTAACTCTCACTTTGAGCCGGCGTTTCTGTTTTCTGTAAGCAGAAAACAAGAAACGCCGGGTTGGAGTTCCTATACGAGCGGCGTAATTGTATTTCGCCGTCGTATCGGAACTGCAATTTTAAAAATGGCGCTCGGGGCGTTCCCGCTGAATAACGCCGAGAATATGTTAATCAGCGAGAATCGGCAATTCACGATTGTATTCGGGCCCGACGCAGTGATTTTCCGACGTTTCCGTAAGAGATACACGGCGTAAAGAAAAACCAGCCCCCTAGTGGAGTATCCTATGTTAAGTATGGCCGTTGTCATTGCGTCGAATTTAAAAATGTTCGCGTCGTTTGCGTAAAACGTCCGTGAATGGGGATTGACGTCATTGACGTTCACTGACAGAATTTGGAGCATGCGCACTGACAGTCGACGCATGCGCAGTACGTTTGCCGTGGGATCACACCTAGTTTAAATAACAGCCCCCCTACCCGCCCAATTTGAATTCCGCCGGCTCATTTTCGCTACGCCGCCGCAACTTTAGGAGCAAGTGCTTTGTGAATAACAGTACTTGCTCCTAAATTTTCGGCGGAGTAACGTAAATGAGAAACGTTACTCCAAAATAAAGATTCGCCCATCTACCTGAATCTGGCTCATTGTGTTTAAAACAATGTGTTAAAGTCTCCATTCAGATGTACTGAATTAGCATGTCAATTATGTTTAGGAATGTATTGATGCCCAAGTGTCAGAGACAGTACGTCTGTCTAGATAATGTGGATTGAGATCAAGGCATTGTGTAATTGTAGTTTGGAATGTGACAGATCTGTCAGTATCGGTGCCAAAATGTGTATTAGATAATTAGCCTCAGTGTGTGAATAGGGGGGTAGAGATGGCATTGTCCTGTGATTGGCTGTAACATCTTGTACTGTATAAGAAGCTGAGAAGAAACCAATAAAGTGTTCATATCTTTGGAAGCAAGCACAGAGCAGAGTCTAGTCTTGATTATGGGAATTGATATGGATCGTGTATGTAGTATTGTCGGAGTGTGTCGGATAAGCTTGTCGTGGTTGGATGGAAGGTCGTAAACGGTGGTGACCGTTACATTTGGTGGCATAGCAGTGGGATGATTCCATCTTCAGAAGTAAGGGCACATGACAATGGAGACGAATGGATGAAGCTCTCTTCCCTCAAGGACTTACTGGAGAGCCGGGGGGCAGAGCGGCCAGCAACCGTAAGAAAAGGGACATTATCGCAGAACTGGTCGAAATGGATATAGCTAAAAGGCCCGTCGTAACAGACAGGACACCCGAAGAAGCAAGTTTTAATCGGGCTGTTAACCTAAGACTGACACATTATGGTCCTAACCCTCCACCGGAGATCAGGGACCGAGTTATAGCGGCTCTGAATGCCACCTTGCTACAGCGAAGAAGTGCTGCAGCAGCTGAAGTCACAGCAGCACCAACTAAAGAGAGAGGAGAGGTGCAGACACCAGTCTCCATGGAAGAGGAATTCCAAAGAAGGTTGCAAGAGATGCGGATACAGCACAGAGGACCAGTATCAGAGGACGTCCTGTTGGGATGGTCGGATGTGACTCGGTGCCAACTCTGGAAGGAAGCGTTAGCTCGGGAGCAGTATCACCAAGGAAAGGTCCTGCCCTCCATCTATGCAAGATACTGGCCGCAGTATGACGTACGATTGCTGTTGTTGGGGGAACAACCAAAGTAGGAGTGGACAGCTGAGTTAAGCAGGCTGATCCGGGCAGAGATGCAGCTAGATGAGAGCTACAGAGCCCTCCGGTGGCATGTGAGCGGGAGTGGCACTTGAAGGACATAATAGAGCACAGAGAGGAAAAATTGAATATCCCGGGAGGCCACTGGTTACAGGAAGATTTGGAATTTCTGGCCATTCAGGAATGGGATTTGGAAATCGCCTATAGACAGCTGCTGGACTCTGCTCAGCAGCAGGGTGGGGCTCCCGTTGCCTGGGACTATGAGGAAATTTCAGATGACAACTGTGAAATCCTGGCTGATGAATCGGCAGTGGAAAATATGGAGATTGCCATCCCTAAAGCCGAAGCAGATGGTGTGGAGTTCCAGAGAGCTGGGGCTGGGGGTTGGCCCCTCTCTCCAGCAACAAGCTGAGTTGGTAAAGCTTTTACCCCCAGCTGAATCACTGGCAACAGAGCAGAGTGCCCCAGGCCTCTGCTTCTCACTAACAGAAGAGGGGGACCCTGTGGTAGTGGATGGGACTGTGGTCTCCACTCACAGCAACCCAGCGGAAGAGCTGGCAACAGAACAGAGGGTCACGGACCTATGCTCTCCACTAATGGAAGAGGGGAACCCTGTGGTAGTGGATGGGACTGTGGTCTTCACTCACAGCAACCCAGCGGAAGAGCTGGCAACAGAGCAGAGTGTCATGGGCCTCTGCTCCTCACTAACAGAAGAGGGGGACCCTGTGGTAGTGGATGGGACTGTGGTCTCCACTCACAGCAACCCAGTGGAAGAGCTGGCAACAGAACAGAGGGTCACGGACCTCTTCTCTCCACTAACGGAAGAGGGGGGCCCTGTGGTAGTGGATGGGACTGTGGTCTCCACTCACAGCAACCCAGCGGAAGAGCTGGCAACAGAGCAGAGTGTCATGGGCCTCTGCTCCTCACTAACAGAAGAGGGGGACCCTGTGGTAGTGGATGGGACTGTGGTCTCCACTCACAGCAACCCAGCGGAAGAGCTGGCAACAGAACAGAGGGTCACGGACCTCTGCTCTCCACTAACGGAAGAGGGGGATCCTGTGGTAGTGGATGGGACTGTGGTCTCCACTCACAGCAACCCAGCGGAAGAGCTGGCAACAGAGCAGAGTGCCCCGGGCCTCTGCTCCCAACTATCAGAAGAGGGGGTTCCTGGGGTAGTGGATGGTACAGGACTGGGACAGGAGGATGTCGGCTTTGCTTTGCAAGCACCGGGGGGTTTTCACCTAGCACCAGTGGATGGGACTTCAGTCTCCACTGGTATACCCCAGGAAGGGGGGGCAGTTGGCCCAGACCCCCTACAGCATGATGGACTGAGCCCAGCCGCCCAGCGGCTGAAAGGACTCCAGGGAGAAGGGCCAGTCCAGGCCTCTCCCCAGCGGCAGGCGTGTTCTCTGAGAGAGGCAGAGGTTGGCGGGGTGAGTAATGCTCAGTTTGGAGACATTTTTGGGGTACAGTATGGATACCAGCATTGGAGGACTGGAACTACTGACTGACTTCGGAGTCAACCCATTTGGGGTTCACTCCTGTGTCCGTCTCCCACCGAAAGGGGAAAGATGTAATGGAAATACCCGTGACAGACTGATAGACATGATATTCTCCTATGTCTAGGGTCACCTTATGTCCACTAGGGCCATAGGGTGACAAAGAAATTATATCATATATTACATGAGATGGGACATTAATAATAATTCATATTGCAGGACTGGAGTATTGCAAGGGGCCATGTTGATTTGAGACCAGGTTAACAAGACAGTGACTCATCCCTCTGTATAATAGGCTTTTGAAATGCTAAGTGAGGCCGGGACCTGAAAGACCTTTTGATTGTGTGATTTATTGTGTTTAAAACAATGTGTTAAATTCTCCATTCAGATGTACTGAATTAGCATGTCAATTATGTTTAGGAATGTATTGATGCCCAGGTGTCAGAGACAGAACATCTGTCTAGATAATGTGGATTGAGGTCAAGGCATTGTGTAATTGTAGTTTGGAATGTGACAGATCAGTCAGTATCGGTGCCGAAATGTCTATTAGATAATTAGCCTCAGTGTGTGAATAGGGGGTGGAGACAGCATTGACCTGTGATTGGCTGTAACATCTTGTACTGTATAAGAAGCTGAGAAGAACGAAATAAAGTGTTCATATCTTTGGAAGCAAGCACAGAGCAGAGTCTCGTCTTGATTATGGGAAATGGAATGGATCGTGTATGCAAGATTGTCAGATTGTGTCGGATAAGCTTGTCATGGTTGTATGGAAGGTCGTAAACGGTGCTGACCATTACAGTATGTAACAGCAAACGTGCAGTGACACCAACTGCGTTTAGGTGGTATTAAACAGCACACGCGCAGTGACAACAACTGCATTCAGGTGCTATGTAACAGCAAACGTGCAGTGACACCAAATGCGTTCAGGTAGTATGTAACAGCAAACGTGCAGTGACACCAACTGCGTTCAGGTGCTATGTAACAGCACAAGCTCAGTGACACCAACTGCGTTCAGGTGGTATGTAACAGCAAATGTGCAGTGACACCAACTGCTTTCAGGTGGTATGTAACAGCAAACGTGCAGTGACACCAACTGCGTTCAGGTGCTATGTAACAGCACACATGCAGTGACACCAACTGCGTTCAGGTGGTATTAAACAGCACAAGCGCAGTAAGAGCGACTGCGGTCAGGTGCTATGTAACAGCACACGCGCAGTAACACCAACTGCGTTTAGGTGGTATTAAACAGCACACGCGCAGCGACAACAACTGCGTTCAGGTGCTATGTAACAGCAAACGTGCAGTGACACCAAATGCGTTCAGGTGGTATGTAACAGAAAATGTGCAGTGACACCAAATGCGTTCAGGTGTTATGTAACAGCAAACGTGCAGTGACACCAACTGCGTTCAGGTGGTATGTAACAGCAAACGTGCAGTGACACCAACTGCGTTCAAGTGCTATGTAACAGCACACGCGCAGTGACAACAACTGCGTTCAGTTGCTATGTAACAGCAAACGTGCAGTGACACCAAATGCGTTCAGGTGGTATGTAACAGCAAACGTGCAGTGACATCAACTGCGTTCAGGTGCTATGTAACAGCATAAGCACAGTGACACCAACTGCGTTTAGGTGCTATGTAACAGCACACGCGCAGTGACACCAACTGCGTTCAGGTGCTATGTAATAGCACACACGCAGTGACACCAACTGTGTTTACGTGCTATTAAACAGCACACGCACAGTGACACCAACTGCGTTTACGTGCTATTAAACAGCACACGCGCAGTCAGAGCGACTGCGTTTCTGTGCAATTCAATAGCCCACTCGCATTAACAGCGACTGCGTTTCTGTGCAAATAATTAGCATATGGATAATTAGCGAGCTTCTCGCTGGATTCTGCCGAGAAGCTCGGACGTGTGTATGGGGCCTGTGTCTCTATCTATCTCGTTCTCTCTAACTGTCTCACTGCTCCTCTCTGTAACAAATCCGGAACACACTACACGAGGCCGCCTTGCAGGCTGCCTTTTATAGTGTGGGGCGTGTACTAAACCCCCCTGAGACATAATTGGCCAAAGCCAGCCTGGCTTTGGCCAATTATTGTTCCTCGTTTTTTGGGCCTTGTGATTGGCCAAGCATGCAGGGTCATGGTGCATGCTTGACCAGTCATCAGCGCGCATCGTCGCACTGAATTATGGGTCATTTTGCGTCACTCGAATTTGGCGCGAAAGACCCGTTTTGTTCTTATTTCGACGAACGAACGAACGGCCGATGTTCGAGTTGAACATACGTTCGTTTCAAACACAAAGCTCATCCCTAGCTGTGACCAAGGCCCAAACTGACAGTAAGGCCTCGTACACACGAGGGGATATGTCCGCTGAAAACGGTCCGATGGACCGTTTCAGCAGACATCTCCGCTCGTGTGTATGGGCTAGCGGACAGATTTCTCCACCCGACAGATTTCAAAGCATGCTTTGAAATCTATCCGGTGGGAATCTGTCCGCCCGACATGTCTGCTGGTTAGTACACTTACCAGCAGACATGTCGTCCCCCACTGCCGCCGCGCCGCCGCCAAATGGATTCGGCGCATGCACGGAAGAGTTTAACTTCCTGGTGCGGTGACGTGGCGGTGACGTGGCGGCGTCAACGTCACCGCCGCGTCACCGCCACATCACCGCGCCGGGGAATTTGATCCGATGGTGTGTACACGCCATCGGATCAAACTCCCGATCGGACATATCCGATGGAAATGGTCCGCGGACCGTTTTCATCGGATATGTCCGATAGTGTGTACGCGGCCTAAGAGGTTTTTTGACAAGAAAAGAAGAGGGGAGCTGGACCTTCAATCGGGTGATCAGGTATGGCTCTCTATTAACAATCTCAGGTTAGCCTGCCCATCTAAGTAGTTGGCACCCTAGTTCATGGGACCCTTTCCAGTAAAAAGAAGGATCAATGAAGTATCCTATGAACTATCTTTGCCTGACTCTCTTAAAGTGCACCCTGTGTTCCATGTCTCTTTACTAAAACCTGCAGTTCCCGATCCAATTCCTGATAGGGGGACCAGACCTCCTGAACCTGTTTGTGTCAACGGCTGTGAGGAATATGTGGTAGAGGTCATCTTGGATTGTAGGAAGCGGCAAGAACAAACCCAGTTGCTGATCAAATGGAAGGGATAAGGGCCAGAGGATAACTCCTGGGAACCAGAAGGTAATATCCATGCCAAAAGACTGTTGCGTGCATTTTTTCTTGCCCACCCTGACAACCCAGTGGAAGAGCTGGCAACAGAACAGAGGGTCACGGACCTCTGCTCCTCACTTACAGAAGAGGGGGACCCTGTGGTAGTGGATGGGACTGTGGTCTTCACTCACAGCAACCCAGCGGAAGAGCTGGCAACAGAGCAGAGTGTCATGGGCCTCTGCTCCTCACTAACAGAAGAGGGGGACCCTGTGGTAGTGGATGGGACTGTGGTCTCCACTCACAGCAACCCAGTGGAAGAGCTGGCAACAGAACAGAGGGTCACGGACCTCTTCTCTCCACTAACGGAAGAGGGGGACCCTGTGGTAGTGGATGGGACTGTGGTCTCCACTCACAGCAACCCAGCGGAAGAGCTGGCAACAGAGCAGAGTGTCATGGGCCTCTGCTCCTCACTAACAGAAGAGGGGGACCCTGTGGTAGTGGATGGGACTGTGGTCTCCACTCACAGCAACCCAGCGGAAAAGCTGGCAACAGAACAGAGGGTCACGGACCTCTGCTCTCCACTAACGGAAGAGGGGGATCCTGTGGTAGTGGGTGGGACTGTGGTCTCCACTCACAGCAACCCAGCGGAAGAGCTGGCAACAGAGCAGAGTGCCCCGGGCCTCTGCTCCCAACTATCAGAAGAGGGGGTTCCTGGGGTAGTGGATGGGACTTCAGTCTCCACTGACACAACCTCAGAAAATGGTACAGGACTGGGACAGGAGGATGTCGATTTTGCTTTGCAAGCACCGGGGGGTTTTCACCTAGCACCAGTGGATGGGACTTCAGTCTCCACTGGTATACCCCAGGAAGGGGGGGCAGTTGACCCAGACCCCCTACAGCATGATGGACTGAGCCCAGCCACCCAGCGGCTGAAAGGACTCCAGGTAGAAGGGCCAGTCCAGGCCTCTCCCCAGCGGCAGGCGTGTTCTCTGAGAGAGGCAGAGGTTGGCGGAGTGAGTAATGCTCAGTTTGGAGACATTTATTTGGGGTACAGTATGGATACCAGCATTGGAGGACTGGAACTACTGACTGACTTCGGAGTCAACCCATTTGGGGTTCACTCCTGTGTCTGTCTCCCACCGAAAGGGGAGAGATGTAATGGAATTACCCGTGACAGACTGAGATTCTCCTATGTCTAGGGTCACCTTATGTCCACTAGGGCCATAGGGTGACAAAGAAATTATATCATATATTACATGAGATGGGACATTAATAATAATTCATATTGCAGGACTGGAGTATTGCAAGGGGCCATGTTGATTTGAGACCAGGTTAACAAGACAGTGACTCATCCCTCTGTATAATAGGCTTTTGAAATGCTAAGTGAGGCCGGGACCTGAAAGACCATTTGATTGTGTGATTCATTGTGTTTAAAATAATGTGTTAAAGTCTCCATTCAGATGTACTGAATTAGCATGTCAATTATGTTTAGGAATGTATTGATGCCCAGGTGTCAGAGACAGAACACCTTTCTAGATAATGTGGATTGAGGTCAAGGCATTGTGTAATTGTAGTTTGGAATGTGACAGATCAGTCAGTATCGGTGCCGAAATGTCTATTAGATAATTAGCCTCAGTGTGTGAATAGGGGGGTGGAAATGGCATTGACCTGTGATTGGCTGTAACATCTTGTACTGTATAAGAAGCTGAGAAGAAACCAATAAAGTGTTCATATCTTTGGAAGCAAGCACAGAGCAGAGTCTCGTCTTGATTATGGGAAATGGAATGGATCGTGTATGCAAGATTGTCAGAGTGTGTCAGATAAGCTTGTCATGGTTGGATGGAAGGTCGTAAACGGTGCTGACCATTACAGTATGTAACAGCAAACGTGCAGTGACACCAACTGCGTTTAGGTGGTATTAAACAGCACACGCGCAGTGACAACAACTGCGTTCAGGTGCTATGTAACAGCAAACGTGCAGTGACACCAAATGCGTTCAGGTGCTATGTAACAGCACAAGCTCAGTGACACCAACTGCGTTCAGGTGGTATGTAACAGCAAACGTGCAGTGACACCAACTGCGTTCAGGTGCTATGTAACAGCACACGCGCAGTGACACCAACTGCGTTTAGTTGGTATTAAACAGCACACGCGCAGTGACAACAACTGCGTTCAGGTGCTATGTAACAGCAAACGTGCAGTGACACCAAATGCGTTCAGGTGGTATGTAACAGAAAATGTGCAGTGACACCAAATGCGTTCAGGTGGTATGTAACAGCAAACGTGCAGTGACACCAACTGCGTTCAGGTGGCATGTAACAGCAAACGTGCAGTGACACCAACTGCGTTCAAGTGCTATGTAACAGCACACGCGCAGTGACAACAACTGCGTTAAGGTACTATGTAACAGCAAACGTGCAGTGACACCAAATGCGTTCGGGTGGTATGTAACAGCAAACGTGCAGTGACATCAACTGCGTTCAGGTGCTATGTAACAGCACAAGCACAGTGACACCAACTGCGTTCAGGTGCTATGTAACAGCACACGCGCAGTGACACCAACTGCGTTCAGGTGGTATTAAACAGCACACGCGCAGTGACAACAACTGCGTTCAGGTGCTATGTAACAGCAAACGTGCAGTGACACCAAATGCGTTCAGGTGGTATGTAACAGAAAATGTGCAGTGACACCAAATGCATTCAGGTGGTATGTAACAGCAAACGTGCAGTGACACCAACTGCGTTCAGGTGGCATGTAACAGCAAACGTGCAGTGACACCAACTGCGTTCAAGTGCTATGTAACAGCACACACGCAGTGACAACAACTGCGTTAAGGTACTATGTAACAGCAAACGTGCAGTGACACCAAATTCGTTCAGGTGGTATGTAACAGCAAACGTGCAGTGACATCAACTGCGTTCAGGTGCTATGTAACAGCACAAGGACAGTGACACCAACTGCGTTCAGGTGCTATGTAACAGCACACGCGCAGTGACACCAACTGCGTTCAGGTGCTATGTAATAGCACACACGCAGTGACACCAACTGCATTTACGTGCTATTAAACAGCACACGCGCAGTGACACCAACTGCGTTTACGTGCTATTAAACAGCACACGCGCAGTCAGAGCGACTGCGTTTCTGTGCAATTCAATAGCCCACTTGCATTAACAGCGACTGCGTTTCTGTGAAAATAATTAGCACACGTGCAGTAACAGGTAATGTGTCTATGTGCAATTAACTAGCACACGTTGACTAACACGGAGTACTATGTTTAAGGTAAACCGTAATGCAGGCAATACAACATGTTAGAGCACTGCATCAAGCACAATCTCCTGCCTGACAGATACTAATAGCAGATCTAGCTGAGCTATACAGTTTATAAATATATTGACAACTCCTAGGGATGTGAATATATTCTCTACAAACTGTAAATTTAACTATACTAACTAGCCTTCCTGCTCTATCTATCTATCTATCTATCTATCTATCTATCTATCTATCTATCTATCTATCTGGTAAAAAAGACACTGTGGCCGCGTACACACGTACGAGAACCTCGTCGGGCTAAACGCATCGTTCCTCCCGACGAGGTTCTCGGCCGGCCGTCGAGTTCATTGACCAGGCTGTCGAAAAAGGCATCGAGCCATTAGTCCCATTAAAATGCATGTGCCTCCATTGTGAGGACACTCACTGCTAGTGTTAGGACCACAGAATTATGGGGTGCTTTGGCGCGGCTCAGTGGCTCATGCATGCGTTTGCAAATGCGTGCGGACAAAACCCCTGTTTTTAACGCACATTGTTAGACAGGTTAATTGGTTGTTCTGCTAGCTGGTCGGTAAGTAGGCTTGGTTATTCCCTGGGCATTCCCCAGGTTCTTGTTGTTATCTGCTTTAGCCTTCCATTGCTACTTACTGTGATTGCCAGCCATAGATGGGGGCGGTGGATACGTTTTGTTTCACCTGTGGTGTTTATTTTGGTCCAGCAGTGCACCAACACGTTTGCAGCCATTGTGCTATATGCTGGGTGCTTGGTGTGCTTCTGTACCTTTAAGGAGGGGTGGCTCCCCTTCAGTCCACCTGCCCCTATCGATCCATTATAATGCATGTGCCTCCATTGTGAGGACACTCACTGCTAGTGTTAGGACCACAGAATTATGGGGTGCCTTGGCGCGGCTCTGTGGCTCACGCATGCGTTTGCAAATGCGTGCGGACAAAACCCCTGTTTTTAACGCACATTGTTAGACAGGTTAATTGGTTGTTCTGCTAGCTGGTCGGTAAGTAGGCTTGGTTATTCCCTGGGCATTCCCCAGGTTCTTGTTGTTATCTGCTTTAGCCTTCCATTGCTACTTACTGTGATTGCCAGCCATAGATGGGGGCGGTGGATACGTTTTGTTTCACCTGTGGTGTTTATTTTGGTCCAGCAGTGCACCAACACCTTTGCAGCCATTGTGCTATATGCTGGGTGCTTGGTGTGCTTCTGTACATTTAAGGAGGGGTGGCTCCCCTTCAGTCCACCTGCCCCTATCTATCCATTAAAATGCATGTGCCTCCATTGTGAGGACACTCACTGCTAGTGTTAGGACCACAGAATTATGGGGTGCCTTGGCGCGGCTCTGTGGCTCACGCATGCGTTTGCAAATGCGTGCGGACAAAACCCCTGTTTTTAACGCACATTGTTAGACAGGTTAATTGGTTGTTCTGCTAGCTGGTCGGTAAGAAGCTTGGTTATTCCCTGGGCATTCCCCAGGTTCTTGTTGTTATCTGCTTTAGCCTTCCATTGCTACTTACTGTGATTGCCAGCCATAGATGGGGGCGGTGGATACGTTTTGTTTCACCTGTGGTGTTTATTTTGGTCCAGCAGTGCACCAACACCTTTGCAGCCATTGTGCTATATGCTGGGTGCTTGGTGTGCTTCTGTACATTTAAGGAGGGGTGGCTCCCCTTCAGTCCACCTGCCCCTATCTATCCATTAAAATGCATGTGCCTCCATTGTGAGGACACTCACTGCTAGTGTTAGGACCACAGAATTATGGGGTGCCTTGGCGCGGCTCTGTGGCTCACGCATGCGTTTGCAAATGCGTGCGGACAAAACCCCTGTTTTTAACGCACATTGTTAGACAGGTTAATTGGTTGTTCTGCTAGCTGGTCGGTAAGTAGGCTTGGTTATTCCCTGGGCATTCCCCAGGTTCTTGTTGTTATCTGCTTTAGCCTTCCATTGCTACTTACTGTGATTGCCAGCCATAGATGGGGGCGGTGGATACGTTTTGTTTCACCTGTGGTGTTTACTTTGGTCCAGCAGTGCACCAACACCTTTGCAGCCATTGTGCTATATGCTGGGTGCTTGGTGTGCTTCTGTACCTTTAAGGAGGGGTGGCTCCCCTTCAATCCACCTGCCCCTATCTATCCATTAAAATGCATGTGCCTCCATTGTTAGGACCACAGAATTATGGGGTGCCTTGGCGCGGCTCTGTGGCTCACGCATGCGTTTGCAAATGCGTGCGGACAAAACCCCTGTTTTTAACGCACATTGTTAGACAGGTTAATTGGTTGTTCTGCTAGCTGGTCGGTAAGTAGGCTTGGTTATTCCCTGGGCATTCCCCAGGTTCTTGTTGTTGTCATTAGTCCCGATGGCCCATCGAGGAAATAGAGAACCTGCTCTCTATTTTGGCTCGACGCCTTGCTCGACAGTTTTCTCGGCGAAAACGTACACACGATCGAGCTTCTCGGCAGAATATGGATCCCAACGAGCTTCTCGCTGGATTCTGCCGAGAAGCTCGGACGTGTGTATGGGGCCTATGTCTCTAGCTATCTCGTTCTCTCTAACTGTCTCACTGCTACTCTCTGTAACAAATCCGGAACACACTACACAAGGCCGCCTTGCAGGCTGCCTTTTATAGTGTGGGGCGTGTACTAAACCCCCCTGAGCCATAATTGGCCAAAGCCAGCCTGGCTTTGGCCAATTATTGTTCCTCGTTTTTTGGGCCTTGTGATTGGCCAAGCATGCAGGGTCATGGTGCATGCTTGACCAATCATCAGGGCGCATCGCCGCAGTGAATTATGGGTCATTTTGCGTCACTCGATTTTTGGCGCGAAAGACCCGTTTTGTTCTTATTTCGACGAACGAACGAACGGCCGATGTTCGAGTCGAACATACGTTCGTTTCAAACACAAAGCTCTTTCCTAGCTGTGACCAAGGCCCAAACTGACAGTAAGAGGTTTTTTGACAAGAAAAGAAGAGGGGAGCTGGACCTTCAAGCGGGTGATCAGGTATGGCTCTCTATTAACAATCTCAGGTTAGCCTGCCCATCTAAGAAGTTGGCACCCTAGTTCATGGGACCTTTTCCAGTAAAAAGAAAGATCAATGAAGTATCCTATGAACTATCTTTGCCTGACTCTCTTAAAGTGCACCCTGTGTTCCATGTCTCTTTACTAAAACCTGCAGTTCCCGATCCAATTCCTGATACGGGGACCAGACCTCCTGAACCTGTTTGTGTCGACGGCTGTGAGGAATATGTGGTAGCCAACCTGGATTGTAGGAAGCGGCAAGAACAAGTGAAAGGCTGACCTAAGGTCAGCCTGGGTTTGTAGGAGGAGTCAGGAGGTATTTAAACCCACCCTCCATCCTCCTTCTGGGCGTTGGTTTTCTTGTGTGTGGGGTTTCTGGGTATTGCACGTCACTTCCTGTTTCTGTCCAGAGCAATGGAGGCAGCTGCTGCAGGTGTCCATTGTGCGCTCCTCAGGATTCCCAGCGGACCGGACTGTCTGTACCCCATCCTCCTCTGTCAGCAGAGCACCGCTCACCCCAACCGCCCCCCCGCTTCTCCCGATGCTTGCAGGGGGGGGTGCAGGTCTGTAGTTGTGGCAGGCACCATTGGGGGGGCTGTCCACCATGTCAGCCAGGCCCTTGTCAGCATCATAGGGCCCGCCTGCTTCTCCACTCGGGCTCACGCTGTGGGGGGTCTCTCCATTCTCCCTCCTGCTCCTCTGGGCATACTCGGTGAGAGAGGAACCAGCCGTCCTCCCTCTCACTCCTCCGGGCACCCACGTCCACGTGGTACAGGGCTCCATGGAGACCGCCCGCCTGTTCCTCCCGCCCCCCGTTTGCTCCAATGACATCACCCGCTCCATGGCTCCTCAAGCTAGTCTAGTACCTCTCATGGGGGGATGTTGGTTGGGTCAGGTGCGGTAGTTTGGTGGGCTCAGTCAGCATCGGAGGTCGCATCCCAGTGTAGGGAGGGGAGGGGGGGGTCGAGTGTGTGGGCATGTGCTTTCCCTGTCCGCACTCTGCTTCCTCCTAGCTGTGTCATGTAGCTGAGCGCTGTTTGGCTGAAGGAGCATCTTCCCCAGCGCGGCCTGTTTCCTCCCCTGTGACACATGTCTCTCAGTGACAGCCCAGTGGGTGCTGAGGGCTCCCCGTCAAAGTTTGAGTTTCTCCTGCTAGTTAAGGTTCTTCTGATGGTTACGTTTCTCTTATGTTATGCGATTCATGTTAGGCGATTACGTTTTTCATGCTAGTTATGTCCTCATGCTAGTAATGTCCTCCTGCAATGTGTTTTTTATACTAGTGATGTCCTCATGCGATTATGTTTCACGTGCGGTCACGTTCTCATGCGATCACGTTCGCGTGCGATCGTGGTCATCGTGTTACGTTTCTCATGCAATCACGGTTTTCATGGTGGTTCTCATGCGATTACGTTTCGCATGGTAGTTCTCATGCGATTATGTTTCCCATGGTTCTCATGCAATCATGTTCATGTGCGATCACGGTTCTCGTGTGTTACGTTTCTCATGCAATCACGTTCTCATGCGATTACGTTTCTCATGGTGTCTTCTCATGGCGACCATGTTTCCCATGCGACTATGTTTCCCATGGTATCATGTTTCCCATGCGACTACGTTTCCCATGGTATGTTTCTGACTCGATTACGTTTTTCATGCGACTACGTTTCCCATGCAACTACGTTTCCCATGGTATTATGTTTCTGATACGATTACGTTTCCCATGGTATTCTGATGCAATTACTTTTTTTTTTTTTTTTTTTTTTCATGCGACTACGTTTCCATGCGATTACGTTTCTCATGGTGTCTTCTCATGCGGTTACGTTTTCCATGTGACTACGTTTCCCATGGTATGTTTCTGACTCGATTACGTTTTTCATGTGACTACGTTTCCCATGGTATATGTTTCTAATTCGACTACGTTTTTTCATGCGACTTTTTTTCATGCGACTCGGTTTCCCATGGTATTATGTTTCTGATATGATTACGTTTCCCATGGTATAATGTTTCTGATGCGATTACATTTTTTCAGGCGACTGTTTTTCATGCGACTATGTTTCCATGCGATTACGTTTCCCATGGTATTATGTTCTAATGCAATTACGTTTCTGGTGCGATTGCAGTTTCATGCGGGTTTGTTTCTCATGCGATTATGGTTTTAATCGCATGGATTAAAACTTGCAGGAACCTTAAGATTTAAGAGCTCTCCATACCTTGATATATAGGACTCATTCACGGACTTGTGTTAATAACAGCATATCTTTTATATATGCCATTTTATTTATGTCATATCATTTTTATTATTATTTTATTTTATTTTTTGATACATTTATTATAATTACATATGCATTTACAGTAGCACTTACATATTCATTCTGTAGTGACTAGAACGCGTGTATTTTCGATACAAGGTTGCATACCCATGCCAGCTGATTATCTAGATTAAGGCATAACCCAATATTTAAGATCTGCATGCGCTCATATGCATGCGTTCACATGCATTTTTTTGGTATTTCTTGTGGTTCTCAAAAGCAGGGTGTGTTAATTCACATTTTCAGGTTCTGAGATCAGTTTATGAACCTACTAGTTAGCGCTGTTAATGTGCTATAGATTGATGATACGTTTAAAACATTAATTTTGTGTACATAACCCTTTATACGATTATGGTTTAATGTTCTCATGTGAGTTTGTTTCGGATGCGTTTAAGTTTTTTCATGCGACTACGTTTTTCATGCAATTACGTTTCTCATAGTTTCTCATGCAATTGCGTTCTCATGGTTCCTCATCTGATTACGTTTCTCATGCGATTACGGCTCATGTGTTTGTTACTGATGCAATTATGTTTCTCATGGTATCACGTTTCTCATGGTTCTCAGGCGATCACGTTTTTCATGCGTTACGTTTCTCATGCGGTTACGTTCTCATGTGATTGTGTGACGTTTCTCAGGATGTCATGTTCTCATGTGATTACGTTTCTCATGGTTTACTCGTGTGTTTTCATTTCTCATGTCCATGCGGTTAAGTTTCTCATGTGCACATTTCTCGAGCTAGTTACGGTTCCCAGGCGATCACGTTTCTCATGCTGGTCATGTTCCCTTGCAATTACGTTTCTAACGCTAGTCATGTTCTTGTGCTTTGCACTTTCATGTGTCGCGTTTCTCAGGCTAGTCATGTTCTCATGCTATTTTACATTGTTTCATGCAGTTATGTCTCATGTTTTTTCGTTCCTCAGACAATTTTACGTTTCTACGGTGAGTTTTACGTTACGTTTCTCATGCTATTCATGTTTTCTCGTATTTACGTTTCTCTTGCAGGTTTTAGTTGTGATGCAATTATTGGTTATTAATGTGTTTGTACGGTTACGCTTCTCATACATTTTATGCTTCTCATATGTTTTACGCTTCTCATACGATTACGCTTCTCATACGTTTACGCTGTTCTGGGTATTATGTTCTCAAGTGTATTACGCTTCTCATGCTATTCGTGTTTCTCATGTTTTTTCGTTTCTCGTACTATTCACGTTTCTCGTACTATTCACGTTTCTCGTACTATTCACGTTTCTCGTACTATTCACGTTTCTCGTACTATTCACTTCTCATGCTTTTTTACTTCTCATGCTATTCGTGTGCTCAGGTGCTTATGTCTCTCATGCTACTTCACGTCGCTCATGCAACTTCAGGTCTATCATATAGATTTACGCTTCTCACACGATTACGCTTCTCATACGTTTACGCTGTTCTGGGTATTATGTTCTCAAGTGTATTACGCTTCTCATGCTATTTGTGTTTCTCATGTTTTTTCGTTTCTCGTTCTATTCACGTTTCTCGTTCTATTCACGTTTTCTCGTACTATTCACGTTTTCTCGTACTTTTCACGTTTTCTCGTACTATTCACGTTTTCTCGTACTATTCACTTCTCATGCTTTTTTACTTCTCATGCTATTTGTGTGCTCTGGTGCTTATGTCTCTCATGCTACTTCCTGTCGTTCATGCAACTTCAGGTCTATCATACAGGTTTCAGTCGTGATGGTTTCTAATTGGTAGTTTGATATCATCATTGTAGATTCATGGCGTTTCACCGCTGGGGGGGGGTCACCCATCACGTCTATGGGTGCTTACGGATTGAGATGATCGTTTTTAATTGGCTTGTACGGTGGCAAGTCTCCTCATCCGTTTCTCATACGTTTCATGCATCTCGACATACTATGACCTGACACGTCTTCAGGTTCATCAGGCCTGAGTGTACGTTTTTAATTTGCCTGCCACGCCTCAGGTTGCTCGGCCTTTGCAATTCATGGGTTTGTCTCATTCTCAGTCCAGCTGCATTAGTCCACACTTGCCTACATTTTATTTTCATAGTCTGTGCATTCATATTTGTTCATGGCCACTCTCCACTGCTGGTTACCTGTCACGTCTATGGGTACTGTCGGATTGAGATGTTCGTTTCTAATTGGCTTGTGCGGTGGCAAGTCCCCTCATCCGCTTCTCACGGCTTTCATCACGTTCATACGTCACATTATCTCACTACTTACATCACTTGCCTGACACGTCTTCAGGTTCATAGGCTTGAGTGTTACGTTTTTAATTGGCCTGATTTGCCTCAGGTTGCTCAGCCTTGCTAGTTTCTTGAAACTGACACATTTCAGTCTTCCGCTACATTTTCGTTCCTGCTCTACATTACTGCGTGTGTTAGTCAGGGACACCTACGTAGGTAGGGGTAAGGGAGGTAGGGATTTTTCCTTTTCCTAAGGTGAGTTGGGGCTCGTTGATTATGTTTTTAACGATGTTGTTCTTCTTTGCAGATTTCATGTCACGGGCAGCAGATATCGCAGAGTTTGCCGCCATCTGTCTTTCTCCGGTTACGAATTCTATGCATGGTAGCACACTCTCCTTGAAACTCCTGATACAGCCTTCTTTTTTACAGACTGAGCTTGATCTTCAAGTCCTGGGTTCTTTTTCTCACTGACATTCAGTTCCTACTTGCCTTTTTGCTTCTTTTGCCACTTTCAGCTCAAACGGGTTTTCAAGCTGGGCCCAGGACAGTCTGGGCACTAGACTTTTGCGGATGTACTCGGGGATAGGCCACTTTACTTTCCCTAGTACTCCCTTCTCTGCTAGCACAGGGCATGACTCGTAGCCATACCCTGCTGCTTAACCAGGGTAGAACTTCAATATCCTCTCTGGGCCGTGCTTGCAGTACAGGTGCAGTTTCTGCTGCCATTCGTCGAGGGGTCTGTATTCTCGTTGTTGAAAAGTTAGATTGGCGGTAGTCAGCTTTCTTTTCCGGACATATGTCAGCTCCACATGTGTGTCACAGGCATTCTTACGTTGGGGGCTTGTGGTTGCATACAGTTACTTTCATTTTGAATCTCTTGGCTAGCTCATCCTACCGTTTTATTTTTTGCCCCCTTTTAGGCATACTGACCACGTGACCCCGGCACACCTCAGGTCACTTTCCCACCTCAGATCAATTTCCCTGTTTTCCCCTCAGACCTTTCCTTAGCACGATTACCAGAGACTCCGAGTACAAGTGAAAGGCTAACCGAAGGTCAGCCTGGGTTTGTAGGAGGAGTCAGGAGGTATTTAAACCCGCCCTCCATCCTCCTTCTGGGCGTCGGTTTTCTGGTGTCCCACCCACCCATCCCGTTTTTTATTGCTATTTCTTCTTTTACTTCTACTTGGGTATGCCCCCTTTTGGGCATACTGACCACGTGACCCCGGCACACCTCAGGTCACTTTCCCACCTCAGATCAATTTCCCTGTTTTCCCCTCAGACCTTTCCTTAGCACGATTACCTGAGACTCCGAGTACAAACCCAGTTGCTGATCAAATGGAAGGGATTCGGGCCAGAGGATAACTCCTGGGAACCAGAAGGTAATATCCATGCCAAAAGACTGTTGCGTGCATTTTTTCTTGCCCACCCTGACAAAAAAGCCGACTGGGCATCCAGAGGCTGCCCCTTGGGGGGGGGCAATGTCAGGGACTTATTTTGGTCCTGGTGTGCGTGCATGCGCACGCAAACCATCCCTTTTTAAAGACAGCAGCACCTGCCTGCAATTGCGCGCCTTCGCGTGTCTAATGCGCACGCGCCAACGGCACGCGCGCTTGCGCGACGGTAGCGCTTTTGTGTGCACGTTAATTCGTGTTGGCGCTAAAACCCCTTTAAAAACCTGCTGGCTCCACCCACACATTGCTGTCTGATCTGCAGCTTCTGTGTAGTATCCTGTACCTGAACCTGATTACCTGTTATCCTTACCGAATCGGGTTGTCTGACTATCCGAATCTCCCCAACCTCTGACCCTTGGCTTACTATTGACCCTGCTCCTCTGATTGCTCCTCTATTGCCAGAACATTCTGCCTGTACCTGTGACTACGCTCCAGCCTTCCGTATCTGCTACCTGATTACCCGTTGTGACACGGCTTGTCTGACTCCGCTATTGCCTGTTGTCTTCTAACCAGCTTACCTTACCAGCTTGCTGCAGCAGTACCTGCATCACCAGTTAGGGTTGCTGACCCGCTCCAGTGGTCTCCAGTCCCACCGCTCCAGAAGCGATCAGCATCCTGCACCTACGACTACACTACTCCGGCACTCCTACCTTGCTGCGCTCCTGAGCCCGCTGTTCCCATCCCAGCGGCTTGCAAGCCAGGGCTGTAAGAGAGGCCTCATCCTGTGACTAGGCTCTGGCTACCAGGTACGTGGTACATAACAATGTAATACTCAGTGACCCAGAGGAGTCTGCTTCTCATGCCTCCCTCATTCTTCAAAGCTTGCAAAGGGAGCAGAAAATATGTGGCATCAAGAAGGATAACTATTGGTTGGTAACCCTCCTTGCCCACCGTTGAAAGGGGAAAGTCTCAGAACTTATCCTATCCTCACAGAGGGAGCAGAAAATGAAATCTCTTGAGGACACAAGAGGAGTTTATGTGATGCCTTTCCCAACTCTGGTAGGAAAATGTGGTTTTGATGCTTCTGTTTGTCAAGAGAGGAGTGGAGAAGGGGGCCACCTCAGTGATACATTTCAATATTTTTTAGTCCTCTGCACCCAGGGCTGTTAGCTTCCACATCCCATCAGCAGTGTCTTCATCATATGGTGGGAGATTATCTAGGGGTAAAAACAGATACTGTAGATATGGAGAGCTATTCAGTTGATGGGTTACTGGGTCAGGAGAATAGACCACTGGCCAGAACATGCCCACTATGCAATAGAGGAATGTAGGCCAACTGGAAGCTTGGCCAGCTGGAAGCAGTGCTGTAGGTCCATACACCCCATGGACCCGGCAGTGAAAGGGTTAAAGAAATAAGCGCTATATGACCCAAAATTGAGTAGGTCCATATCTTGAGGTGAGAGGCTGTAGGTGGCAGTTATATCACATGTGGTGGTGAATGTGCATACATATTTGTGTGCTCACTGGTGGAATTGATGTGGCTTACTAGTAAAAATTTACAAAAGAAGCCTTTGAGAATACTTTGCTTATACTTTTATGTATCCACTTACAGATTATTGCTCTTAAAAGAAGTGTGTGGACATAGGGTTATAGTGCTACAGTAAATGTAAAGGTAGGATCTCATGCATAAAGACTATTGTATCCCTGCCTAAAATAGGGTTCTTCAATCAGATTTCTACATTCTTATAATCATTACTTAAAAGATTAAAACTGAAAAGGTTGTAACTTACTAGAACAAGATGGTAGTTTACAAATTTGTGTGGTTTCTGGTTTTTCACTACTACAATTCATTGTTGTATTGTCGCTTGTACCACAAAGAATTTGCCTTTCTTGGGTTCCATTGCCACAGGTCACAGAACACTAGAAATAAAAATAAAAGATTATAATACTACTTCTGCAGGTAGTTAATATGAAAGTGTGTCTTTGTATAACTACTATGGAATTCTCATTGTTAGCATTTATGCAGTTCCTTCCACTGACCCATAGTGACCGCCAGTGTAAGGAACATGTTTTTTTCTAATGATCACCATTGTAGGGGAAAAAAGAGAAGTCAACTACGCTAAAATAATAAACAATAATGAAAAAGCAGCCGAGTGCTTAAATAATGAAGAGCAACTGAAAACTCAAAGGAAGCTGCACCTGACTGTACTAACAAACACAGTGTAAACAAATGATAAAAAACAGGATGCGCTACAAACATAAACAAAATAAATGTCCACAGGTGATAGTCATAAGAACATAAACATAACCCGTCCAAAGAGGTGAGGAAAGAGGTATACAGCGGGGGATGATCCGGTGTAATACAGTATCCCGCCCTTAGGTTATGTTTGTTGTTGGATCATTTCCGGCCGGAGTTCCAGCATAATCTGACACGCCTGTTTCCACTTTTGTTTCATGTAAGTGAGTTTTTGTCTTTTTAATACATTTTAAGTGATGGTATCACACTATTGCAGCCTTTTTGTTTCTCCCTGGCAATCCATTCCGAGGGCTCAATCCTATTTGCTGCCGATGGGGACCAATAAGTGACCTGGCTCTACGACTTCCTCCTAGTGGATAATCACACGCTATCTGCGGTTCTCTTTTAAATAAGGGGCCACCAGAGTTCTGGTAAGCGGCTATTATTTTCTGCAAGGTGGAGGATCTTCTATCAGCACTTTTTAATAGAGTGTCACCCTGATCATCAATATTATTCACATTCTTCTTCACTGGTGTTGACATTTTCAATTAATTTAAAATTCATTTGTTTTTGATTGGATCAGATGGACATTAGTCTTATGACTATCACCTGTGGACATTTATTTTGTTTTGTTCATGTTTGTAGCGCATCCTGTTTTTTACCATTGTAGGGGGCATTGTACTTCTCAATCACCACCAATATAAGAGTGATGAGTGGAACCATCCTTCCACTGAAGGGTCATGTTTTCTCTCACTGACCAGCAATGCAAGATGCTTTCCTCCTCTCATTCGACTACCACTGTAAGAAGGCCCTTTTCCCACTGGCCACAAATGTAAGAGAGCAATACACTGGCCATATAAAAATAAAATCGTTCCCAAACTGGGAGTCTGATATTGTTTAGATTGGAGTGTCATCCATCATTTGGGTAGGGTGTAACTGTATTCACAATGCATATTATTCAGAAAAGGAAAAATGAAAAAAAAAAAAAAAAAACAGGCTTACTCTCAAAATTTATTTATTAAAGAAACAACAAAGCGATGTGCACGTGGTGCATTATGGCCGTTTCCAATAAAGTGCAGTGTCCCTCAATGTTGCCGTACCCTTCAAGATTGCAGAACTGATCCCACCTCTAAAACAATACCCCCCAAAAATAAGAGCCCCCTTTTACTAAACTACATTTTTAGTACAGTAATCTTGTGTATTATATCGCGCACCATACAGAAATAATCCTGTTTGTAGGTGCAGTTTGGAGGTTTGGCATTTTTCAGAAAACTACATACTGTAGAGTAAAGTAAAAAAAAAAAAATAAGTCATACAGATGTAACTTGAATGTTTCATGCAAATGAATGACTCCATCAAGACATGTAGCAAGAAGAGTGCAATGGTGCTAAAATTTAAATAGATATCCACCCATAGGGATCCAGTAACCCCATGACAAAAAAAAAAAAATTCAAAATAAACACAGAACATGATATAGATGGGCCAAGTATTGAAGGGAGTGAGTGGTATGAGGCTTCATGGTTGCCCTAGCCATAACATGTGTGCACTAGAAGGCCACCACACATAGGCTTAATACCATTTCAGGAAATAAATAGCAAGATCCACTAGATGCATAGCCGCTCACCCCATCTACTTACCTGTAGGTACAGTTACTATCTTCTAAACATGCCCTGTTTAGGAGGTATTTACATGTGTAGCAAGCCGGTGATGTCACAGGCACATGTGCACTGCGCTCTTAATAGATGGCACACTCGAGTGTGCCATCCATTGAGAGTGCTGTGCCGTGATCGTGACTCTGGCTTTCATGCGCAGGAGTGACGTCATTGCAGCTTGGCCGAAGTCCATGAACCCGGAAGATTAGGTGAAGATAGAATCCCTATCAGCAGTGACAGGGTGCTGCAGGAGAGATCCATTTTAAGTCTGCAATAATGTGCTAGTAGCAAATTATGACATCAACCTGCAGGTTGACCAGGTTGTTGTTTTTTTTTTTTTTACAGTTTAATATTTTGCTGCCTAAAAAAGGACTAGATATAGTGTATATGATGTTTACGTTAGCTAATTTGCATGTGATTTTCAGTTGACAATAAAGAAAGGTTACAATGCATGGGGATCATAAGTGACAAGGGCCAAAAAAATAACATAGTCATATGGTAAAAGAAAAAAAATGGCTCAAATATTGGCAACAATGAAAACTGTGCTGGTAGAGAAATGCATGGGACACAGCAATATAAGTTATCACCATTCATTTTTAATGCTGGGTTCACACTGGTGCGACACGACACTTGTACTACTTTGGATCCGACTTTCCCCTGTGACTTGAAGTCAGAGACACGTCTGACTTCAATGAATGGAGATCCGACTTGGATCCCTGCCAATACCAGACACTGTGTTTGGTATGAATATTGAGGGGGCACTCCACACCAAATTGTTAATAAAAACCTGCCCCAAAGCACCCACCCCCCATGTTGAAGGCATGTGGCCTGGTAAGGTTCAGGAGGGGGTCGCTCGCTCGTCCCCACCCCCTTTTCCTGACCTACCAGGCTGCATGCTCGGATAAGGGTCTGGTATGGACTTTGGGGGGACCCCCACATCGTTTTTTTTTGGTGTAGGGATTCCCCTTAAAATCCATAACAAACCCAAGGGCCTGGTATGCTCCTGGACGGGAAACACATGTCGGTTTTTAATAAAAATTTGGCGTGGGGGGGAGGGGCGGAGCTGATGACATCAGACATGTCCTGCTAAGGCTCTGTTCTTCTCAAGTCTTCACGGCTTCCACAGACACCTGAATGACAAGGTAATTAATCAAAACTACTCCATAATCTTCCCTAATGCCTTGTGAACATAATATGTTTTTTGGAGTGACCCGCAGGAAAGCCAAGGAAAAACCCCTCATAGGCTCTGTTGTAATGGCTCTGTTTAATTCACCTCAAACAGCTAAAGCCTGCACGGACAGAAAACAGCTGAGCTCTTCACAGGATGCAAATTACACATAATATGAACTAGGTGTCAGTTCTTTAACACAACAAACTGAGACATTACACCAAAATATTTTTAAACAAACAGAGAAAATGCTTCATAAAGCTCTGCAACAGACCTCTGACCAAATAACAGAGAAATTGACTAAAGAGATTCGTGACTTAGGCCAATAAACTGCAGACTTAGGGCCAGATTCTCAAAGAATCCCCGGCGGCGTAGCGTTAGGCATTTACACTACGCCGCCGCAACGTACTAGAGCAAGTGCTTTATTCTCAAAGCACTTACCTGTAAAGTTGCAGCGGCGTAGCGAAAATCCCCCGGCGCAAGCCCGCGTAATTCAAATGAGCCGGGTAGGGGGCATAGAGCATTTAAATTAGGCGCTTTCACGCGCCAAACGTACTGCGCATGCGCCGTCCTAAAAACTTCCCGACGTGCATTGCGCAAAATGACGTCGCAAGGACGTCAGTGTTTTAGACGTGTACGTTAATGGCCCCATTCACGGACGTCTTATGCAAACGACGTAAAATTTTCAAATGGCGATGCGGGAACGACGGCAATACTTAACATAGGATGCGCCACCTTCAGGCTGCTTTATCTTTACACGGCGCAAACCTTACGGAAACAATGTAAACTTCGACGGGGCGATGTAAAATCGATCGGGAATCGGCGTATTAGGCTCATTTGCATAGGCAAATGAGAAAACAATGTCATGGCCACCTAGCGGACAGCGTTGTCATTACATCTACGATCCGACGGTGTAATTCTTTTACACCTGTCGGATTTTTAGTGTATCTATGCGTAAGTGATTCTAATAATCACACGCATAGATACCGATTGAGATACGACGGTGTATCTGAGATACACCGTCGTATCGCCTCTGAGAATCTGGCCCATAGAATGCAGAATGGATGACATTGAAACCAATGTAGTTTCCCATGACAACGAACTTGAGCTACTCAGAGATGAAAATTTGACTTTGCAAACGCGTTTGGAAAACGTTGAAAACAGAGCACGCCAGTCAAACCTCCGCATAACAGGTATACCTTTATCAATCACTGATCTTGTCCATGACAGCGCTATTTCAGGAATTGTCCCCTTCCATCCCTATTGAGAGACTGGAATTTGATAGAATTCACAGGGCATTAGCACCACGCAAAACAGAAGGACCTCCACGTGACATAATTATTAAATTCCATTTCTTCCGTACCAGCTTATGGCCGTAGCCAGGATTAAAGAAACCCTAACTTTTCAAGGACATTCTTATGAAATATTCGCAGATTTATCGCCAATAACAATAGCCAAACTGCATAAGATGAAACCTCTACTTCAAAATCTCCAACACCACCACATCCCTTATAAATGGGGATTCCCATTTGCGGTTCGATTCACCCACCAAGGAACCAAATACACAAGTAGATGCACTAAAGCAGTGTTTTTCAACTCCAGTCCTCAAGGCACACCAACAGGTCATGTTTTCAGGCTTTCCATTATTTTGCACAGGTGATTTGATCAGTTTCACTGCCTTAGTAATCACCACAGCCATTTCATCTGAGGGAAATCCTGAAAACTTGACCTGTTGGTGTGCCTTGAGGACTGGAGTTGAAAAACACTGCACTAAAGAACTACAGGCCACACTGCAAAAACTCCAGCTATACAACAAATCATCTACAAGTCCTCACCAGTGCACACTATCCAGCTCTCCACCAAATTAATTTAAAACCTGAAACTGACAGAAGCAGACAAGCTACATCCAAAAGAGGTTGCTTCAACTTCCAAGAATTGGATTTTCCAGACTCCATGGACTAAATAATCTCTACATTATACTCAGAACTCCCTCAACTTCATGATTGAATTATCCAAACTCTACTTTGGCCTATGTATTGAAAACAAAACACATCAGTTAAGATTTCCTAATCACAAAGGTTAAGTATTAGGCCGCGTACACATGGAGGGACATGTCCGCTGTTTACAGCGGACATGTCTCCTCCGGATTTTCATCCGACGGCGTGTACACACCATCGGATCAAAATCCCCGCCGGCAGACAGCGCAGTGACGTGGCGGTGACGTTGACGCTGCCACGTCACCACACCAGGAAGTAAAAAACTTCCACGCATGCGTCGCATCCATTCGACGCTTGTGCGGGCAGATATGTCCACTAGTTAGTGTACTAACCAGCGGACAAATCCGACGGACATGTCTCTGGCGGACAAATTTTAAAGCATGCTTTAAAATTTGTCCGCCGGTCAGACATGTCCGCTAGCCCATACACGCGATCGGATTTGTCCGCTGAACTGGTCCGTCAGACCAGTTTCAGCGGACAAATTCGATCGTGTGTGTACGCGGCCTAAGAGTATATGTTCACATATCCCTTATTTTATTTTTTTGTAAACTTTTTTATTAATTTTCGTCACATACAAAATTACACAAAGTAAAGTAACAATATCGGTCCCAATACACAGGTGGCATATCAGTAAAAATACAACAGAAGGGCCAGGAATAGTATAGCCCACATCATGGCTCAGCGGGCCCCAACGGAAGAGCCCAAGTCAACAAATAAACCAACAGAGGTGCCGTAGACCCAGGAGGGTCACACCCAGTAACAGTATAAATTCTAACCCAACATTCAACAAACAACCCCAACACGCATACCACAAGACACACACACACTCACCCTCACAACCACACCGCCCCCCCCCCGTCCCCCATCACCCCAGCCGATTACAGCTGAGAAAGCGGGGTATCCCCCCAAAAGGAGTCCTCTATATCAAGCCATGGCTGCCATATCTTATTAAACTTCTGCGGACAACCCCTTCCCCTATATACATACTTGTAAATTGGCAGAACCTTATTTAACATACGGAACAGCATTTGAACAGTAGGAGCAGAGGCACTTTTCCAGTGCAACAGGATCAGTTTTCGGGCATAAAACAAGAGCAAGCGGATGGGGAGCGTGCCTGTGCGCATCCGTGCACGGGCGCGCCCGAGCTGCACATGCGCACGCCCGAAGTAAACGGCCGCGATAGCGCGGCTCTAAAGGATCGGGCAGTGCTGGTGCCCTGACACTCTGCCTCTTTTTTTAAATTTTTTTGTGTTTTTTTAAGAAGATAATGATTGTCTCAAACAGGAAATATGGTAAAGAAAGCTCCTAAAAATCAGGGGGAGGTACCCAGTAAAAAAACAATTAAAGCTTATCTAATCGCTGAGGGGGAGGCTCAATTGGGGAGCTCCAGCGTAACGGGGGTAACTTCTGCCCCATCTACCCAGTTAAAGGAGAAGTCTCCCCCTGAGAAGGACATGGGTAAAAATGGGGGGGAAATGATAGCTGGACTGTCTCCTGGAAAATTGATGCCGGGAAAAGATAAAAGTAAAACCCCAAAAGACAAAACCCCAAAGGCAAGAAGTAAAGAAAAAATCTTGAACACCCCCAAGAGACAACAACAAAGGGGTTATAACACCCCTAGAAGACTTACAACTTCCCCCCACAAAGCGGGACATGGCAGATATGATTGACATGATCTGCCATCTGGAGCGGACTATTAAAGGCGAGATAGGAGCAACTAGGAAAGACATCCATAGTGTTCTACAAAGAGTTGAAGGGATAAAAGAACAATTAGAAGAGCACAAAAATGCAATATCAGAATTAATAGAAAGAGCAGATATGGACTGGATAGAGATAAGAAATGTACGTTACAAACTCGAGGACCAAGAAAATCGCAGGAGGAGGAACCTCCGGATAAAAGGGGTCCCCGAGGAAGTTAAGGATGAAGAATTGGGTGATGTACTCCGTAAATTATTTAATTCTGCTTTGAAACAGAACTTATCTATGCCCAAGAGTCCACAGGATTCAGAGGTCCTATAATGTCCACAGGGATGCTCCAAGGGGCATAGTAGTAAGATTTCAGGACTATGGCCATAAGGAACAAGTTTCCCAAAGCACTAGAAACTCTACCCCTATGGAATATAAGGGAAGTAGAATCTAAATTTTCTCAGACCTGTCACCAGAGACACTGGCCCGTAAAAAGGCTTTGAAACCCCTGACAAGTCTTTTGCAAACAAAGGAGATTCCATACAGGCGGGGGTTTCCAGCCTGCCTATCTGTAAAGTATCAGGGAACATCCACCTACGTTCGATTTCCAGAGGATATAAGGGAATCTTGTAATAGACTGAACTTGAAAATGGTCCAAGTAGAAAACTATGAAAAAAGACCGCCAGCATGGAAAAGATGGAAAGAACAGAACTGGAAAAGAGCGTAGTTGACGAGTCCCTAATTAAGAACGTCAATCAGGATGATTATAGGACTCTCTCTTTCCCTTTTTTTTTGAGGTAGAGTTTTGAACAACAAGGAACTGATCACCTGGGGGGGCGATATGGAGTAGGCACCAGCCTGTCCTCCCGAGACCAATCCTAGATTGTGGAATTAGGCCTCAGGGAAGGGGAGGACAGGCTGGGCACTCCATGGGATATATAATAACTTATAATGTACGGGGACTCAATAGCCCCAATAAGCGATATCAGGTATTGCAGGAGATGAAGAGTATGTCAGCCAATATAGTATTCATTCAGGATACTCATTTTAAGGTAACAGCAAGGTCAAGACTGAACACAAAGGATTTCCCTATGTGGTTCCATAGCTATTCCTCTAACAATAGATCAAAGGGAACCGCGATAGGCTTTGATAAAAAATACACGCTTTACTCTGGATGCTATGGAGACAGACCCTGATGGCAGATATATTTTTATTAAGGGTTCCCTTTTTAATACGAAATTCACTTTTGTTAATGTTTACTGTCCCAATTCCCATCCGGTCAGGTACCTGAGGAAGATATTGAACAGATTAGAGGGGTTCAGAGAGGGCAGGCTGGTTCTGGCAGGGGACCTGAATTTTGTCTTTGATCCGGTACTAGATACTGAACCGGTATCGTTAAGATCAGAGGGCAAACATCTATGAGCAATTAAACACAAATTACATCAAATGCACTTGGTGGAGGCCTGGAGTATATTTCATCCTAGAAAGACTTCTCATTTGTTTCCTCTGTACATGGGTTATACTCTAGAATAGACCATATCCTCCTGGACCATCTGCTGTTGGAGGGCTTGAGAAAGATTGATATTAAATCAATAACACTCTCAGGCCATGCTCCAGTGGAGATGTCTTTGGATATAGGGGGGAACCCTCCGGGACGGAGAGTTTGGAGAATGGATGAATCTCTCTTGAGATACTAGGATAGCAGATGAGATAAAGAAGGAGATGTGCCTATTTTTTAAAGAAAATGATAAGGATAATATAGATAGATCGGTTCTATGGGAAACCCATAAAGTATATATGAGAGGAAAGATGATATCGGAAAAGGTTAAGAGGAATACAATTAGGCAGGCTCAGAAAATAACTTTGTTAGAAGAAATACAGGCCCTGGAACAGAAGCAAAAAGATAGTCTGGAAGAGCAAATCCTGACCCTATTAACTAGGAAGAGAGAAACTCTACGGGAATTACTGGAACAGGAAACAAAGTGGGTATTTGATAATACAAGCAAGAGATTTTATGCTATGGTAAATATATCAGGGAAACTCCTAGCAAGGTTAATCAAACCTAAAAACACACAGAATGATATCTTAAAAATTAAGGATAAGAAAGGAGATATAAAGCATTCGACCAAAGATATAATAGAAACCCTAAAAGAGTAATACCAAAACGTATATACATTTAACAAAGATCAAGACATAACAGAAACGCAGAACAGGAAAAGAAAAATTGAAGCTTTCGACAGATTTGACTGGAACTATATGATAGCAACACTTAGATTGGGATTAGGATTGGGTCCTAGAATGCTCAGGTTAATAGAAGCACTATACTCCAAACCCTCGGCTTGGCTCCGAGTTAACGGTACCATGTCGGAGAGTTTTCCACTCTTCAATGGGACCTGCCAGGGCTGTCCGCTCTTCTCCCCTCCTGTTTGTTCTCTCATTGGAACCCTTTTTGTCTACAATTAGATCCAATGAGGAGATGGGGGGGGGGGGGGTAAAGATGGACGGGAAGTAAACACAAGATCTCTGCGTTTGCGGATGATATAATGCTCTACGTATCAAATCCAATACAGACACTACCAAAACTTATGGAGGAATATGGAAAATACAGAGAAATCTCAAATTTTAAAATTAACAGAGAAAAAACTGAGACCCTGATTATATCCATGGGTCCAAAAGAACGCAGAGATAGTTACATAGTTAGTCAGGTTGAAAAAAGACACAAGTCCATCCAGTTCAACCATAAAAAAATAAAAAAAATAAAACAGTAAAACACAGTACATCCTCCCATACACCCAACTTCATACCCACAGTTGATCCAGAGGAAGGCAAAAAACCCCAGCAGAGCGATGATCCAATTTGCTACCGGAGGGGAAAAAATTCCTTCCTGATCCCCCGAAAGGCAATCGGATTTACCCCGGATCAACTTTACCTACAAAACTTAGTACTCAGTTATATTATGTGCATTTAGGAAAGAATCCAGGCCTCTCTTAAAGCAATCTACTGAGCTGGCCAGAACCACCTCTGGAGGGAGTCTGTTCCACATTTTCACAGCTCTTACTGTGAAGAAACCTTTCCGTATTTGGAGGTGAAATCTCTTTTCCTCCAGACGTAAAGAGTGCCCCCTTGTCCTCAGTGTTGACCTTAAAGTGAATAACTCAACACCAAGTTCACTATATGGACCTCTTATGTATTTGTACATGTTGATCATATCCCCCCTTATTCTCCTCTTCTCAAGAGTGAATAAATTCAGTTCCTCTAATCTTTCCTCATAGCTGAGCTCCTCCATTATCAGTTTGGTTGCCCTTCTCTGCACTTTCTCCAGTTCTTCGATATCCTTTTTGAGAACTGGTGCCCAAAACTGGACTGCATATTCCAGATGAGGTCTTACTAATGATTTGTACAGGGGCAAAATGATATCTCTATCTCTGGAGTCCATACCTCTCCTAATACAAGAAAGGACTTTGCTCGCTTTGGAAACCGCAGCTTGGCATTGCATGCCATTATTGAGCTTATGATCAACTAAAACACCCAGATCCTTTTCCACTACAGATCCCCCCAGTTGTACTCCCCCTAGCATGTATGATGCATGAATATTCTTAGCCCCCAAGTGCATAACTTTACATTTATCAACATTAAACCTCATCTGCCACTTATTCGCCCAATTAGACAGAGCATTGAGGTCGGCTTGTAAATTGGAGACATCCTGCAAGGACATTATTCCACTGCATAGCTTGGTGTCATCTGCAAAAACAGAAATGTTACTTTTGATCTCAGACCCAATATCATTTATAAATATATTGAAAAGTAAGGGACCCAACACTGAACCTTGGGGTACACCGCTGATAACCTTGGACCATTCAGAGTAAGAATCATTAACCACAACTCTCTGAATTCTGTCTTTCAGCCAGTTTTCTATCCATTTACAAACTGATATATCTAATCCTGTAGACCTTACCTTACACATGAGCCGTGTGTGGGGAACTGTATCGAACGCTTTTGCAAAATCCAAGTATACTACGTCCACTGCTACGCCTCTGTCCAGGGTTTTACTTACCTCTTCATAAAAAGAAATCAGGTTTGTCTGACAACTTCTGTCTTTCACGAATCCATGCTGTCTGCTGCTTAAATAGTTTGTTTCCAGCAAGAACTCATCCACGTGGTCTTTTATTAAACGTTCCAGTATCTTCCCAACTATAGAAGTTAAACTAACAGGTCTATAGTTACTAGGTAAAGACTTTGGCCTAGATTCACAAAGCGATTACGCCTGTGTAAATGTTGTTAGACTGGAGTAATTTAGACTTACGGGCGTTTTTACGCTAGTCGAAATCCTCAAACCATGAAAAGACACCTGCGGGCTTCATTTCGACTGTATTACGTGTTAGTACGCCTTCAGATCTACGCTGCCAGAAAATTGCGGCCACTGGGCGGACTTCCTGTTGTTTTTCGCCGTCAGGGTATGCTAATGAGCTTTTGCCTGCAATCCACAAAATTTCGCACTTTCAACGCAATCTCTTACGGCACCTTTAGTCATCTTTTTTTTCCGTTTCACTATACCTGCTTTTTGCTGGTCTAATATTAGACAGCCCATGTTAAGTATGGCCGTCGTTCCCGCGTCGAATTTCAACGTTTTCCGATGTCTTTTATTATTTTTAACGTAAGTCGTCCGGGAATAGGAATGTTCGTAAACGCCGCTACTCAAACAACGAATGACGTCACGACGTGATTTCGCGCAATGCACGGCGGGAAATTCCTGAACAGAGCATGCGCAGTTCGATCGTCGCGGGGACGCGCTTAATTTAAATGCTTCACGCCCCCTAATCACGTATTTCGATTGCGCGGCGGAAAAAAAATACGACACAATAGCGTACGCGCAAAAAAACTACCTGAATTCGGTGTAGAGTCTGGTGAAATACGGCAGCGTACCGTATTTCGATTACGCAGCGGAATATTACGTCTTTGTGAATCTGCCCCTATGTTCCCTTTTTAAATATGGGCACCACATTGGCTTTATGCCAATCCAGATCTTGGGGCCCTCTATCCTTTCACATTGAAATGAAAAGCCATGAAGTATCTAGGAATACTTCTGTCAAACTCTGTCAAAATTCCAAGTACTCCCAATTAAAATTCCAGAGGTTTATTTTAAAATTCTAGGGAAAATAATAAGGGGATACATATGGAAAAACAAGAAATCCTGCATTTCTGCGGAGACCCTGTCTAGACCCGGAAGTGAGGGCGGAATACAATTACCAGATTTTAAAAGATACTACGAGGCAGCGATATTGAAAAGGATAACCGATTGGTTTCAGGAGGAGAAAAAGGAAAAAAATGGGTCGGAATAGAGGAGAACTTGAGTGGTAAAGACTTGGGAATAAAAATATGGATACCAAAACAGTACAGATGTCTTTCAGGGGGATACCCCATCAATAACCAAAGAAGCCTTTAGGATATTGGACAGAATATGTAAAATCAATAGTTGGTCCTATAATAGTCCTCAATTGCCCCTCATGGGAACGGACTACTTTCCGTCACAACGGATATACTGAAACTAAAAGATATAATGAAAGGAGAAATTCTGATCCCTCTGATTAATCTAAAAGAAAGGTTCGGAGTTATGGAAGGTGATGACTGGAGGTACAGACAAGTGCAGCACTTTGTTCAATCTCTACCGATGAACCGAACCCATGGGAGAAGCTCATAGACCAAAGGGCCTTGGGTAGACATGGGATATCAAACATATACAGAATACTGTTTCGGTCAAGAGGATCAGAGATGCTGAAATCTGTAAGGGCTTGGGAAGTAGAATTCTGGACTACATTCACTCCTCCTATATAGATACTAAAATAAAATAAATGAATTACAAGCTACTGACTAGATGGTATTTTGTCCCACCGAGACTTCACAGAATAGACAGAGAGACATCACCCTTATGCTGGCGAGGATGTGGGCTGGAGGGTTAATTAGTTTATACACTTTACACTTTTGCACTCATATTCTTAGGGAGGCTTAAAGCACCAAGACCTAAATACCTCTTTTTTTTTCTTTCTTTTTTTTCCTTTTCTTTTCTCCCCTTGTACATTCAATAGACATGTTGCACAGGCACTTTGTCACTTTATAGAGTGGGCAATTTAATACTCAAACACGAATATAAGAGGCATGACCTATGGGTCAGCCCACAAACATAGGGAGCGCACACATTACATATGTATAATCTCGCCTAGGAGATCTCCCCTTATGTAAGTTAGAGTCAATACGGAAGACCCCACCTTCCTTCCCTTGGGCCAGGTTTTTTTTTTTTACACACATATTCTTAGGGAGGCTTAAAGCACTAAGATCCAACACTTCATTCATGGGTTTAGTCTGTGGTGTTGTTTTTTTTTTTTTTATTCTCTACCCCTCTTCTCTCCTTTCCTTTTCTTTTTTTTCCCTTCCTTTTCTTCCTGAGAATTTCCTTTTTTTTTCCCCCAATCTCCCCCTCCCCCTTTTTTTTGTTTCTCTCTTTCTTTATTCTTCACTCCCGGGACCCTCTCTTGCCTCTCCCACAGATGATGCCAATATGGAGGGCTAGACCTCTCAATAGAGAAATAAATCTGGTTAACCTCTAGTCCAGATAAGAGGACAGTACCATAGTGCAGATTTGGAGTCCGGGACCCCGAGGTATCTCTTATGCTAAAAATTTTAGGTTGGTTAAGGAGAATAGGTTGAGACTGGCTAGAATGGGGTAGGGAAATGTATGTTTATTTTCATGTATATGTATGGAAGATGAAATATTTCTCTAACGATGTTGTAGTGAAAACCAAATGAAGAGATTTTGTAAAAAATAAAATAAACCAATTGGACTAAAAATCTCTCAAGATAGATACACAAGTAATCCTGTAAACATACACAAAATTGTCCCATGTATTACCGTATTTTTCGGACTATAAGACGCACTTTTTTCCTCCAAAAATCTGAAGGAAAATGTCCCTGCGTCTTATGGAACGAATATACATTAGGCCACGTCCCCCGCCGCTGCCGGTCCCGCCCCCCCGCGGCCGAACGTCATGGGAAGTAAGTGAGGGGCACAGAAATAAGTTCCTGTGTGTGTAAATCCCATTCACCTGCTCCTCTCCTCCCTCCTCCGTTTGCAGCTCTGTCCTCTTCTCTCTGTCACTGTGTGCAGACAGTGCAGCTGATGGCTCGTGAAGTGTAGCTGTCCTACATGGAGAGGATCCAATCAGCACACTGCTCCATCCAACTCCACCTCTAGCAAGCCTGCAGCCTGTCCCGACTGAGCAGCTTCACACATCCCTTCTCTCACCCCTCCCTCCTTGCTTGTGTGTTCTGTCTGTGAAGGAGGTGGGCGGGAAGAGTAAAAAGAAGCAGACAAACACTGCTATACTAATGAATGAGAGCACCCAGGAGACTGAGTGTGAGTGTGAGTGTGTGCACTTCTCACCAACCCCCTCTATTCTCTCTCTCTATTCCTAACCCAGCTCAGCATAAAGAACATCTTTTAGAAAATCAGCCTTTGCAGGGATAATGAAGTTGTCTCTCATTTCCAGGAGCACATATTCAGGGACAATCTCTCCTTCCTTCTTTGTGCATGTTTCCAACCTTTTTCAGCACAGTTCTACCTTGAAATCATTTGAAACAATGCATTTCCCTGTGCTGTACAGAGTTGTACAGAGTACACTGATCAATGACTTGTAATTTCTCTTCCTGCAGGCAGCCAGTGACTACCTTTGCAGCAAAGTGCACTGTGTTTTTAAATAAGTTAAATGGCAATTCATTATTCATTAATGGCAATGTTCAGGCTGCATTAATGGCACAGGTCAGGCTGCATTTCATGGGCGCTGGTAAATATTTTGGTACACCATTGTGGTTCTGAATTTTTTTTTCTTGTTTTCCTCCTCCAAAACCTAGGTGCGTCTTATGGTTAGGTGCGTCTTATGGTGCGAAAAATACGGTAACTCCCATGCTGACACAAGCAACTTCCTTCTCAACAATCAATCTTTTAGATCAGAAACCCTTAGGCGGCGTACACACGATCGGATATATCCGATGAAAACGGTCCGCGGACCATTTCCATCGGATATGTCCGATCGGGAGTTTGATCCGATGGCGTGTACACACCATCAGATCAAATTCCCCGCCGCCGGAAGGCGCGGTGACGTGGCGGTGACGCGGCGGTGACGTTGACGCCGCCGCGTCACCGCAACGTCACCGCACCAGGAAGTAAAACACTTCCGCGCATGCGCCGAATCCATTCGGCAGCGGCGCGGCGGCGGTGGGGGCCGACATGTCTGCTGGTAAGTGTACTAACCAGCAGACATGTCGGGCGGACAGATCCCCACCGGATAGATTTCAAAGCATGCTTTGAAATCTGTCGGGTGGACAAATCTGTCCGCTAGCCCATACACACGAGCGGAGATGTCTGCTGAAACGGTCCATCGGACCGTTTTCAGCGGACATATCCCCTCGTGTGTACGAGGCCTTACAGCAATAATGACAATGATCCCTAAACCTCAGTCAGATGATTCAGCCTGTGCAAATTATAGGCCAATATCTTTATTAAATTTAGACATAAAACTACTAGCGAAAGTTATGGCATTTCGGCTAAATAATATAATTGGTTCCCTAATCAACAAAGATCAAGTAGGTTTTATCCCTTTGCGCCAAGCTTCAGATAATGTCCGTAGAACAGCATTATTGATCAAAGCAGCTAAAACTAGACAAATACCTACATGCCTTGTATCACTAGACATCAAAAAAGCTTTTGACACCGTATCATGGTCATATTTACATTTCACGCTACAAAAATTGGGTTTTGGCCCCACTTTCTAAGCTGGGTTTCATCATTATATAATAAACCCAAAGCTTATGCTAAATACGCAGGATACAAATCTGACATGTTTGATATCAATAGGGGTACACACCAGGGATGTCCTCTCTCCCCACTCCTCTTGGCCCTATGAATTGAACCCCTTGCCCAATCCATTCGTGCAGATCCCTCAATCAAAGTTATAGAATTCTCAAATCATCAACATAAGCTTTGCTTATTTGCTGATGACATCTTTATTTTTATGACTTCCCCACCTATTACTGCCCCTAATCTTATCAACAAATTAGATCAATTTGCCTGAATATCAGGTTTAAAAAAAAAATTCACAAAAATCTACAGCTCTAAATATTTCTTTATCTCCAGATACATTACAGCAAGCGAAAACGTCCCTCCCTTTTACTTGGTCATCTACACACCTCACTTATGTCGGAGCATTTGTCGCACTTACACAGGCATCCATTGAAATCGCAGCCGCGAATCGCGGCAAAATCGCGGTAAAATCGTGGCGGCGAAATCGCTATTTTGAAGTCGTACAAATGTGAAAGGGGGCTTACCCTCACAAACTCTATCTCCCACAATTGAAAGGTGGACTAGGCTTTCCCAATTTTACCACCTATTTTCATGCCACACAAATAGCGAATATCCCTAAATATCTTACAAAACATGAAATCTCTCTTTGGGTAGCAATTGAAACAATTGATAGCAACCCAACATCCTTACCTGATCTAATATGGTCTACCTCTTCTGACCATAAAATAATTGAAAATAAAATAACCAAACATACAATTACCATTTGGGATAAATTTAAAATAACAAAAGGTTTGCAATCTCTACATACACCTTTAATATCATTTATCAGAAACCCCAAATTTTACCCAGCCCACATATACCCTAATACTTTCAAAAAATGTACTTCTGCTGGCCTAACACAATTAGCTGATTTTTTAACATTAACCTCATTCAAAACATTCCCGGAAATATGTGAACATCACAAACTCCTGGCTTCTGAACTCTTTTGCTACTTACAAATCAAAAACATTTTTGAACCTTAATCATGCACTGGTACTTGGTTCCTCAATGCTCGCCATTCTTTTTTCATGGCTGTGGTGGTCTGGGAACGCACTTACATACATTCTGGGATTGTCCGATTGCAAAAAAGTTCTGTAATAAAATTTTCCTCATGGTATCTAAAATATTTAAGATAGCATCATTCTAGACACGACTATTGCGCTTTTAAATATAAAACCAGTTCATATTTCTTAGGCCGCGTACACAAGATCTGCTGAAAACGGTCTGACGGACTGCTTCAGCAGACAACTTCGATCGTGTGTACGGGCGGACAGACAGATTTTTCCAGCAGACAGATTTTAAAGCATGCTTTAAAATCTGTCTGCTGGGAACCCGTCCGTCCGACATGTCTGCTGGTTAGTACGCTAACCAGCAGACATATCTGTCTGCACATGCATCGAATGGATTCGACGCATTCGCGGAAGTGTTTTACTTCCTGGTGACGGTGACGTGGCGGCATCAACATCATCGCCACGTCACCGCGCTGTCTGCCAGTGGGGATTTTGATTTGATCGTGTGTACACGATCAAACCAATCTATCCCAGCAGACAAATCCGATCAGACCGATTTGATCAGATTTATTTCATGATGTTATTTCAGATCAAATCTGATTTGATCAGATTTATTTCACGCGGCCTTACACTCAATTTAGGCTCTTTCTCCAGATCGCCACAGCCACATAGCAAACCATTGCCAAAGCTTGGAAAACCAATACATTAATGATCTCTGAAGCTAAAAACAGAATAAACCAAGCAATGATCCTTTCCAAATCAGAAGCCATAACCAACAATACTATACAAAATTTTGAGAAAATATGGAATCCTAAACATTAACACTTGTCTTCTGTACTAAGGAAAAAATGGGGGAATCTCGCGCCAAAAAATTGGTTGGGGGGGGATAATGCAATGCAGTGCAAATAGTAAGAGCTGCTCCCTAAATAATACAGAGTGCTGGATTATACGTTTGAACAGGTGAAATAAGGGGCGCTAACTAGTAATATATTTGGCATAAAGTGCTTATGCGACAATAATATATGTAAATATAATATATGTGAAAAATCGTCATCAGGAAGCGACGCGTACGTCGAGGCGGTACCTGGGCACGCACTACTAACCAACTTCCGGTTTCCTGGTTTCCAAGCTGACGGCGGTGGAACGCACGCCGGCTTCACCAGCATACTACACCATCTCTCTCCATATCCCTACAAACCTACAGCCTCAGTGCCGGGATTACGGGCACCACTTCAAGTAAGAGGCCACTCGGCACTGTATTCATAGCATTTATACTTTATTAAAACGTTTTACACTATGAAAGCTGTTTTTCTCCTTCTATGAGATTTGTTATCAACCTGCACTGAAATCGAGTTTTCCATGGGAAGTAGCTGATTCTTGAGCTCACTTGACCTTTTTATAATTAATAGGTCAACACCATCGGGTAAGGAGCCATCTATCCCCACTTGAGGTGGTCCTTTGGTGAAGGTGGAATCAATTATTTTGAAGATTTAGCACGGAGCACCTTATAAGATCACAATTGCTAATTAGCATATTACTGCACATCTTATTATATATGGACTCTGGGTAGACAATTCATTGTCCACCGCTATTGCACATTTGCTGTATTTAATACTTTGTTGTTATATTGTTGTGGTACGATTTTTTACATATATTATATTCACATATATTATTGTCGCATAAGCACTTTATGCCAAATATATTACTAGTTAGCGCCCCTTATTTCACCTGTCTTCTGTACTAACTTAATAATATTCTTACAGTATAGATGCTCCGGAGAACTTTCTTACCCTAGACTCTTTTCTCTCTTTCTTACCTTCATTCTTTCCCTTTTACTGTTACTCTGTCCGTTTCTTCTATTTTCCTATTTTTTTGTACTACCATATTTAAATAGTACTATATTATACATAAATACTATATTTAGTTATTACTTACAATAATTATACATTTTGGAAGTTTTTACTGAATTAGTTGATTTTCAATTAGCTTTCTTTCCATAGTGACTATATATTAATTGAATATGCTTGTAACAAAGTGTATGAGCACATATTTACATATTACATTTTTCAATTGTTTATATTAACTTAAAATTTCATTTTCGAGTTGATTACCTGTTTATGTAAAATATCTAATCTTCAGATATGTATAATTCCATCCAATTTATTATCATATACCTAACTAATATTATCATTTGTTGTAACTATTTATTAATTGTACCTGTCTTTATTATTTAATATTCAATAAACAAAATTGACAAGGAAAAAATAAAAAATTAATTTGGCGTGAAGTTCCCCCTCAAGATCATCAGAACACAAGTCGCATGCCAAAGTCGAAGCATGCAAGACGGCGTTCCGACTTTGATCCTACTTCAACCCATTGAATTTATTGAAGACGGGTCAAAGTTGGACCAAAGTAGTACAGGGGGCATTTTCAAAGTCGGAACGACTTGTGTCGGACCAGTTAAGACGGCTCCCATAGGGAAACATTGATTTTCACACGTCACACGACATGAGCTCCCAATGTCGGAGCGTTTGTCGCACTATTGTGAACCCAGCCTAAAGCAGTCAGGGAAAGATTAGTGCTCAGGTCTCCCAGTCCCAGTGTTTAACCACTTGTTGTCCGGCGCAATTTCGATATTTTTCACGCACATGTTAACCACTTAAGTCCCGGACCAATATGCAGGTAAAGGACCTGGACCCTTTTTGCAATTCGGCACTGCGTCGCTTTAACTGACAATTGCACGGTCGTGCCATGTAGTTCCCAAACAAAATTGGCGTCCCCACAAATGGAGCTTTCTTTTGGTGGTATTTGATCACCTTTGCGGTTTTTATTTTTTGCGCTATAAACAAAAATAGAGCGACAATTTAAAAAAAAAGCATTTTTTTTTAACCTTTTGCTATAATAAATATCCTCCAAAAATGTATAAAAAAACATGTTTTTCCTCAGTTTAGGCCAATACGTATTCTTCTACATATTTTTGGTAAAAAGAAAATCGCAATAAGTGTTTATTGATTGGTTTGCGCAAAATGTATAGCCTTTAGGGGCTAGGGGATAGTTTTATGGTATTTTTATACTTTTTTTTTTACTACTAATGGGGGTGATCAGTGATTTTTTTCGTGACTGCGACATTATGGTGGACACATCGGACAATTTTTTTTTTCAAATATTAATTTTATTTGTGTTTTTCAACAAAGAATACAGAAAGTAATATAACAACATGACATAACAACCGTGTCCTCACCAGCCCCCGTCATATACACGTATGTTCTGCATAGAGATTCACATTCCCACTATCTGAAGCAGCAGGTAGACTGTCGCCCTATACCTGTGTTGTGCCTGGGCACCGCCCACAGGTCAACCCTGGACAGTTCCGCTCCAACAACCCAGCCCCTGCTATATCAGCTGGTGGAAACCCTCTCTGGACTAGGTGAGGTCATTTCGTAACCGAATGGTTGTACCTCTAATGCCCGTTCGGGCTCTACGCCCTTAGTAAAGCAAAAAAAAAACAGAAGAGAGAAAAGAAACAAGGAGAAAGAAAACGAGATCATAATCGAGGGAGTCACAGATAAATATAAAACGGAGTAAAGGAAGTATTAAGAGAAAGAAGGAACCAGGAGTATGTATGGGGAGAAACAAAGTAGAGGCTGGAACCAAACCAAGTAGATCTAATAAGATAGGAAAATAAAATGATTAATTGAGAGGGTAAAGACATGGGGAGGGGGAAAGAAAGGAGAGTGGGGAGGAGAGGGGGGGGGGGGGGTATAGTCGGCGCGGGGGCGATGGATCTAAGAGTTCAACAGGGATTGTCCCTCATCTGAGAATATGTATAAGTTCCACAGCATCCAAGCATTAGAGTGTTTTTCCCGCATATTCTGGGCCGTAAGCACAAGATCTTCCAGGTTCTTAATTTCCTCTACCTTACGCAACCACAGCCCAACGGATGGGGGCGTGGTTTGTTTCCAGGTAGCCGGTATGCAGGATTTGGCAGCATTCAACAAATGCCTCACAATGGATTTTTTGTAAGATCGTGTCGGAACCGTGGAAGCGTGAAGCAGGAAGAAAGCTGGGTCTTTTGGGATTGCGTGTTCTGTGAATTTTTGTATGGTCACCTCCACTGCCGTCCAGAAGGGAAGCAGCAGCGGGCACGACCAAAAGACATGGAGTAAAGTTCCCTTATCTTTCAGGCAGCGCCAACATGTGTCAGGGGTGGTAGGGAAAATTTTATGTAGGAGTTGGGGTGTATAGTACAACCTGGTTAGAATCTTGTAGTTAGTTTCTTGGATTCTTGTGCAGATGGACGACTTTAGGGAGAATTGAAGAATGTTCTGCGTCTGGGTGGCTGTAAAAGTCTGTCCCAAGTCCTGTCCCCATGCGCCCAAGAACCCCAGGTCTGGTTGTGTCGGCGGGGTATTCAGCAGGGAGTATGTCTTTGATAACACCTGAGTAAGCACCCCGTCTTCCCTACAGTAGTCTTCATACGTCGTCAGGTCCCGGGTGAATTGACTGGGGTCTGGTAGTGAGTGTATAAAGTGGTGCAGCCTAATTGCCTTCCAGAACGGCAGTTGGAAGCCCCCCGTAGCACTCGTTAGGCTGTCGATTGAAGCCCATCGGCCCCCGATCACAAAATGCAGGGCGCAATCTTTACCCATCACTGCAAGTTCGCCGTAGTCTGATGGGCGCAATCCCGGTGGAAACGCCGGGTTGCCGAGGATAGGGAAAAGTGGAGACGTTTTAGACGTCAGGGTGGCCGCGTCCGCTACCACCGAGCCTACTCGCAGCGTTGCGCCTATGGTGGGATGTTTTTTCATATCCAACGGGAGTTGGTTGTGGCACCACACTGCCCTCCCCAATGGGACTTGGGCCTGGTTTTGTTCTATCTGTGTCCACAGTTTGAGGTGGCCGTGCCTGTTCCAGTCAATGATCCTCCCTAGATGCACTGCTTGATAATAATGTTGAACGTCTGGTAGGGCCAGACCTCCACATTGTTTTGGGAGGGTCAGGTACCGCATGCGCAACCGCGGTTTCCTGTGAGCCCACACAAATTTGGTGAAAAGGGACTGTACTTGTTTAAAGTACGAAGCCGGTAGCCCTATCGGTAGAGCCTGAAACAGAAATAGAAATTTCGGGAGGATGCACATCTTGAGGAGATTGCATCTCCCAAACCAGGAGTGGAGTCCTTTGTTCCACTCCTCGAGCAGTTTTCTGGCTTTAGTCAGCATCGGAGGGAAGTTAAGTTCAAATGTGCGTGACAAGTCGTTTGGGATACATGTCCCCAAGTAATTAAGATGGCTATCCGACCATTTGAACTTAAACTGAGACATCAAAGAGGCCAGGGCCTTCGGGGTCAGGTTCACTCCCATGGCTGTTGATTTGTCAAAGTTAATTTTTAGATTGGACATCACCCCATATTGTTTAAATTCCTTGACCAGGTTCGGCAGTGACACCACAGGGTTGGTGAGGGAAAATAAGAGGTCGTCCGCATATGCCGAGATCTTGCGATGGCCTTGTCCTATCTTAATACCCGCTATGTCTGGGTTTTGCCGAATCGTGCCAAGGAATGGTTCTAACGCCAGAGCAAAGAGGAGGGGGGACAACAGGCATCCCTGCCTAGTGCCATTGGAAATAGTCAAGGGTTCTGAGAGGGCACCATTCGCTTTGACCTGGGCTGTTGGTTCAGAATATATCGCAGCGATCCAGTGCAGCATCTTGCTGCCCAATCCAATATGCCTGAGGACGGAAAACATAAAGTTCCAGCTCACCCTATCAAAGGCTTTCTCAGCGTCAGTGCTGAGGAAAACGCAGGGAGTCTTGAGCTGCGTGGCCCTGTGGATTAGGTTTAATACTTTGGTGGTGTTGTCCCTGGCCTCCCTGGACGGGACAAAACCCACCTGGTCTAAATGTATGATCTCAGTCATGTGTTGGGACAGCCTGTTCGCTAAAACTTTAGTGAAAAATTTAAGGTCTACATTCAGGAGAGATATAGGCCTGTAACTGCCGCAGGCGGCAGGATCTTTTCCTTCTTTAGGAATGAGGGAGATGTGGGCCCTCAGGGTATCCCTCTGGAAGTGGCCTCCATCTGCCAGTTTGTTGAACAGTCTGACCATGTATGGGCCCAGCACCGGCAGAAGAGTTTGATAGTATTGTAGTGTGAAGCCGTCTGGGCCCGGTGCTTTGCCCGGTTTCATACCCTTAATGGCACACTGTAGTTCTGCCAACGTGATGGGCTCATCCAAGGCCGCCCCCACCTCTTCGGGGAGCTTCGGGATATCCGATTTAATCAGGTAGTCTCTGACATCTGCGGCCCTAGTATGTTGTTTCGGGAGGTTGTACAGGGAGGAGTAAAAGCTATGAAATTCCCCTGCGATACGGGTGGGCATGGCCTGTTTTTCCCCCGACGAGGAAATAATGTGGGGTATATGCCTGGCGCCTCTGCTGCTTGACCGCATTTGCCAGTAGCTTCCTGCATTTGTTCCCCGACTCATAGGATAACTTCCTACAGATTTGGAGAGCTGCTTTGGCTTTGTATCTCAGTATGTCTACAGTTTGTCGTCTAACAGTCAGGAGTTCTGTTTCTATAAAGGGGGTCGGGTTGTGTTTGTGCTTTGCCTCTAGGTCACGGATCTTGTCCAGCAGTCTCAGGAGTTGTTTTTCTCGTTCCCTCTTGATGCGTGCACCATGTTTAATTAAGACACCCCTTATAACCGATTTGTGCGCCTCCCACAGTATGCCCGGGTCGCAGTTCTCAACATCGTTAGTACTAAAATAATGGGTCAATTTGGTCGTCACCTCAGTCAACACGGTAGTGTCCTGAAGCAGGCTTTCGTTTAACCTCCAGAAACGTGTGCGGGGCGATGTGGCTTGCGAAAGGGAGTAACGCAGAGTTATGGGCGCGTGGTCTGACCAAGTGATATCGCCTATCACGGGATCATGTGCCGCCTCTAGGTTGCGGTGTGGTATCAGGAAATAGTCGATCCGCGAGTATGTTTTGTGTGGGGGTGAAAAGAATGTATAGTCTCTCTCTCCCGAGTGGAGGAGTCTCCAGATGTCTATCAGCTGTGCCTTGTGGAGGTCTTTAGCAATGTTCCTCTGTATCCTGGGTCTCACAGAGGAGGTGCCGGACGACGTGTCCACTGGTGGGACCAACGGAACGTTGAAGTCCCCTCCCAGAATCAACTGGCCTTCCGTAAAATCCAGCAGTTTGGACAGTGTGCTGCGCACAAACACATCTTGTCCGTCATTTGGCGCGTAGACCGTGGCTAACGTCACCAACACCTCCCCTATCAGCCCCTTAAGGAATACGTATCGGCCCTCTGGGTCAATCTTAGAGTCACGGTAGGACCATGGCACCCTGCCTGCAAGGAGTATAGATACCCCTTTAGATTTGTGTAAGGCCCCATACACACGATCGGACATATCCGATGAAAACGGTCCGCGGACCATTTCCATCGGATATGTCCGATCGGGAGTTTGATCCGATGGCGTGTACACACCATCGGATCAAATTCCCCGCCGCCGGACGGCGCGGTGACGTGGCGGTGACGTTGACGCCGCCGCGTCACCGCCACGTCACCGCACCAGGAAGTAAAACACTTTCGCGCATGCGCCGAATCCATTCGGCAGCGGCGCGGCGGCGGTGGGGGACGACATGTCTGCTGGTAAGTGTACTAACCAGCAGACATGGCGGGCGGACAGATTCCCACCGGATAGATTTCAAAGCTTGCTTTGAAATCTGTCGGGTGGAGAAATCTGTCCGCTAGCCCATACACACGAGCGGAGATGTCTGCAGAAACGGTCCATCGGACCGTTTTCAGCGGACATATCCCCTCGTGTGTAAGCGGCCTCAGGGGTTCGTCGCATGGTAGGTTATGGGGAAGTGTCGATTTTTTAAGCAAGGTGGGGAGCCTGTCTTAAAATGGGTCTCTTGAATGAACGCTATATCTGCTTTTAAGGTCCTTTTAAGGTCGTTCAATAGCATACGGCGTTTCTCAGGATTTTTAGCCCTTTGGCGTTCAGGGAAAAGAAGGTGACGTGATCCATCACTACGGCGCCGGGTTGGGGGAGAGAGGGGAGGAGAGGGAGAGGGAGGGGGGGGAGAGAAAGGAGTTGAGAGAGGAGGGAGAGTTGAGAGGTGTGAGAGCAAGATTAGCTCAGAAAAGAGTACGGTGAAAAAAGAGTGATCACCGTGATCCTATTAACAATTGATTGTTAAAACTCAATCAACTGTAGTGCAAAACGTTGCACATAAGCACCTTCCGGGTAGTCCCGGGTATGGTGCCTCTAACTAGTGGGGAGGAGGTTAGACTACGACCGGGGTAGAGCCCCCGTCTCCGCCCGACCCCCTCCAGCCCTAAGATATAATTGTGCATGTACTCAGGTATCAATGTAAAATTGTACAAGCAAGAAGGCATATACATGAAACATAATACAAGACAAATTCAGTGGTAAACAACAGAACATTCACATTTCTAGTGAGGAACCTGCACACCCCCACCCTGCAGCCAACGTCCTCTAGCTCCCAGCAACAAGGCCCTCAGAACTGTGGGCTCCATCTCCCACGAACATTATATACAGGCCCCAGCCTTCTTTGCCATGACCCCCTAAGCCGGCTCCCCCCACCCCCGGGTCACCTGCAAGATCTCCCCTATAGTGCAAACCTTCCCCCTGTATCCCAGCATATTAGCCAGCGGCCTGTTTAGGTTCCCCCGCTGCCAGACAGGATCCCCTGCCCCAGTACGTATTGCCCTCAGTGCAGCAATCCATGTGAAGAAATGTTTCTCAGCAAACCGGCTTTCCACTGTCTCCAATATTCCAAGGGTCGGTCCTGCCTAGGCCCTGCGGGGCTCCAAGTATGCAGGTGTGCAACCCAGTGCTTCTTAGATCCGGCATATGCCCGGAGGTCTCAGTGTAGGCTGTGTAAGGTATATGCAAAAGGGCAGGGGGGTACAGATATGAGTTTCATGTGAGTCCCGGGTGGAAGTAGCTAGTGGACTAGTCCCTCATCAGGGCGCAGGGGGGGGGGGTATATCCGCGGGTCAGAGTCAGAGCCAGGTGCCCACCCTCCACCCCAACAAACAGGCCCTCCCACGTGCTCAGTCCCGGATATCCCAAAATAGTCAGGAAGCCCAACAGCTTCACTCACGATCACAGGGTGGGGAGGGGGGGGGACAGGGTATAAGTCAATTCCATGTGGGGGGCAATCTCACGCTGATCCATAAACAATGAGAGCAAGATCGTAGGCAGTAATTACTCGGTAGATGGCTCTAAGGGTAGTGAGTGTGCATGTGTGGTCTCACCATAGCTGTCTTCGTCACTAGGTTTCCCTGGAGTCCTCCGGGGGTGCGACACGCGGTCTCTGTCTACTTCTCTGCGGCCGTGGGGATCGGGACCTCCTCTGGCTTGGACCGCCTGGTCTGGAGGGGAAGCTTGGGAGAGTCTGCAGCCAGTCCGGGACATCAATAGGATCCGCATCCATGAAGGCGAACAACGCGGCCAGCTCCGAGGGAGCACGCAGGGTGAAGGACTGCATCTGCTTCTTGAAAGTCACTGCAATAGGGAAACTCCACCGGTAGGTGATGCCAGAGTGCCGGGCAATTTCCAGCACAGGTTTCAGCATGGCTCTCCTCTGTAAGGTGGCCTGGGATAAATCCGGCAGGATTTGAATAACAGCCCCATCAAAGTCAGTGTCCCTCATTTCCCATGCCTTCCGTAGGATAAGTTCCTTGTGTGCATAGTGATGGACTTTGCAGATCACATCCCTAGGCCGGGCCGGGTCTGTGGGTTTAGGCCCCAGGGCCCTGTGGATCCGATCAAAAGTCACACTTGGAGGGAGAGTGTCCCCCACCACATTTCTGAATATGTCCATGACCGTTGCCCCTAGATCCTCTGACCCCGTGGCTTCAGGCAGACCCCTCACCCTCAAATTGTTCCTCCTGCTGCGGTCCTCGGCCTCTTCCAGGCGCAGCTGCTGGGACAGGATGGTAGCTGCCTGTGTCACCTGCACTTCTTCCACCCGTCGCAACCTCACCTCCAGAGCTGACACCGCGGTCTCCCCCGTTTCCACCCTCTCCGTCAGCGATGTGATCTCCCCACGGACCTCCGTGATGTCTGTGTGGTGGGCCGCCTCCAGCCTGCTGACCATTAGCTCAAAGTCGGCTCTCGTAGGCAGGGCCTGCAGCAGGGCCCTCAGTTCCGCGTCCGCTCGCAGCGTCAGTGGCTGGAGAAGCGATTGCGTCGGATCCAATGGATCCGGTAGGAACGCCACCGGTGTACCAGGGTCTCCCTCTGCCATGTAGGAGGCCATGGGTGTTGATTGTGAGGTGTGTGGAGGGGAACTCACATGTGTACTTTGCCTCGCGGCGCCCGCCATCTTGGGGATAGGAGAAGCTGCCTGGATGCCGTGAAAGTAACGGTGTATTTCGCCGCTGATCCGGGCTCCAGGGGTCTGGGATTTCTTCTGCGTGCCTCTCCGCTTCCCTGCCGAGTACATGCCGTGGTTTTTAGCTCGTGGTGGCTGAAGATAGGGCTAGCTAGGCCGGGACGGACCGGGAGCTCCACAGGTACACGTCCTTACACAGCCATGTCCAGACCACGCCCCCACATCGGACAATTTTGACACATTTTTGGGACCATTGTCATTTTCACAGTGAAAAGTGCTATAAAAATGCACTGATTACTGTGAAAATGTCACTGGCAGTGAGGGGGTTAACCAGGAGGGGGCGCTGTAGGGTTCTAAGAGAGTGTTCTTACTGTGGGGGGCGTGGGTGTGCGTGTGACGTCACTGATCGTTTTCCCTAACACAGGGAACAGATGATCACTGACAGCCACGCTAGGAAGAACGGGAAGGTTTGTTTACACTCACCTCTCCCCGTTCTTCCTCTCTGTGACCCGATCACGCGACACCAGCGGCGATCGTTTCCGCAGGTCCCGCAGTCATGGTGGACAGGACCGGGTCGCGAGCATGACCCACGGCTGGGCATCTTAAAGGGGACGTACCTGAACGTCCATGTGCCCAGCCGTGCCATTCTGCCAACGTAAATATTCGTGCAGCAGTCCTTAACCGGTTAAAATCAGCATTTTTTGCACTGGAGAATAAAATTGTAGCTGTTGCATTTTTTTTATGTCACACAATACTTGCTCAGCCATTTATCAAATGCAAATGATCAGGAAAAAAATAAATACGATTAACTCCACTTTCGTGGGGGAAAAAATTGAAAATTAAAAAATAATAATAATATGGCGTATACAATTGCAACACGAGTCATATTGTAATTGAATGTTATTAAAAATTACCTTTCCCTTTCAATCTGCAGCACTGTAATTTTCTGTAAATGCAATGCAATATGGCTACCTAGATGTGTTCTGTACACAGAATGTGTACGACTAGAGCACAACTGTTTTTGCACTTGTTCTAGTACCTCTGCTTTTGCAGTTAAGGTCTATGCTTCCCAGTAAGAATGTGTACAGAACACCCCCAGAAACATAATTTCCTGCTTGTCTGATTGGCTTACTGATTTTCCGAGAAGTCTGCACTAAGACTGCACAAATAAGATCAGATCAAAATGTCATTTTTGGTGAGATACTCCCAGTAGGAAAGCATGTCTAAAGGGATGCAGACCCTGCAGTTTTCCTCATTAGAGCCCTGCAGGTGCAGCAGCCGATTGATAATTATAAAACCATTTCCATTGGATTCACTTGGCACATGGATACAGACAAACACACAGGGATTTCTTCAGAATAACAAATCTGCAACAACGTTTATTAAAATCCTTGCAATGTACAAATCACCCAGAGGGAAATGTTTCTTGTTCATACATCACAGGACACAGAGACTTAATTACTTAGTGGGTTAGATAGTCACCATCAGGTGATTGGACACTGGCAACCCTAATTACAAGGCAAGTCTCAAGAGGTCCAAGAGGTCCACAAAGTGAGCCATGATTTTTACATGTGTCCACGAATGTCCATTATATATATAGTTATGGACAGATGTAAAAATCACAAACACAAACAGGCTGAATTTACCGACAGCTGGCAACCCTGGCGCTCTTGTTGTTCATTGATCTTCCTGCTCTTGAGTAACTAACTACCTGGGTAGACAGCTATCCAGAGAGTCTGCACATTTGGACCCTGCACCCATGATCTGCTGCAGGGCCGATCCTAGGGTCACAGGCGCCTGGGTGCAGAAATATTTCTGGCGCCCCCACGTGGGCGTGGTCATCTTGCTAACTACTCCACTTTACAAATGTTTCTATGGCAACAACTCACAGAGATGCTCCTCTGAGGAGTCTCTGTTACACTGTACTCCCACCACATTAAAGGTCCTAACATTTCGGCCTTACAATCAAGGTTCTCAGTGCCCCTTTTACATCAGACTCAGCAGATTGCAGTAAAGGGCCAATCACATCGGCCCTTTCCCATGTGAACAGCTCTGTTCAATCACCCCATCAGTACCCATCAATGCCACCTTATAAATGCCACCTATCACTATCAGTGCCCATCAATGCAGCCATATCAGTGCCCATCAGTGCAGCCACATCAGTGAAGGAGAAAAATTACTTATTTGCTAAATTTTATAATAGAAACTTTTTTTATAAAAAACATTCAGTCTTTTTTCAATAGTTTTGCAAAAAAATAAAATAAAACTGTGGTGATCAAATGCCACCAAAAAAAAAAAAAAGAAAAAAGATAACAATTTTATATGGGTACAGTGTTGTTATTGTCATTCAAAGTGTGACAGCGCTGAAATCTGAAAATTGGCCTGGGCAGTAAGGTGGTGTAAGTTCCCTGGTATTGAAGTGATTAATACATGTACCTTCCACATTCCTAGCACAATAAATAATATGCAAAAAAACATACATTTCATACACAAAAAAAAAAAATTGGGCAGATCCACTGCAAGCTGTTTGCATTGACTTCAGTGTACCATCACCAAGTCAGAGCACATACCAAGCTGATCCCACTCCTTTGCCTGCTGGTACCCCCCCCCCTGGTCTTGGCTCCTCCCCCTCATCCCACATGCCACCCGTTCAGCTGGGATTGTCATCTTTGTGCTGGACTGGTGGGTGGGAACTGTTGTTAAATGCAGGGGGCTGGAGCCTACTGTCTGGAGGAAGAGAAGCAGTAGGAAAAAAGGCATTCTTATGCCCGTTACCTGGAAGGGAGGAGGAGTAGCAGCCGGAAGAGTAGATGCAGAGGCATAACTATAACCTTTAGGGCCCCAGTACAAGAAACCATGAAGGGCCCCTGAACAATAGAATGATGGGGTATTGTGAAAGCATGGGGGGGGGCAGTGTGACAAAAGAAGGGTATGTGGAAATTGTGACCGGAGGGGGGGTGTGAAAGAAGGGGGACCATATGTCAAGAAGGAGCAGTATGATGGGGGCAGTGTGACAAGAGGGGGCAGTATGACAGAGGGATATTGTGACAAGAGGGGGGCAGTGTGACAGAAAAAGGATACCTGGGAAGTATTACAGGAGGGGCAGTGTAATGAGGAAGCACTGTGAAAGGAGGGGGGCTGTGTAACAAGTAGTGTTGCTCACGAATATTCGTATTGCGAATATTCGGCTCGAATATGGCATATTCGAGTATTCGCGATATATTGCGAATATTCGTATTTTTTTTATTTTTTTTTTAGAACAGATCACATCCTAGAGATCCCCATCGACGTCTAAAAGCATTGCTGGTATGATTAGAGACCTTGGGCCGAGTAGCTGCAGCGATCAATTTATATTGCCGAAAAATCGCAATGCGATTATTCGGCAATAGCGATATCGCGCGATTATTTTCGAGAAATTCGCAATATTGTTTTTAGCTAAAATAACACATATATTCGATTTCAGAGTGTTACTGTCGAAATTCCGCAATAAATTTCTCATTCGCATTTTTGCGAAATTACGATAAAATATCAAGAATATTCTGAGCCAATCAGAGTGCTCCATTCCGCATTTCTCGAATATTCGCAATTATTTTGTATTGTAATATATCAAGAATATTCTGAGCCAATCAGAGTGCTCCTTCCGCATTTGCCGAATATTCGCAATTATTTTGTATTGTAATATATCACGAATATTCTGAGCCAATCAGAGTGCTCCTTCCGCATTTGCCGAATATTCGCAATTATTTTGTATTGTAATATATCACGAATATTCTGAGCCAATCAGAGTGCTCCTTCCGCATTTTGCCGAATATTTGCATTTTGTATTGTAATATATCACGAATATTCTGAGCCAATCAGAGTGCTCCATTCCGCATTTCTCGAATATTCGCAATTATTTTGTATTATAAAATATCACAAATATTCTGAGCCAATCAGAGTGCTCCATTCCGCATTTCTCGAATATTCGCAATAGCGAAAAATAATCGCAATAGCGAAAATTCGCAATCATTTCATTTCCAAAAAATATCACGAATATTCGTATTTAGCGAATATATCTCGAATATTCGACTATATATTCGAGATATATCGCGAAATCGAATATGGCATATTCTGTTCAACACTAGTAACAAGAGGGGGCAGTATAGCGGGGGTAGTGTGACAGGAGGGAGGTAAATATGACAGAAGGGAACAGTGTGACGAGGGGGCAGAATGACAGGGGGGTAATGTGCCAAGGGGCCAGTGTCACAGGTGGGGGAGGCCAGTGTCACAGGTGTGGGGGGTCCAGTGTCACAGGTGAGGAAGTCAGTGTCACAGGTGGGGGGGTCCAGTGTCACAGGTGGAGGGGGCAGTGTCACAGGTGGAAGAGGGCAGTGTCACAGGTGGGGTCTAGTGTCACAGGTGGGGGGGTCCAGTGTCACAAGTGGAGGGGGCAGTGTCACAGGTGGAAGAGGGCAGTGTCACAGGTGGAGGGGGCAGTGTCACAGGTGGGGGGGGTCCAGTGTCACAGGTGGAGGGGGCAGTGTCACAGGTGGAGGGGGGCAGTGTCACAGGTGGAGGGAGCAGTGTCACAGGTGGAGGGGGCAGTGTCACAGGTGGAAGAGGGCAGTGTCACAGGTGGGGGGGTCCAGTGTCACAGGTGAAGGGGCAGTGTCACAGGTGGGGGGGCAGTGCTACAAGTGTAGGGGCCAGTCAGTGTCAGGCTTACCTTACATGAGAAGTATAAATGCAGCAGCCCTTGAACATGTTTCCTTGCGATGTCTGCAGCATGTCCCTCCATCCAGCACAGGTCACTTCCTGAGTGTCATGTATACAAGGGGAGGAGCCTCTGACCCCAGCATGTGTCGAGAAGTTTGCAGAGTGTACAAGCAGAGGGACAAACTTGTGCATTGAATCTGGTCTCTGCTCGGGTCAGAAGCCCCTCCTCCCCTCTGCATTGTACATACACTGACACTCTGGGACTGAACTGTGCTGGGTAGAGGACATCACAGAGCTGCTGATCGCCCCCCCCCCTCCCCTGTATACTAAGAGATGGCAGCGGTACAGGGGGAAGTGGAAACAGTGTCCGAAGATCATATTGTGTGTGGGGGGGCTGTGCTGCCTGTCATGGTGCGCTTTGTGCATGTACTGCTGAATTTTGTTCAGGAACAGTTTGTCACTCCCGGTTTCAGTGCCCTCCTTGCACCCTAGCAGCTGCCTTACACTAGAACTGGCTCTGTGTGTTACGCAAGGAGAGGAGGAGAGAGGAGAGCAGTCTGACACTTCGGCGCCTTCCCCTCTGCAGCGCTGGGGTGCGGAGCACCCACCGCACCCGCCCAGGACCGGCCCTGATCTGCTGATCGCAGGTGCAATGCTCTGCAGGCTCCTAAGAAAAAAATAAATGCACATTTTTTTACCTGCAAAAAAGTATGCATTTTTTTTTTTTTTAAAAGCTAAACTTAGCCCTTAACCCTTTCCCTGCCAGGTCTGTACAGTGTTTGGAACCTACAGCATTGCTTCCAGCTGGTCAGTCCTTACCTGATTTCTCCTTCTGCTATAAGCTTGTGGTCACTTTAGTGATCATGAGCTTATAGATAAACTGTTAAGCAGACGCTACTGTACAAACTGATAGCTCTGATCAGTGGCTGATCCTAAACCAGATACCTCGCTGAATACCTGTAATATCTTAAAAACCATAGAAGTGAATGCTAGAGGAGAGGTGATAAAGAGGAGGAGGTCATCGGCATATAAAGCACATTTATGTTCCTGATTACAGCAAGTCACCTTCTTAATATCAGGATTCGATCTAATTGCTATGGCCAACGTTTTGATGGCCATTGCAAAGAGGAGAGGAGAGAGCAAGCATCCCTGTCTGGTGCCGTTGCCTATGGAGAAGGATTTTGAGTATCTGCCCATCAACTGCACCTGCTCAGTAGGGGTTGAGTAAATCGATTGTATTAGGTTTAGGAAATATGGGCCAAAGCCCCATCTCCCCAGGATCTCAAACAGGTATGCCCAATCTACTGAGTCAAAGGCCTTATGGAGGTCTATAGAGAGTAAAAAACCTTTCTGAAGGGGTCCCCCGTCCCACTGTGATTTGAGAAGTAAAAAAATGTCAATGGTGTTACATATGCAACTATCATGGTTCCAATACCGCTACTAAGTCTAGTAACCAGTTTACAGCCAGTGATTGACATTCCAATGTTTTTTTTTTTTGTTTACATTTTTCAACTGTTCTGGATTATCTGTTTTACTTGGTTGACCCTATCATCGGTCTAGACGGAGACGGGACTGGGTGGTCCCGGTGGTGGATAACCCCAAAATGGGGGATCTGCCGTTGGGACGCTCAGCTAAAGACTCTTTTAGTTATGCTTCCGGCTCTCAGAATAACACTGACAGGAGGTTAGCTTGTTGTATTGTACTGATACTGTACACTGTCTAATTAATGTCTGAATCCAACTAACCTTAATTGCTATACTTATTTTGTGAATGACTAATAATCAACTATGACATACTCTTATATTCATGTTCGCTGTCCAGATCCCCTCTGCACCAATTTCATTTCAAACATACCCACCAGCGCACCTCCCACACACCCCCAAGAGTCACCTTTCTTTTTCAATAACACTTATTGGCCCTAGGCCCTCTGGGGATTACTTAGAGCCAAGACTGATACAAGGTGTTTCTCTCTGACACCTTCCCTAACTTACTCGACTGATACCCAAATAATGTTCAGTTGACGTCCCGTCCCATCCCTTATTCCCTCTCCTCACTTTACCCTATCTCCCTTATCCTACACCCCCCCTTTTTTTTGTGTGTTCATATAGTACCAAACCAACATGTCATACTCCTTTCTGGGTAAATCACCTACTATAATTTCACATAACGTAAATGGCCTCAACAACTCAGAAAGAAAAAAACGTCTATTGTTTTCATTCAGGAAACACACTTTAAGGGACAAAACATAGTTACATAGTTACATAGTTACATAGTTAGTCAGGTTGAAAAAAGACACAAGTCCATCCAGTTCAACCATAAAAAAAATAAAAATAAAACAAAGTAAAACACAGTACATCCTCCCATACACCCAACTCCATACCCACAGTTGATCCAGAGGAAGGCAAAAAACCCCAGCAGAGCGATGATCCAATTTGCTACCGGAGGGAAAAAAATTCCTTCCTGATCCCCCGAGAGGCAATCGGATTTACCCCGGATCAACTTTACCTACAAAACTTAGTACTCAGTTATATTATGTGCATTTAGGAAAGAATCCAGGCCTCTCTTAAAGCAATCTACTGAGCTGGCCAGAACCACCTCTGGAGGGAGTCTGTTCCACATTTTCACAGCTCTTACTGTGAAGAAACCTTTCCGTATTTGGAGGTGAAATCTCTTTTCCTCCAGACGTAAAGAGTGCCCCCTTGTCCTCAGTGTTGACCTTAAAGTGAATAACTCAACACCAAGTTCACTATATGGACCTCTTATGTATTTGTACATGTTGATCATATCCCCCCTTATTCTCCTCTTCTCAAGAGTGAATAAATTCAGTTCCTCTAATCTTTCCTCATAGCTGAGCTCCTCCATGCCTCTTATCAGTTTGGTTGTCCTTCTCTGCACTTTCTCCAGTTCTCCGATATCCTTTTTGAGAACTGGTGCCCAAAACTGGACTGCATATTCCAGATGAGGTCTTACTAATGATTTGTACAGGGGCAAAATGATATCTCTATCTCTGGAGTCCATACATCTCTTAATACAAGAAAGGACTTTGCTCGCTTTGGAAACTGCAGCTTGGCATTGCATGCCATTATTGAGCTTATGATCAACTAAAACACCCAGATCCTTCTCCACTACAGATCCCCCCAGTTGTACTCCCCCTAGCATGTATGATGCATGCATATTCTTAGCCCCCAAGTGCATAACTTTACATTTATCAACATTAAACCTCATCTGCCACTTAGTCGCCCAATTAGACAGAGCATTGAGGTCGGCTTGTAAATTGGAGACATCCTGCAAGGACATTATTCCACTGCATAGCTTGGTGTCATCTGCAAAAACAGAAATGTTACTTTTGATCTCAGACCCAATATCATTTATAAATATATTGAAAAGTAAGGGACCCAACACTGAACCTTGGGGTACACCGCTGATAACCTTGGAGAATTCAGAGTAAGAATCATTAACCACAACTCTCTGAATTCTGTCTGTCAGCCAGTTTTCTATCCATTTACAAACTGATATATCTAATCCTGTAGACCTTACCTTACACATGAGCCGTGTGTGGGGAACTGTATCGAACGCTTTTGCAAAATCCAAGTATACCACATCCACTGCTACGCCTCTGTCCAGGGTTTTACTTACCTCTTCATAAAAGGAAATCAGGTTTGTCTGACAACTTCTGTCTTTCATGAATCCATGCTGTCTGCTGCTTAAATAGTTTGTTTCCAGCAAGAACTCATCCACGTGGTCTTTTATTAAACGTTCCAGTATCTTCCCAACTATAGAAGTTAAACTAACAGGTCTATAGTTACTAGGTAAAGACTTTGTTCCCTTTTTAAATATGGGCACCACATTGGCTTTATGCCAATCCAGTGGTACTATTCCTGTCATTAATGAGTCCCTAAATATTAGATACAGTGGCTTTGAAATTTCAGAGCTCAATTCTTTTAGGATCCGTGGGTGGATGCCATCTGGTCCAGGTGCTTTATCCACCTTTATTCTGTCTAAATATTTCTGGACCATATCACTTTTGAGCCATTGTGGATTTGGGGCTGTGTCACTCCCACCCCCATTATGGACATGAGCTCCCCCATTCTCCATTGTATACACAGAGCTGAAGAAAGCATTTAATAAATTTGCCTTCTCTATGTCCTCAGTCACCCACTCTAGATTATACATACCTAAACTCACTGACAACCTCTACACTGTGGCCCATCATGCAAAGAACCCGCTAGCCAAAACAAAGGGGGTAGCTATACTTTTAAACAAAATGCAACTGGTTGACCCCGAAGGCAGGTTCATTTTTCTAAAAGGCACTTGGGAAGGATTGCCAATCACTTTGGCAAATGTATATTTTCCGAACAAGTCACACATAACATTTTGCAACAAGATAGTTAATGAATTGAAGTGGTTTGCAGAAGGCTGTATATTGTTAGGAGGAGACTTTAACATCCCCCTATCCCCACTACAAGACACTTCAACGGGACATACGCACTTCTCATACAGAATACTGAAACGCATCAAGAGCACCCTACAATCACTGGCCTTCGTAGACACATGGAGATTGTGACGGTGGTAGAACATATCCCCGTCAAGCCTTCCCTTCTTCTCCCATAAAAGAAATCGCCCAATATTCCATGAGTAGGAATATCCCTGGAATCGCCGAATAATCCATACATGAGCCAAGGCTTAATGCTGAATGTAAACAGGACACACTTTATTGAAAGTACACAGCACACTTTATACAGGATTTGGAACATCCCGCCCCCAACAACTGCTTTCCCATTGGTCCCCTCCAATGTCCCATCAGTTCCCCATCAGGTCCACCTTCCATTCAAATGAGGACTTGAAAATGACACAGCAGAGATTGGTCAGAACGGTTTGAATGGAAACTGATGTGTATTCAGACAAAAGCCCCATGGGGTAATTACTACAATGAAGCAATCAGAACAACAATTAACATGAGTCAATTATCTAATTGGTTGGCTAGGCGTCTCGTCTCTGACACGGCTATTCATCTGCAGAACACAATGGAAAGGTATTTCACAAGCCACTTAGCATTGAAAGGTCATTGTCCCTTACTGGCAGCATGGCAATCTGGTTGAAACAGGTTTTACAGATGCCTCTACAAAGGGGAAAGTAATCCAATTATCCAGGGCTAAAGGCAGACCTCATAGAGCACATGGTTGCAAAAAAGTCATGAAACCCTTTAGAATACACAAAGTCACCTTTTACCCATAACACACAGACATTAAAAATAGCAGGGAGAGAATTACACTGAAGTATATAGGCAATTGCATAAAAGTCCTTCACAATGGCCCCCCCCTTTTCTCCCTGCTCCGGCAACTCGGTTGGACCTTTCCTGGTCCAGTAGGGTTGACGGGTTCAGAGCTTTTAGTCCGAGGTTAACTCCGTTTGGCGTGACAATCCATCGGCATTCCCGTTTTGCTTGCCTGAGCGGTAATGAATCGTAAAGTCATAGGGCTGTAAGGCCAAGCTCCAGCGTAGCAAACGGGCGTTGTCCCCTGAAACCCCGTTAAGCCACACCAAGGGGTTGTGATCGGTGATGAGAGTGAAAGCCCGGCCATAAAGGTAAGGTGTGAGCTTTTTGAGGGCCCATATCAAGGCCAAACACTCTTTTTCAATGGTGGCGTAACTGACCTCCCTTGGCAACAGCTTCCGACTCAGGTTTGCCACCGGGTGCTCTCCTCCATCCTCCCCGATCTGGCTTAGTACTGCCCCCAGTCCAAACATTGAAGCGTCTGTGTGAACAATAAATCTTTTGTTAGGATCTGGGGTAATCAACACCGGAGCAATAACCAGAGCAGTCTTTTCCAGGACTGTCTGCCAGGATAACCCATCCGCCTTCCTGGTTTGAGGCTCTGGCCCATAATCGAACGGCAAGAGGTTAGCATTCAGTCCTCTCCAAAAGCCCCTGTCCCGGCTAGGCCTGTCACACATCCCCCCTTTTGGCAGGGGACTAACCCAGTAGGAGACACCAGATGGGTTGTCTCTGAATTTAGTCAGTAGTTCCAGTCCCCCAATGCCGGTATCCATATAGTACCCCAAATCACTTGCTCCAAACCGAGCATTACTCACCCCGCCATCCTCTGCCTCTCTCAGGGAACACGTCTGCCGCTGGGGAGAGGCCTGGACTAGCCCTTCTCCCTGGAGTCCTTTTAGCCGCTGGAGAGATGACAGGGGGGCTGGGCTCAGTCCATCATGCTGTTGGGGATCTGGGCCAACTGGCCAATATTTATGGGGTATACCAGTGGAGACTGAAGTCCCATCCACTGGTGTGAGGTGAAAATCCCCCAGTGCTTGCAAAGCAAAGCCAACATCCTCCTGTTTCAGTCCTGTACCATTTTCTGGGGTTGTGCCAGTGGAGACTGAAGTCCCATCCACTACCCCAGGAACCCCTTCTTCTGTTAGGTGAAAGCAGAGGCCCGGGCACTCTGCTCTGTTGCCAGCTCTTCCGCTGGGTTGCTGTGAGTGGAGACCACAGTCCCATCCACCGATATCCACTCAAGCTGTAGTGGGGTGCAGCCGCCAGTAGCATCCTGTCCTGCTGCCAGTGATCCAGCTGGGAGTAAGAGCTTTACCACCTCAGCTGGTTGCTGGGGAGGGGGGCCAACCGCCCCGGCTCCCTGGAACTCCACAGTTGGTCCTGGTGCTGGGCAGAGATGGCTGGCACTCTGCCCTGTTGCCAGCACTTCTGCTGGGGGTGCATAATCCATAACATCCTCTGAATAGTCCATACATTCTGTAATCTGTGGCTGGGGAGTGATCGCCATCTTCTCACCCTGAGCCTCTGAAACTGCCACAGGGGTGGGGCAGAGGTCTTGAACCCTTTGTTCGGTGACCAGCGTTTCAGCTGGGGAAGTTCCTTGTAACTCCACAAATACTGCTCTTGGTGCTGGGCAGAGCACAGTGACGTTTGGCCCTGATCCCAGCTCTTCTGCTGGAGGCCCATCAGGTTGTTTTTCCTCAGCAGAAAAATCTATTAAATCCCCTGTCTCTGCAACTGGTGTCTGGGGATAGAGGTTCACTATCTCCTGTCTATGTAACCCAGAAGATGCTCTAGGTACTGAGCAGAGGTTAGCAGAGCTCGGCCCTGCGGTCAGAACTTCAGCTTTGGGAATGGCAATCTCCAGGTTTTCCGCTGCCGATTCACTGGCATACTGCTGGACAGGCACATTCCTCCATTCAAGATCGTCCCATGCAGAAACGGGATCATCAAGGTCAGTCGGCACTTTCTGCATCCGCCATATAACCTCCTGGTCCATAGCGGCAGGGGCAGGTTGGAAAAGCACACTGTTACCCTGCCACATGGACGATTCTTCAGCCAGGATTTCTGCATTGTCCACTGGTAGTTCCTGATAGTCCCAGGCAAAGGGAGCCCGGCCCTGGCGCTGAGCAGAGTCTAGCAGCTGTTTGTAGGCGATCTCCAGGTCCCATTCCCGAGCGGCCAGAAATTCCAAATCTTCCTGTAGCCAGTGCGCTTCCGAGATATTCAATTTTTTCTCTCTGTGCTCCATTATGTCCTCCAAGCGCCACTCCCGATCATCCCCAAAGTCGGGATCACTGGACATCCTCCAATACAACAATCCCAGGTCATCATAGTCATAGCCTTCTGTGGGGCTGTCATCCGCTGACCACGGGCACTCTTGGGCTACATACCACCGGAGGGCTCTGTAGCTCTCATCCAGCTGCATCTCTGCCCGGATCAGCCTGTTTAATTCCGCTATCCACTCCTGCTTCGGTTTTTCCCCCAACAACGGTATTTGTACGTCATACTGCGGCCAGTACCTTGCATAGATGTAGGGCAGGACCTCTCCTTGGTGTTGCTGCTCCAGAGCTAGCGCTTCTTTCCAGAGTTGGCACCGAATCACATCCGCCCATCCCAGCAGGACCTCCTCCGATTCTGGTCCTGTGTGCTGTATCCGCATCTCTTGTAACCTTCTTCTGAATTCCTCTTCCATGGTTACTGGTATCTGTACCTCTCCTTGTCTTTCATTTGGTGCTGCTTCTTTAGGCGTTGTCACCGATCGTCGTATTTCTGAAATTCTCAGCTCATGTTGCCGCTCTCGTTCTTTCTCATCAAAAGCTTTAACAGCGCTAAACGGATACTTCCTTGTGTCTGCTGTGCTGTACTCACTGTTTGGAGACTGTGCAGCTGCTTGTTGGACTGCTGCCAGTTTTAACTGTAGCTCTGCGTCTCTTATTTGTTTAGCCTCCTCCGCTAACAGGGTCATCACTTTCAGCACCACATCCGCCGTTGGGTTCGGACCGAACCATGCTAATTTCTCTCTTATTAGCTTGTTGGCTGGTGATTCCTCATCCTGAATCACTGGTGTCTCCATCTCTTGTACTGCTGGCCTTGCTGCAACCGAGTTCTCCTGGTCTAGCTCCATTAATTCTGCTATGATGACACGCTCGGTTTTGTTGCTAGCAATCCTTCCACGAACTTCCAGTAGTTCTTTCAGTGTATTTCTTTTAAGCCGGATGTCTTCCATTCACTGTTCCCAGTGTCTGCTTGGAATCCTGGTGTAAAGGAAAGTAGAAGGGAAAATCCTGCTGCTGCCAACCAGTTGTGACGGTGGTAGAACATATCCCCGTCAAGCCTTCCCTTCTTCTCCCATAAAAGAAATCGCCCAATATTCCATGAGTAGGAATATCCCTGCAATCGCCGAATAATCCATACATGAGCCAAGGCTTAATGCTGAATGTAAACAGGACACACTTTATTGAAAGTACACAGCACACTTTATACAGGATTTGGAACATCCCGCCCCCAACAACTGCTTTCCCATTGGTCCCCTCCAATGTCCCATCAGTTCCCCATCAGGTCCACCTTCCATTCAAATGAGGACTTGAAAATGACACAGCAGAGATTGGTCAGAACGGTTTGAATGGAAACTGATGTGTATTCAGACAAAAGCCCCATGGGGTAATTACTACAATGAAGCAATCAGAACAACAATTAACATGAGTCAATTATCTAATCGGTTGGCTAGGCGTCTCGTCTCTGACACGGCTATTCATCTGCAGAACACAATGGAAAGGTATTTCACAAGCCACTTAGCATTGAAAGGTCATTGTCCCTTACTGGCAGCATGGCAATCTGGTTTAAACAGGTTTTACAGATGCCTCTACAAAGGGGAAAGTAATCCAATTATCCAGGGCTAAAGGCAGACCCCATAGAGCACATGGTTGCAAAAAAGTCATGAAACCCTTTAGAATACACAAAGTCACCTTTTACCCATAACACACAGACATTAAAAATAGCAGGGAGAGAATTACACTGAAGTATATAGGCAATTGCATAAAAGTCCTTCACAGAGATCATTCCACCCCTCGGAAAGGGACTACTCATTCTTCTCGGTATCCCACAAAAAGTACTCCAGAATCGATTTGATATTTATTTCACAGAGGGATTTACCTAACCTACTCAGAGCAGAAATAGGAATCATCACCTTTTCTGACCATGCACCTACTGCGCTCCCAAAAATACAACATTCAATTGGAGACTTAATGCTGCTCTGCTGACTGATCAATTGATCTGTGATGAGATCCAGGACTCTATTAAGACATATTTTTTAAATAATGTAGACTCTGACACAAACTCCCTTAACAACTGGGAAGCCCATAAAAGTGTGATCAGAGATGAATTTATTAAGTGGGGTGCCAGGAAGAAAAAAGATAGAGAAAAATAAATCACACAATTATCCAACACTATAGCTAAATTAGAACTGCAACACAAACAGAGCCTCTCTTCCAAGGTGGCTGATGAACTCACCCACAATAGAAATTCCCTGAAACAAATATTGAAACTGCAAACTCAAAAATCCCTTTTTTTCAAGAAAAGTATTTTTTATGAGCACAGCAACAAGAATGGGAAGCACCTAGCCAGAGCCCTGAAAGGTGCCACGATAGCAAACCATATCCATGCCATCCGCAACAAACAGGGCACGCTTGAACACAAGCCAGACCAAATAGAAAAAATCTTTCACAATTTCTACTCTAAACTCTACGATCTCCCTCCCCAACAAAAAACCCTCCACATATTGACAAAAAAGAAGACGCTATTCAAAACTTCCTAACAGACAGTAAATTACCAACACACTTCAAGGACGACATAGACTCCCTAGAAGCCCCTATAAATGACTCGGAACTACAGGAGGCAATTAAAGACTTAGAAACAGGGAAAAGCCCGGGACCTGATGGACTTACCTCCCAGTACTACAAAACATTTACTCGGTTGATCACCAATCCATTAATGAAAGCCTTTAACTATCTAGCCAAACACAACTCCACCTCCCTACTCACAGCACACATAGCGGTAGTTCCCAAACCAGACAAAGAACATACAGACTGTGCAAACTTCAGACCAATCTCACTTCTAAACGTTGACATTAAATTATTTGCGAAGATACTAGCCAACAGACTGAAACCACTTCTTTCAAAGATCATAGGCCCGGAACAGGTAGGCTTCATGCCAGGTAGAGAGGCCAGGGATAACATCACCAAATCTCTAAATCTTATTCATTACACTAAGAATTCAGGGTTTAAAGGTCTTCTCTTGTCCACAGATGCTGAGAAGGCCTTTGATAGAGTCTCGTGGGACTACATGATAGCAACCTGCTCTCACATGGTCTAGGAGAAAATATGTTAAATTGGATAAAGACTTTGGCCCAGATTCAGGTACATCTGCGCATTATTGGACCGGCGTAAGGCGCACCACCTTTACGTTAGACTTGCGCAATTTTGCCGCGTAATCACCCTATTCTCGTAGCTTTTGCGCAGGAAATTGCGCATACGTAACGTTTTTTCAGAGGCGTAAGGAGGAGTAATACAAATTGGGAAGGACGTGGGCGTGTTACATTGAAATGAGCCGTGACCCCATGCAAATGAAGGGCCGGCCGGCTCGCGCATGCGCGCTTGAAGGAGACCATGTCGGCTCCGCTGTGCGCATGCTCACAACTCGGGAGCGGCGCAATCAGTGAAATTGGAAATGGACTAGGGCAACGTTGTGAACTACGCAGACAGCATAAATAGACACCCACAAACGCACTTCCTTTGCAAAAGTACATCCCTTTGTCCCTTCCCATTTAACAAAGTGCTTTTGTCCTGTTGTTCGTTGCGGTGTGTTTTGTAGTTGTCAGATTAGTGTTCTGTGTGATCAAGTGTTTGTTAGTAGATTTTTGAAAGTGGTTTTTGATAAGTGTTTGAGAGACTGTTTGTTTGATTGATATATTTGTGTTTGTTTCTTTTCCTGCTGTATTTTTGTTTTGTTTTTTGGTGACTGTTTCTTGCTGAGTCGTTTTCTCTCTGTGTGTGTGTTTTTTTTTGATTGGTTGTGCTTGTTTGTGTGCGTGAATTTTGTTGACTGGGACTGATTTTTTTTGGAAGGATGAGTGAGAGAAAACGCAAGCTGAATTTTACACTTGTGGAAAAACAGATTCTTGCCCGGGCCATTAGCGAGTATGGGCGTTACCTCCACGGCCCACAGAGTGCCAACACCACCCCGGCCAGGAGGAGGGAGATTTTGGATAGGATCACTGACCAGGTGAATTCAGCGGGGCAGGGGGAGACACGGACCAGGTCTGGGATTGACAAAAAAATCAATGACCTCCGGCGTCTGGTCAAAAAAAGCTGGCCAGAATGCATGCCCATGCCAGGGGCACAGGAGGGGGCCCACCATGCCGTATTAGGCTGACAGCGGAGGAGCGTGCGGTGGCCCTGACCTTTTATCAGCATGAAGTTGCGGGCCTGCCCGGCTTTGACTCAAGTCCGGAGCCCGTGGTGCCAGGTAAGTTTTTTTTTTTTTTTATATCAGGTGTGTAGCATGTGTGGGGGAGGGCGTGAAAGGGAATATGTGGCAAGTGTGTGGATCCTCCAACCTGTGAATGTTTTGTGTCATCCACAGATGTGCAGGAGGGTGCAGGGCCATCTGGCCTGACCGCACCAACCCCAGGACAGCAGCCTAATGAGGCCCCCCCAACAAGGCCGGAGTCCGCGGAGGAGAATCATGAGGAGGAGGAGTCCATGTCAGGCACTGGACGTTTGGGTTTTGAGGACTCTTCCCCTCTGGCTGGCAGCAGGCAGGCCTCCCTAAGGGGGAGCCCCCCCCCCCTCCTCCCCCAACATGGCTCCCCTCACAAGGGCCTCCCCTTCTCCCCAGCCACAAGCATCAGCTGGAGGCAGGATGTCATCCCAGACCACCAGGGGGTTGGCCGATCTCCTGCCCGCCACTCTGAGAAGGGACCAGTTCCTCCAGACCCGCCATCTGGGACAGGTCAGCCAGACATTGGTGCGGATGGAGGAGAGCCTGTCCTCCATCAAGGATACGCTGGGGAACCTGGACTCCCACTCCTGGGCTTTCACAACCTGCCTAAATGAACTGCAGACGACATCAGCAGGCGTTGGGCAGGATGTGAGGGCCCTTACCCTGGCTATCCAGGCCAACACGGCAACACTTGGTGCTGCCCTGGACAGAATAGCCGTGGCCTTGGAGGGCAGGCCGCCTGGTGGGCAGAGATCAGGGGCTGCTCCTCCTTCCCCGGTTTTACCCCTCCCCCATGAGTCTCCCCTGAGAAGCCGGGGCCGTGGCCGGGGGCGCCCCAGGCGTGGCTCACGCAGAGGGCACTAATTTGTTTTTCCCCATTTTTTTTTTTGTCATTTTTTTTTTTTTTTTTTTCTTTTTTTTTTGTGCTGGAAATTTTTGGCTTTTGCAGGTCATTTTTTTTTGTGTTGTGAATGCTGTGTGAATGTGGGGGTGACATTCCTGCCGGAAAAGGGGTGTCACCCTCTATTTTGGTGGAGAAGGGTTCCCCAGGACCAGGGAGAAGTAATCCCCAGGTCCGTGTGAATGGTGTATGAATGTACAGTGACATAATTGGAGCCTTGGCGTGGCGTTGCTGCTCACAAGTCCTGCATGGTGGACTGGTGCCAATCCAATTTGATGAGGATGTGATGTGTATGTGCTAGGGACCACAGTGGTGTGCATGCATGCATTCTCATTGTGCCATGATTAATGTGTGTGTTTAACGTGCAAAGATGCATAATGTGAGCTGGCATGAGATGGGGTCATGAGATGGGGTACCAGTGCATATGCAGAGTCACCTTGAAGGGAAAAGACAGGAGGATGTTAGTCATGCATGTGCCACTTGTGAGGTGTGCATCACGGGAGGGGATAGTCATGCCTGACTCCCATGTCACTCACCAACCAGCCAGCTGTCCCCATACATGTTCTGTTCGAAATCTGTGGGGATGGGGCTCTGATTGTATATGTAGCTGTCATGGGTGGTGCCATGTGTTGGGCTGCTGATGTCCTCCTGCAAGGTTGTGGTAATTCCATGATGGCATGAGGGGTGAATCAGAAGATGCGAGACACCTCAGAATCACTCATGCCAAAGATGTCTATGCGTGTGTGATATATCAAGTGAAGAGTGAGGGGCTTGTATCAGATAAGAATATTGTATTAGATTAGATTAAATTGTAAATTTTATATAAGCAAATAAAAAAAATAAAAAAAAACATCTCCCGTGCCCTCCTTAGTGCCCTCCTCCGTGCCCTCCTCCTTCTTTGTTCATCTAAAGTCAGTAGTATAGCTATGCGCGACGATGCCCCTGGCATGTTGGCATACAGATTGTTGTGCAACATGTGTGACTGCTGAACTCCTCACTAACAGTGTTGCTTTATTTGACAAGTAGACTTTTTTTCTCTTTTTAGACCAGCTTTTATATGCTCTAATTTTAGACAGGACATTTTGCTGTTGCGCACACTGCGTCGCCTGCGCTGCCCCAACGTTGTTTTGTGGATCCCCGTAAGTCCCTCATTAGCATATTTGACTAGCAAATCAATGGTGTGTCTAGCGCACTTTTGCGCGGAAGGATGCGCCAGTCTAACGAAATTACGCAGGACAAAAATTTTTTTTTGCGTATCTCGTTCTGGGGATGCCGCGCAACGAAACGCACGCGCACATTTAGACTTACGCACGCGCATCTCCTGTTGCGCAGGCGTAATCGCTCTGTGAATCTGGGCCTTTATACCTTAACCCCAAAGCTAAAATTAAAGCTAAAATTAAGATCAATAATACATTCTCAGACACAATTAAAATCTGAAATGGCACATGTCAGGGCTGTCCCCTATCTTTCATTCTGTCGTTGAAACCCTTAATTAGAACCATAAATTTGTCCCAAAATATTAAAGGATTCACAATTCATGATAAAGAATATAAGTTAGCTGCCTATGCAGATGACCTCCTTTTTTTTATTACGCAACCACACATATCTATTCCCAATCTCACAAAAACTTTCAGAACATTCGGCTTTATCTCTAACTTTAAAGTTAATCAAACTAAATCAGAAGCACTCAACCTAAATCTTCCTCCTGACAAATATAACCTATTAAAAAGCAATCATAAGTTTAAATGGGAACAAACCAACCTCAAATATTTGGGAATTAAACTTACTCCTTCCATTGAAACACTCTTCTCCGCCAATCTCTTCTCACTTCTATCTTTTAAAAATGACTATTCTCCCAAGGTTACTTTATTTCTTTAATGCTTTGCTGATCACAATTCCGAACTCCTTTTTTTCCAAACTACAAAAATTACAAAGAAAATTTCTGTGGGCAGACAGGAAATCGAGGATAAAGTTGAGTCTCCTTGCATTACCCAACTATAAAGGGGGCATTGGCCTCCTTGACTTCAAAAAATACTATTATGCCTCTCATATCACCAGATTGATCGACTGGCACTGTCATGGACATAATAAAGACTGGGTACAATTAAAACAGGGCCAGAGTAAGCAACACATTTTATATTAACCTTGGTCCACCCACTCAAAATTTACTAAAAAAATAAACCACCCTCTGTTAGCCACCACTTTAAATGTATGGCACAAGATAGCTGGACCGTATAAGTTAGCCACAATCCGGGGTCCGATAACCCCAATTGCCAACAACCCAGATTTGTTTTGCCAGGCATGAGCCAACCAATCCTTTAATCTCCTGATGCTCCCTCCAAATTCCTTGTCGCTCACTGTTTTACCGGAAATAGAGTCAAAACACTAGATGCTCTCAAGACAGAATTCGGAGATACATTCCCAGGTATCTGGTTTCACATGCAATTGAAAGATTTTCTATTAAATAGTAAACACAGAAGTGCATACAGCTGCAGACTGACCCCACTGGAACATATCTGTTACAACAGAACACAGATCCGTAAAACGACTTCTTTAGCTTATACTTGGTTGAGTCAGTCACAATCGGATGCTTCTAGTAAACACAAAAAAAACTTAGGGCCAGATTCAGGTAGAATTTCCTATCTTTAGGCGGGCGTAGCGTATCTCAGATACACTACGCCAACGTAACTCAGAGAGGCAAGTACAGTATTCACAAAGAACTTGTGCCTGACTTTGCACCGGCCTAACTTAATTTATTCGGCGTAAGCCGGTGCAAGTGGAAGTTGGTGTGTTGTTATGCAAATTAATGGTCTAGTGATTTACGCCCGGCGTATCTTGAACGGAGCATGCTCAGTACGTTCGTTCCCTTCTGAGCATGCTCACAACTATGCTGGCCCAACTTACAGAGATACACCGGCCCAACTTACGCCCAGCCTAAAAATACACCCAGACATGCGCCCGGCCGATGCAAAAGTACATCCAATTTTATTCCCCCCCCCCCAGGGAAGGTACTTTTGCTGTGAGATGGCTGCTCCTGTTCCCCACAGGCAGAATAGGAAAAAAAACTTTAACACCCAGGAGATGTCAGCCCTCATAACAGCAATGGAGACTTATGACCAGGGCCGCCATCAGGGGGGTACAGGCAGTACACCTGTAAGGGGCCCGGGGGTCCCCAGGGGCCTGGATGGGAACCCCCCCTTTTTTTTCTTTTTTTTTATATATTTTTATTTATATTTTTTTGATGGACAAGAAGGCCTGGCTGGCAGTCTCTGCTCTAATTCATTTCAAAGGTGTTCTATCGAGTTGAGGTCAGGACTCTGTGCAGGCCAGTCAAGTTCCTCCACCCCAAACTTGCTCATCCATGTCTTGGACGTTGCTTTGTGCCATGGTGCCATGGTGAGCAGTCATGTTGGAACAGGAAGGGGCCCTCCCCAAACTGTTTCTACAAAGTTGGGAACATGAAATTGTCCAAAATGTCTTGGTGTGCTGACACCTTAAGAGTTCCCTTCAATGGAACTAAGGGGCCAAGCCCAACTCCTGAAAACAACCCCACACCATAACCCCCCTTTCATCAAATGATTTGGACCAGTCCACAAAGCAAGGACCATAAATACATAAATGAGTGAGTTTGGGGTGAAGGAACTGGACTGGCCTGCACAGAGTCCTGACCTCAACACCTTTGGGATGAATTAGAGCTGAGACTGTGAGCCGGGCCTTCTTATCCAACATCAGTGCCTGACCTCACAAATACACTTCTGGAAGAATGGTCAAACATTCCCATAGACACCCTCCTAAACCTTGTGGACGGCCTTCCCAGAAGAGTTGAAGCTGTTATAGCTGCAAAGGGTGAGCCAACCCAATATTGAACCCTACAGGCTAAAGGATCGCACACACGATCGAATATTCCGATGGACGTGTTTTGTCGTATAATCAGACCGTCTGTACGCTCCATCGGACAAAAGAATAGAAAAACTACATCGTTTCGTGAATGTTGGCTGAAAAAGTTCTGCTGTCTGTATGCAGAACTTTTTCACGGCCAGTGCCTTTCGGACAAAAATATATATATAATTATTATAATCATTATTATCATTATTAAATGGGCCCAGAGGTCCCGGATGGAAAGCCCCCTTTATTTGGTAATTTATTTTTATATAAAAAAAGGGGGGTTCCCATCTGGGGCCCCTAAAAAATAAAAATAAGGGGTTCCCATCCGGGCCCCTGGGGACCCCCAGGCCCCTTACAGGTGTACTGCCTGTACCCCCCTGGTGGCAGGGGACCCATTAGTAGTGCTAGGACCACGGCTGCCATGTGTTGTCCTGCAACTGTGGTTGCTCAGCTCGTCTGTAACGGTGCTGCTGAAGCTGCTCTCCAGCTGACTTGAGCAAGTCTGGTGCAAAGTTACCCCTGCTTTTATGAGGGATAACTTTAGGCCGGCCAAACAGCTTAGGCACACCGCGCCTAGCCTGCGCCGAACGGGCCTATGTTCGGGAATCGGCGTATCTCCCTCATTTGCATATTTGCATAGGAAATCAATGGGTTTGGCAGATGCGTCCGGCATAAATATGCACCTAAGATGTGCAGGCGTAGGCAAGTTACACCGGTCGGGAGTAGCCTATTTTGGTGCGTATCTAGTTCTGTGGGTACGGTGCATAGATACTCCGGCGCAAATTTACACTTACGCCGCGCATCTCCATATACCCCGGCGTAACTTCTTTGAGAATCTGGCCCTTAGAAACCGCCCTGGGACACAGGTTCAGCAACGCCCAATTGGAAAAAGCATGTATATTTGCACACAAATGCTCACTTAGTACAAAATACCAGGAAATCTCCTATAAAATTTTAACACAGTGGTACTTGACTCGCAGAAAACTGTAAAATGGTCACATGCAACGTCAGATACCTGCTGGCGATGCGGCAATGAGACAGGATCTTTCTTACACATATGGTAGAGCTGTCGGCCAATCCTTGACTACTGGGAACAGATTACAAATTGGATAAAACATATTACAAGCACCAAAATATACCTGAACGCTGAGGCATGTCTGTTACATATTAACTATTTAAAGCTTAGTAAATATAAAAAATCATTAACCAGACACCTCCTAACAGCAGCAAAACCTCTTATCCCTTTACATTGGAGAACCACCAAATTTCCGACGGTCAAGGATTGGCTAGACAGGGTACAATATTTTTATAAGATGGAAGAGATTGTGGCAATGAAAAAATAAAATAGCGATAACTTCAACTTGACTTGGCAACCCTGGGTTTTATTCATTTATTCAAGTGAATATCGTTCACTTTACAATTAAACGGCTGTGTAATTCAATTCATGGTATACAACTCCGAGGTACTCCTTAACTATGGGCCAGATTCATGAAAGGTTACGCTGGCGGATCGAGTGATCCGCCAGCGTAACAGTGGCTTTGAGCCGGCGTTTCTGTTTTCTGTAACCAGAAAACAAGAAACGCCGGGTTGAAGTTCCGATGCGATGAGCGTAACTGAGTTTCGCCATCGCATCTTTACTTCAATTTAAAAATGGCGCCGGGGGCGTTCCCGCCGATTTACGCTCAAAAAATATGTTAATGAGCGGAAATCGGCAATTCACGATCGAAATCCGGTGCGACGCAGTGACGTTACGACGTTTCCGGACGGGATACGCGGCGCATAGTTATACCTACATGGGGTTGGAGTATCCTATGTTAGGTATAGGCGTCGTCATCGCGTCGGGAAAAAAAAAAAAAAACGTCGCTTGCGTAAAACGGTCATGAATGGGAATGTGACGTCATTGACGTTCATTCACAGATTTTGGAGCATGCGCACGGGGATGTTTTGACACTCGACGCATGCGCAGTACGTCGGCGGCGGGATCGCGCGTAGTTAGCATACTACACGCCCCGTACCCGCGACATTTGAATTCCGCCGGCTCATTTGCGATGCGCTGCCGCAACTTTAGGAGCAAGTGCTTCGTGAATGACAGCACTTGCTCCTAAAAATTCGGCAGCGCAACGCAAATCAGAAGCGTTACTCCAGAGCAAAGATGCTCTGGAATACGTGAATCTGGCCCTATGTCTTTATTTTGTTCTCGCCAATATGACCCTATGAAGGAATTGGGTATTCATACAAGCTAATTCAGGTTATAGTACAAAATTCCCCATTACTATCTCCCTTTCTTACTCCTTTTCACCTCTTGACCTCACCCTCCCCCTTCTCCTCCATCCCTTCCTTATTAATACTCTCTTTCTTAAAACTCAATAAGAAATTATAATCTTACTAATCCAATTGTTCTTAAGAATTTATAATATCTTGTCAACAGAAATTGTTTCTCAGTTTATGTTTCATGTCAATCTTTGCTACATTTTCAACTGTTTGAATTCACTAATTTTCAATAAAACCTTTGATTGTGAAAAAAAAAAACATCAATGGTCCTTCGAATCTGGTCCGGGCCCTGTCTCCCAGGAATGGAGCCCATCTGATCCCTATGGATATTTTAAGGGATAAAACTTGCTACTCTATTTGCAAAGATCTTTGTCATTATTTTAATATTGTTATTAATAAACGAGATCAGCGATAATTACCCACCTCACTTGTATCCTTGCCCAGTTTGAGTATTACTGAGATATATGCAGAGTTTAGATCCGCACTCAGAGGGGCTCCATCCCTGAAAGAGTTGAACATCTGAACTACTGTAAGTGTAGGGCCAAGCAGGGGCCACTTTTTTTGTAGTAACCAGTGGAGAAACCATCTGGTCCAGGTGAGGATCCTAGTTTAAGGGATTTAATGGTATCCAGTATCTCTTTTTGGGTGAACAGACTTTCAAGGAGGTCTCTATGGTCTTTTGTCAGTGTGGGCAAAGGGAGATTGTCTAAAAATGTATTCTGTAGCTTCCGGGTTAGGGTTCGGTTTATAGAGATCAGAGTAGAACTATAGAAACGTTTCCATAATCTTGGTTGGGTTCTGTGTCAGGTCCTCTGAAGCTGCCCGAATTTTAGGGAACGCTAGGGAACGTAGTTTAGGACTAAGCTTTACCAACCTATCTTTTTGAGTAGAATTTAGTCCTGGTCCACCTGAGGGGTTTTTCAGCCGTAGTCGTCAGAGTCAAGTTAAGGAGAGCCCATGCTTTGTCTAGGTTTGCTAGAGACTCGAGTGTGGGGTGGCGCTTGTGTGCTTTAGCTAAAGAGCGAAAGTCCACTGTAAGCTTTAGGGCATCTGCCCTGTGTTCGGCCTTAAGTTTCAATGTCATTTTTATGAATTTTCCCCTGATGACTGTCTTATGCGCAGCCCATACGATGGATGGGGAAATATATTGTCGCATTAATAAGAAAATATTCTTTAATAGCGTCCTCCAGTAAGGAGCATTGTATCAGGTCACTCAATAGGAACTCCTGAAAACGCCAGCGAGGGTGACCTTTAGATCCTGAAGATCTTTGTGTGATCAGAGTAACCATCGAGTGGTCTGACAAGGGAGGATCTATATTCTTGGAACATTTGATTAGAGGGATTGTTGTGGAGCGAGTGAAAATGTGGTCTAACCTGGCAAAGGAGTTGTGAGGCGCTGAGATGTGTGTATAGTCCTTTGTGTGCGGGTTGGCTCCTCTCCAAATGTCAATCAACCCTGCGGAATGAAGCAGTTTAGCTATTTTAGCGCTTTGTTTGGAAGGACGCTTGGGTTTCAATTCTCCTTCTGCAGATTTGTCAAGAGAGAAATCGAAGGTGGTGTCAGAGTCTCCACTGATGAATACCGTCTCCTTAAGGCCGCGTACACACGAGGGGATATGTCCGCTGAAAACGGTCCGATGGACCGTTTCAGCAGACATCTCCGCTCGTGTGTATGGGCTAGCGGACAGATTTCTCCACCCGACAGATTTCAAAGCATGCTTTGAAATCTATCCGGTGGGAATCTGTCCGCCCGACATGTCTGCTGGTTAGTACACTTACCAGCAGACATGTCGGCTCCCACCACCGCCGCGCCGCTGCCGAATGGATTCGGCGCATGCACGGAAGTGTTTTACTTCCTGGTGCGGTGACGTTGCGGTGACGCGGCGGCGTCAACGTCACCGCCGCGTCACCGCCACGTCACCGCCACGTCACCGCGCCTTCCGGCGGCGGGGAATTTGATCCGATGGTGTGTACACGGCGGCGGGGAATTTGATCCGATGGTGTGTACACGCCATCGGATCAAACTCCCGATCGGACATATCCGATGGAAATGGTCCGCGGACCGTTTTCATCGGATATATCCGATCGTGTGTACGCCGCCTTAGATGCGCTTGCAGTTTGTGTAGCAGGGAGTCAAAAAAAGTCTCTGTCCCTTATTGGGGGTATAGTATGAAACAAAAGTGTATAACTCACCGTCAATGTGGCCAGAAACCAGAACGTAGCATCCCTGGGGGTCAACTATCGTCTCCAGTTGGGAGAGATTAATGTGTTTAGCAAAACAGAATGCCACCCCTTTTGATTTGTTATCTGCCGACGCTAAGAAAAATTGGGGCTGATGGAGGAATGTGGGTTTAAATGTGGACGGGAAGTGGGTCTCTTGTAGCAAGAGAATGTCTGCATGCATGGAATGGTAAAGTTGAAAGAGTTTCCTACGTTTGATGGGGGAGTAAAGTCCCTGAGTGTTGTGTGAGATAATTTTGAGTGAGGGTGTGGAGTGATTGGAGTGAGACATGGATACGAGGGGATGGAACTATTCGGGGGATCCAAAGCTTACTTTTCCTTTGGGAGTGGTACTCACTACTAAGCCCGGAGAGTGGAGATTGCAAAGAGCTGGAACCTGGGATGGGAGGAGGTGGACAACCATGAAACTTGTGAACACGCCGACGAGCGATAGCAAGGAGAAGAAAAGGGGTGAAACAAGAGAACAAAAAAGAGAAGGGGTTTACATTATTGTAAACTTGAGAAAAAAAACAGGATTTTTAAAACAGCTTACCTGTAAAATCCTTTTCTTGGAGTACACCACGGGACACAGAGCCTTTATCTTTACATAATAATAAGTTAAGGGTCACCAGTGGTGATTCGACACTGGCACAACCAATTGAAGACAGTTGCCCTCCATATAACCCCTCCCATCAGGGAAGCACCTCAGTTTTGAAGCCAGCAATAAGGTTCCTATAAGAAGGGGACCTCTGTGTCCCGTGGTATACTCCAAGAAAAGGATTTTACAGGTAAGCTGTTTTAAAAATCCTGTTTTCTTTATTGTACACCACAGGACACAGAGCCTTTATCTTTACATAATGGGACGTCCCAGAGCAATGCTCCATATGAAGGGTGGGAGACACAGATCAAGCAGGCTGCCACGGACCAGAAACTTTATACCACTGCCTGCAGAACACTTTGCCTGAAGGCGGCATCCTCCTGTCCTTTCACGTTCACTTGATAACATTTGTAAAATGTGTGGACTGAGGACTAAGTTGCAGCTTTACAGATCTGAGTCACCGAAGCCTGGTGGTGCACTGCCCATGAAGCACTTATTGCCCTGGTAGAGTGCGCCTAACAGAAAAAGGAGGAGTCATATTCTTTAAACCATAGGCTTGAATAATTGTCTGTCGAATCCACCTGGAGATAGTGGATCTTGATGCTGCTTGTCCCTATTTGGGACCATCTGGCAAAATAAACAAAACATCTGTTTCACGTATCTAAACGGTTGCTTGCAGATACGCCTTTACTGCTCCCACGAGATCTAGAGAGTGTAATAATTTTTCCTCCGCTGTCTGCGGATCCGGAAAAAAGGAAGGCAGGTCAATGTCCTGATTTAAATGAAAAGCCAACACCACCTTAGGTAAAAAGGTAGGATGGGGTCATAGTACAACAGGAAAGAGCTGCTAATTCAGATACTCTTCTATCCGAAGAGATAGCCATCAAAAAGGCCAACTTCCTGCTTAAAAGAATCAGTGGGATGTGGCAAATAGGTTCAAAGGGTTGCTTCTGCAACACTGATAATACTAGATTTAAATCTCATGGGCACAAGGGAGACTTGACTGGCGGATTGATCCGCAGTACCCCCTGAATGAAAGCCCGCACTAGGGAATAAGATGCCAGTGGTCTTTGAAAGAAGACTGATAGAGCTGATATTTAAACCTTAATGGTACTAAGGGCCTAATTTCATATCCACTCCTAGCTGGCAAAAGGCAAGGATCCTATTTATGTCATATCTTTGAGGATTCCATATGTTGGTTTCACACCATGAAACGTATGCTTTCCAAACTCTGTAGTAAATAAGTCTGGAAGCTGGCTTTCTGGCATTAAAGCGGAGGTTCACCCAAAAAACATTTCTATCAGACCAACTTCTTTAGACTTGTAACTAGGGTTGCGCGAACCCGGACTTTTGGATTTTTTGTACCCGGACCCGAACCCGAACAATTTGCTGTAAGTTTGGGTTCGGATTCTTTGTTCGGCAATGTAATGGTGCGCTGCAGGGCAGCCAATCACCATTTGTTTTACTTGTGTGACCTAGAAGTCATCATAGCCATGCCTAATAATGTCATGGCTGTAATTGGCCAATGCAGCATGTGACCCAGCCTCTATATAAGCTATAGGTACATAGCACAGCTCGTCACTTTAAATAGGAGTCAGACTGTCCTGCTTCAGAAACACCAGCACTGCATATGTTACTCTGAGATACTCTGCAAGATAGTTTAGGGAAAGGTTCCCGATTGTGCTTGTAGGGAGCGATTTAGATAGGAGTCTGTCCTGCTTCTAAAATCTAATTACACCAGCACTGCATATGTTACTGTGAGATACTCTGCAAGATACTTAAGGGCAGGGGTCTCCAAACTTTTTAAACAAAGGGCCAGTTTACTGTCCTTCAGATTTTAGGGGGGGCAGACTGTGCTCAGTGGGAATAATGAAAGTTATAGTGCCGGTAGTCAGTAGGTGGAATAGTGCCCTATAAAATGTATTAGTTATAGGAATAGTGCCCCATTGTTGGTGTCATAGGGAGGAAAAATACACCATCATTGGTGTCAGTGGGAGAAATAGTGTCCCATCATTGGTGTCGGTGGGAGAGATAGTACCCCATCATTGAAATCATTGGGAGGAATAGTGTCCCATCATTGGTATCAGTGGGAGGAATAGTACACTATCATTGGTGTCAGTGGGAGGAATAGTGCCCCATCATTGGTGGCAGTGGGAGGAATAGTGTCCCATCATTGGTATCAGTGGGGGAATAGTGTCCCATCATTGGTATCAGTGGGAGGAAAAGTGCCTCATCGCCCGTATCATTGGGAGGAATAGCGCTTCATATCTGTAGGAGGAATTTCCAAGGGCCAGATAAATACATGCAAAGGGCCGCATCCGGCCCTGGGGGGCGCAGTTTGGAGACCACTGCTTTTAAGTTATTTCCCTATCCACATTTGTTTGCAGAGTACTTGCCATGCTCTTACCAACATTTTGCTGCCATTTGCAGCCCTCTAGCCCTTTCCATTACTTTTTTAGAGATATTTTAGTAGTCAAAAATTCAAGTCCCCATTGACTTCAATGGGGTTTGGGTTCGGGGGGTCAAGTTCGGGTCCCGAACCCGGACTTTTTTCCGAAGTTCGGCCGAACCCGTCGAAACCCGAACATTCAGGTGTCCGCTCAACTCTACTTGTAACATGTACAGTCTGCAATTTTTTTTAGGCTGTACATACCTTGTAATGTATATTTCCAATCCGGCTTCCCGGGTACTTCTCCCCGCGGGAGTAGGAGTTTCTATTTTGAGGAGGCATGTCATCTGGGAGGTAGCCCAGATGATTGATGTCTTTTCAGAAAAAGTTCCCCACCGGCGGATAGAGTCGAATAGCAGCTCTGCATGTTCGGCTTCTTTTTGGGCCTTATCCGCCGGTGGGGAACTTTTTCTAAAAAGATGTCAATCATCTGGGCGACCTCCCAGATGACATGCCTCCTCAGAATAGAAACTTCTACTTCCCCAGGGAGAAGTACCCGGAAGCCGGTTTGGAAATATACATTACATGGTATGTACAGCCTAAAAAAAATTGCGGACTGAACATGTTAGAAGCCTAAAGAAGTTGGTCTGATATAAATGTTTTTTGGGTAAACCTCCGCTTTAATAATTGTAGAAAGTACTGGACCTGAGATCCCTCTCTTCTTCAGAATGTGGGTCTCAGCAGCCAAACCGTCAAATTTAGCATTTGTAAGAAGGGATGGAACACTGGACCTTGCAACAGCAGGTCGTGATGAAGCGGAAGCTTCCAAGGTGTTCCTACCACCATCTTTATGATCCTGGCGTACCAAGGTCTTCTGGCCCAATTTGGGGCCACTAAGATTACAGGAATTCTTTCGTTCTTGATCCTGCAGAGTAGCCTTTGTAAGAGAGCGATCAGAGGAAATGCATAGATCACTGAGAACTGATTCCACGGGACCACCAGAGCATCCGATCCATAGGCCAGAGGATCTCTTGTCCTGGACACAAAGTTGTCCACCTTCCTGTTGAATCTGGAAGCTAACAGGTCTATACCCGGGTCCCCCATCTCTGGCATATGGCCTGAAAGATCTCGGTGTGGAGAGACCACTCTCCTGGTGACAGCTGCTGGCGACTCAGATAGTCCGCTTGCCAGTTTTATACCCCTGGGATGAGAATTGCAGAGAGACAAGGAATATGTTCTTCTGCCTAAGTCAAAATCCAATTCACCTCCTGAGCACCCTGACTGCGGGTGCCTCCTTGGTGATTAATATACATAAAGATACTGCAGTAGCATTGTCGGATTGAATCCAAACTTTATGGCCCTGTAACCTGCTTGTCCAGGTCTTGAGGGCTAAGTATACTGCCCAAATTTCCAGTATGTTGATGAGCAGGCTCCTTTCGGTCTTGGCCCAGGTTCCCTGGGCTGAAGCTTCTTCCAATACTGCACCCCAGCCTATTAGGCTGGCATCCATAGACACCACCTTCCAAGTGACTGGGGGAAAGGATCTTGCTATCTGCAAGTTCTTGGTCTTTAACCACCAACTGAAGCTGTGGCTACCATATTCCCCAATAGTCTCATGCAAAGGCGCATAGATGGGCTCTTGTTTGCCTTGACCTTGTGGATCAGATCCTTTAGTGACTTGATCTTTGGCTCTGGTAGGAATACCCGGCTTTGGGCTGTGTCTGTGATCATGCCATAGTACTCTACCCTTCTTTGGGCTTGTAGAGAGTATTTTTGTAAGTTTACAATCCATCCTAAATGCTCCAGGTATTTTATAGTGGTGAGCACAGCGTGATCTAATTTTGCTACTGACTGATTTATAATCAGTAGATCGTCTAGATAAGCTGTTATCGCCATACCTTGTGCTCTGAGATTTGCCAACAGAGGAGCTAGTACCTTTGTAAATACACAAGATGCGGTAGCCACACCAAAGCGTAGAGCCAGAAACTGAAAGTGGCGATGTTCTACTGCAAACCTTAGAAATCTTTGGTGAGCAGGATGAATAGGCACATGTAAGTATGCGTCTTTGATGTCTATTGACGCCATGAATTCTCCTCCTTGTAGGGTGGTGACTACTGATCGATTAGTTTCCATTCGGAAATGGCAAATGTTCAGAAACTGATTTAGAGATCTTAGATCCAGAATGGGTCGGACGTCTCCGTTTGGCTTTGGGATTACAAAGAGGTTTGAAAAAAACCCTGAACCTTGCTCCTTTAAGGGTACTGCTGTGATCACCCCTTGGGACAGTAAGTGATCTGATCCTTTGAAGAAGGACACTCTTTTTAAAGGATCCTTGGAAAGCCTTGAGCTTCGGAACTGAAAAGATGGGATCTCTTGAAATTCCAACTTGTACCCTAGGGATACTGTGGATACTACCCATCTGTCCTGGATTTCTGTCTGCCATGCCGCTGAAAACTGACATAGCCGTCCCCCCACTCGGCCAAGCAGGGGCGCCTCATGCAGAGGCTTTGGGGTTTTGCTTGTTAGCCCTTGAACCCCACTGCTTCTTGTTCTTCTGGGCCTGGTTTTCTTTAGTCTTTGTGGCTGGCTGAAAATGCCGTCGCCACTGGCTGGAGGTAGATTTACCAGGAGCCGAGGAGAGAGAACGTTTAAAACAAGGTCTCTTATTTTTCTTCTTCTCTGGTAATAGAGTTTTCCCACTCTATATCTTCTGGATATATTTCTCCAAATCTTTCCCAAAGAGGTGTTCGCCATGGAAGGGGAAACTAGCCAAAAGCTTTTTGCATGGTGCCTCTGCAGACCAATGCTTTAGCCAAAGAATTCTGCGCATATGCACCAGTTGGAGTGTGAGATGCGATGTTTGTAGAATCAAATCTCTCATAGCGTCAATTGTAAAACATTAGGCTTTAGGCAAATTTACCCACAATTTAACTTGTTCTGGAGGCAGCTCCTTCAGCCTTTGTTTTACCTGGTCCTTGAGGACCTGACACATGCCTACTGCTGCTACAGCAGGTTAGGCGAATGACCCAGCCAGAAGAAAGGAAGACTTCAATAAAGATTCCAATTTATTTTCCGAAGTTATCCACTGGACAAGTCAGGTTCTTTTTTACACAAGAAATGGCTGCATCTACCAAAGGCAGGCTCCACTTCTTTGAAAACTCATCCTCCATAGGATAAAGCAGGGCTCAAAATGTCAAGTCCTGAGCTACTAGCCAGGCCTCAAGGCGTACTCGCCACCAGTTGCCCCGCCCAACCCCTACCATGTCCCGCCACCTAATCCCGCGCCTAGACACGCCCTCATAAATCTCATGAAATTACACTTAAATGTTTTATGCAGAATTAAGTTATAAAAATACATATTAACAACGTTATCCGTGCCCAAAAATGCAGCCTGCCCATGTCTACCAATGCAGCATGTGTCCCCATTGCAGCAAAATGTCCCCATTTTGCAGCCAGAGTCCCCTACTTTGCAGCCAGAGTCCCCCACTTTGTAGCCAGAGGTCCCCAACATTGCAGCCAAAGTCCCCCCACAATTGCAGCCAGAGTCCCCCCACAATTGCAGCCAGAGTCCCCCCACAATTGCAGCCAGAGTCCCCCCACAATTGCAGCCAGAGTCCCCCCACAATTGCAGCCAGAGTCCCCCCACAATTGCAGCCAGAGTCCCCCCACAATTGCAGCCAGAGTCCCGCCACAATTGCAGCCAGAGTCCCCCCACAATTGCAGCCAGAGTTCCCCCACAATTGCAGCCAGAGTTCCCCCACATTGCAGCCTACCTGTTCTGGGTAGGAAAGAAGCCGACGCCGCCACCGCCTGGTTGTTCAAACCGCGGGGAACATAACAACTTTCAATTCAATAGCTGTGTTCTCTGCTGCGAGCCATCATATACAGCCCCTCCGCCCCTTGTCCAGGAAACTTTGATAGACAGATCCCCCCTCCAATCCTGGGATGGGTGATCTGTCATTTAAAGTGCCCGGACAAGGGGGAGGGGCTGTATATGACGCGTGCGGCAGGAAACACAGCTATTAAATTGAAAGCTGTTATGTTCCCCGCGCTCTGAACAACCAGGCAGCGACTCTTCTCTCCTCGCTTGCCCCCCTTGCTCACAGGCAGCCCACACTCGCCAGCCCTCAAAATTTACTCGCAAAATGCGAGCAGGCGAGTGTAAATTTTGAAGGCTGGGATAAAGAATATCAAACTTATTTGGCGATGAGAAACGCTTGTCTGGGTGTAACCAGTCTGCATAGATTAGTTTCTTTAATAAAGGATGAACTGGAAAAGAGCATGCACCCTGCAGGTATTTTAATGAGCCCAGAGAGCAGACAGGTGTTTCAGTTAACTCCGAAGATGGCAACCTTAATGTAGTACGCACATCCGCATAACATTGCACCTGTGACCTTAGCATTTGGGAAACAGAAAAAGGTTCCTCTGAAATCCCTGATCTGTCCAACTCCTCATCCCTGTCCTCTGTAGGTGTTATCTCATCCTTATCCTTCCCCTTTTCAGATCTTTCTGAAAGAGGATCTAACCCAATTGAAGAATATCTGCTTCATTTTTTGTCCTTTTGCGAGGACTTTGCGATTAGCGTAGCGGTAATGGTCACCACCGTTTACGATCTTCCATCAACCCAAGACAAGACAGCTTATCCGACACCCCGACAAGTTCTGCAATAATGTCCCTTTTCTTATAGTTGCTGGCCGGTCTGCCGCGGCTCACCAGTAAGTCCATGAGGGAAGAGAGCTTCAGCCGTTCATACAGCGTCTCCATTGTCCTGTGCCCTTGTAGCTGTTCCTCTGGCGATGAAACCACCCCACTGCTGTGCCACCACTGTAACGGTCACCACCGTTTACGATCTTCCATCAACCCAAGACAAGACAGCTTATCCGACACCCCGACAAACCAGCCGACAGGACCTGATCCATTCCCCCAGAATCACTGAGACACACACAGCTCTGGTCACTGGTTTCAAATGAATGAATTATTTTAATGGTATCTTAGCTTTCTTATATACAGTACAGCATGATAAAGTTAACCACAGGGACAAAGAACTCTCCACCCACACATCACACAGTGGGGCTTCAATCACATTCTTTTAGATAATGACATTCAGAGAAGTTAATCACTAATCATTATCCAGACATTTCGGCACCGGGCTGACATTTTTAACATGACCTAATTACTACACCTGAGAAGTCACATTCCACGTCTTAGACAGACGTTCTGTCTCCGCATACAGCTTGACAAGTCACATTCATTTACTAAACATAAAAGACATGCTAATTCAATACACCTGAAGAGAGACGTCTGACCTTTAGAGTCACAACACATCTATACACAATGAAAGGTCTTAGAAGCAGACCTGAATTAACCCCTCTACAGCCTTACACAATGGACAATGTAATATCTTAGGAGTCTATTGACCTGGTGTGGGTCAACATTAACCAACAACTTGTAATATCTCAAGATATCCTGCAATACATGAATTATTATTTATCAGCCACCCTATGCCCAAAAGGGGCACAGGGTGACCTAAGACCCAAGAGTCCTTAGTGCTGCTGGCACAGGAGTATCCCCCATCCTTTAAAAGTCTCTGGGCATCACGGGTCGATCCGTTAGATCTCTCCCCTTTCGGTGGGAGACTGACACAGGAGGGAACCCCAAACGGGTTGACTCCAAAGTTAGTCAGTAGTTCCTGTCCTCCACTGCTGGTATCAATACTGTACCCCAAATAAATTGCTCCAAACTGAGCATTAATCACCCCGCCATCCTCAGCCTCTCTCAGAGAACATGTCTGCCGCTGGGGAGGGGCCTGGACTGGCCCTTCTCCCTGGAGTCCTTTCAGCCGCTGGAGAGAAGGCAGGGTGGCTGGGCTCAGTCCATCATGCTGTTGGGGATCTGGGCCAACTGCCCCCCATCCCTGGGGTATACCATTGGAGACTGAAGTCCCATCCACTGGTGGTAGGTGAAAATCCCCCGGTGCTTGCAAAGCAAAGCCGACACCCTCCTGTCTCAGTGCCGCACCCTTTTCTAGGGTTGTGTCAGTGAAGACTGAAGTCCCATCCACTACCCCAGGAACTCCCCCTTCCATTAGTTGAGAGCAAAGGCTTGTGGCACTCTGCTCTGTTGCCAGCTCCTCCACTGGGTGGCTGTGAGTGGAGACCACAGTCCCATCCACTACCCCTGGAACTCCCTATTCCATTAGTTAGGAGCAGAGACCCATGGCACTCTGCTCTGTTGCCAGCTCTTCTGCTGGGTTGCTGTGAGTGGAGACTACCGTCCCATCCACTATCCCAGGAACCCCCTCTCCTGCTAGTTGAGAGCAGAGGCTTGTGGCACACTGCTCTGTTGCCAGCTCTTCTGCTGGGTTGCTGTGAGTGGAGACCACAGTCCCATCCACTACCACAGGGACCCCCTCTCCTGTTAGTTGGAAGCAGAGGCCCGTGACACTCTGCTCTGTTGCCAGCTCTTCCGCTGGGTTGCTGTGAGGGGAGACCACAGTCCCATCCCCCGATGTCAGCTCAAGCTGCAGCGGTCAGCAGCATCCTGCCCCGCTGCCAGCGATTCAGCTGGGAGTAAAAGCTTTACAACCTCAGCTTGTTGCTGGAGAGAGGGGCCAACTGCCCCGGCTCCCTGGAACTCCACATCATCCGCTTCAGCTTTAGGGATGGCAATCTTCAGATTTTCCACTGCTGATTCATCAGCCAGGATTTTACAGTTATCATCTAAAATGTCCTCATAGTCCCAGGCAACGGGAGCCCCACCCTGCTGCTAAGCCGAGATGAGCAGCTGCCTGTAGGCGATTTCCAGCTCCCATTCCTGAATGGCCAGGAATTCCAAATCTTCCTGTAACCAGTGCCCTTCCAAGATATTCAATTTTTCCTCTCTGTGCTCCATTATGTCCTCCAAGCGGCACTCCCGATCATCCCTGAAGTCTAGATCACTGGACATCCTCCAATACAACAATCCCAGGCCATCATAGTCATAGCCTTCTGTGGGGCTGTCATCCGCTGACCACGGGCACTCTTGGGCTACATACCACCGGGGGCTCTGTAGCTTTCGTCCAATTGCATCTCTGCTCGAATCAGCCTACTTAACTCAGCTGTCCACTCCTGCTTCAGTTGTTCCCCCAACAACAGCATTTGTACATCATACTGCGGCCAGTACCTTACATGGATGGACGGCAGGACCTTCCCGTGGTGTTGCTGCTCAAAAGCTAGCTCTTCCTTCCAGAGTTGGCAACGAATCACATCTAACCATCCCAGCAGGGCCTCCTCTGATACTGGTCCTCTGTGCTGTATCCGCATCTCTTGTAACCTCCTTTTAAATTCCTCTTCCATGGAGACTGGTATCTGCACCTCTCCCCTCTCTTCAGTTTGTGCTGCTGTGACTTCAGCTGCTGCAGCACCTCTTTGATGTAGCCAAGTGGCATCCACAGCTGCTATAACAAGGTCTACGATCTCCAGTGGAGGATTAGGACCATATTGTGCCAGTCTACGTTTAACAGCCCGATCAAAACTTTCTTCCTCGGGTGTCCTGTCCGTTACGCCGGGCCTTTCAGCTCTATCCATTTCGACAAGTTCTGCAATAATGTCCCTTTTCTTATGGTTGCTGGGCGGTCTGCCGCGGCTCTCCAGTAAGTCCATGAGGGAAGAGAGCTTCAGCCGTTCATACAGCGTCTCTATTGTCCTGTGCCCTTGTAGCTGTTCCTCTGGCGATGGAACCATCCCACTGCTGTGCCACCACTGTAACGGTTACCACCATTTAAGATCTTCCATCAACCCAAGACAAGACAGCTTATCCGACACCTCGACAAACCAGCCGACAGGACCCGATCCATTCCCCCAGAATCACGAGACACACACAGCTCTGGTTACTGGTTTTAAATGAATGAATTATTTTATTGGTATCTTAGCTTTCTTATATACAGTACAGCATGTTAAAGTTAATCACAGGGACAAAGAACTCTCCACTCACACATCACACAGTGGGGCTTCAATCACATTCTTTTAGATAATGACATTCAGAGGAGTTAATCACTAATCATTATCCAGACATTTCAGCACCTGAGAAGTCACATTCCACATCTTAGACAGATGTTCTGTCTCCGCATACAGCTTGACAAGTCACATTCCTTTTCTAAACATAATTGACATGCTAATTCAATACACCTGAAGAGAGACGTCTGACCTTTAGAGTCACAACACATCTATACACAATGAAAGGTCTTAGGAGCAGACCTGAATTAACCCCTCTACAGCCTTACACAATGGACAATGGAATATCTTAGGAGTCTATTGACCTGGTGTGGGTCAACATTAACCAACAATTTGTAATATCTCAAAATATCCTGCAATACATGAATTATTGTTTATCAGCCACCCTATGCCCAAAAGGGGCACAGGGTGACCTTAGACCCAAGAGTCCTTAGTGCCGCTGGCACAGGAGTATCCCCCATCCCTCAAAAGTCTCTGGGTGTCACGGGTCATACCGTTACAGTAGCGATCTTTCCTTCCAGTTTTTCCATGGCTGCGATAAAGGTGTCCTCAGTGACATATGCAGGCCCAGGCACCATTGGAGAAATTGTTACTCCCGATAGTGGAAATGGCTCCTCCTGTATTGGTATATCAAGATTTACAGGGGAGGAAGGTACCAAGCAGGTACGGCTAGAGCCTCCTGTCTCAGGCTGCGGTGCTTTCTTGTCTTTTTTAGTCCCTGAATACCTTCTAAGGGAAGACATATTAACAAGCAACAAGCTGAGGTACCACTAAGCATAGACTGTGCTCAGTTTTGCAATCTACATAAAGTATGCAAATTAAACACACAGTTTCATGCTATAGAGTGGGTGTCTCTCTTGGTAGTGCCCTACCAACCACATAGAGCTTACGTGCCCCTTCTGCTGCTACTACTTTTGTCTGCTGCTGCTGTGTCCCAAGGGAAGAGCTGCCGGCCTCCATGATCTTTTAAGGGCTCCTGTTTGAGCCTTATCTTTCGAATCCAAGTGCACACGCGTCTGTGCACGATTAGATCCTCCCCCTCGCCCCCTCCTGCGGATATAGCGCACCCCTGTGCGCACGTGCGCGTCTAGGGCATTATGGCAGCTGTGAGGGATCAGGGAGAGCCTCTCCCTGGTTATACTATGCTGCTTTGTCCCTTCTTAGGAACTCAGCATCTCTAGGAGGAAAGAGGCCTTTGGCCATCTAGATGCAGAGCTCTGCAGCAGAAGGAATATCTTGTCCTGTGGATCTGACATACTTGCAGAGTGAGGTGTGTAAACTCAAAAAAGGGAAGACACCAGACTCACAGTTTTGAAATAGATCCTTAAGCTTGTTCCTAGGATTCCTTTTCTCTTACCTTATCCCCGCCACAGGTTTTTTCTGCTGAAAATTCAGACAGCACCAATATTCACCCATCTTGGCAGGTTTTGTGTGCCAACCTTCAGGGATATGGGCTCCTATTATAATGGATACCTCTCCCCTGGACCTTGTAAAAGACTCTGACCAGGACTTTTAGCTTCTGTAGCGAAAGTGCTGGACCCCAGAGCCCAGTCCTCCAAAAAGAGACATTACAGGCGACGCCTTGTCCATGAGGCTCGGATCCCATCCAGATTCAGTGTAATTCTTAGCGTCTTGGATGGATCCTTAAATTATAGCTCCTTCATTCTCAGAGGGCCTTTTTAGTAGAGCTATCCTTAGCACATCCTTGCCTGTCCAACACCTTCTAGACACTGGCAAAAAAACTGAGGTGCTTCCCTGATGGGAGGGGTTATATGGAGGGGAGCTGTCCTTAATTGGTTGTTCCAGTGTCCAATCACCGCTGGTGACCCTTAACCCATTATGTAAAGATAAAGGCTCTGTGTCCCCTGGTGTGCAATAAAGAAATTCTTACAATCATAAAGAAATAACAATAACTCTGAATCCAAGGGTGCCCTGACCCCCTCCCCTTCGGGGAGGGATGGGCTTGCCATCTTCTACCCCTTAACCTTAGAGGACCGAATTGCCCTTCCTGCAGCGAAAACCGGTTAAGAACCAAAGGGCATCGATGGTGCTCCCAGTTCCAATTGGAGGTGCACAGCCCCGCCACCTAACGACAAACTTAACTTAAGGCTAACAAGGAGCCTATGATGTCTTCAAAACAGAGTACCCCTATGTGAAAATTGATATCACCAAGAACCCTTGCCAGGCCCTGCTGCCACCCTGGATTCCCAGCCTAAAGGGCAAGCAGGCCCTGTTTGGGTGTGGTCTAGAACCGTTAGCCTAGGACGGGAAGTAACACCCCGTGCAATGTCTAAGTATTCCTCAGCTCAACAGGAGTTGCTAACTAAACTAACTGTGGGTGGCTTTGGCCAGTTATGGCTCAGGGGGTTTAGTACACGCCCCACTCTATAAAAGGCCGCCTGCAAGTCGGCCTTGTGTAGTGTGTTGGGTTAAGACAGAGAGAGAGTGTCATTTATTGCAGGTAGATAGAGCAGGCAGGCAGGCAGGCTAGTCAGTTAGAGTTACAGTTTGTAGAGGATATATATGCATCCCAGGTGTGGTATATATATATTTATACACTGTATTGAGTTTAGCTAGATCCGCTCTTCCTAATTTACTGACAGGCAGGCAGGTGATTGTGCTAGCTGCAGTATTCTCACGTGGTGTACTGTCTGTGTCCTCTGCAGTGTGCACCTAAAGCTACGTGGTGTGTGTACTGTCTGTGTCCTCTGTACATTGTGCACCTAACGTAAAGCTGGTGTCTCTCATATTTATTCCTAGAGGCAGGGATATGCTCATATTAATACCACAGGCAGGGGATTATTCTGCAAGTACTTTCACGTGATGTACTGTCTGTGTCCTCTGCAGCGTGCACCTAAAGCTACGTGATGTGTGTACTCTTAGTGTCCTCTGCACATTGTGCACCTAAAGCTACGTGGTGTGTGTCCTCTGCACATTGTGCACCTAACGTAAAGCTGGTGTTTCTCATATTTATTCCTAGAGTCAGGGATCTGCTCATATTAATACTACAGGCAGAGGATACGTGGTGTACTGTCTGTGTCCTCTGCAGTGTGCACCTAAAGCTACGTGGTGTGTGTACTGTCTGTGCTATGTTTCTCATATTGCAGGGACGAGACATTACATTAAAGCCGCAAGCAGTTTTAAATTACCTTTTTCTTATAGTAATCTCATTTTGTGCAGGGACAGTTCTAAACACGTGCCACTTCCCAGGCATACTATAGACACCCAGCAGGTACGATATTTAAAGGAATTAAAAAAAAAAAAATCACTTTAAGCATCATTAAAATCACTGCTCCAAAAAAAACTACAGTTTTTAAAACTTTTTTTTACATTGATATATGTTACCTGGGGCAAGACCTGGGTTCTCAAACCCGTTTTACGACAATAACTTGCATATTAGACTTTAAAATTAGCACTTTTGAATTTGAACGTTCGAGTACTATAGACTTCAATGGGGTTCTAAATGTTTGCGTGAACGTTCGGTTCATTCGAAGGTTCTGGTGCGAACCGAATGGGGGGGGGGGGTGTCCGGCTCATCCCTAAGCTGGAGTAACAGCTTGAGCGATTGTCTTTTCTGGACAGTATATGGGGACAGATCAGCAGTGCCCTTTTGTCCTTTGTGTTGACCATAAAGTGAATAACTCAACACCAAGTTCACTATAGGGACCCCTTACATATTTGTACATGTGTTTACCAGCCACCCTCCTTTCCTAAAAGAATACAAACAGCGATCAGCACTGACCACTTCTGTATTCATTAATCACTGATACATAATAAACAGTGTTTAATAATTGCCAGTTTGTGAATGAAATATAGTAAACACTGTTTACTATATTTCCTTTTATGAATGAAAAACAGTCTCTTTTCAGACTCCTATCTCATTCATCTACAGTGCAGCTTAGGCTGCAGAGAAAGGGAATGTCTCTATTCCCTTTCTCCATCTCAAAAAAGAGACATTCGAGGTCTGACCTTAGACATTAGACCCCCAATGTCTCTCCAAAGCCTTCCCCCTCGCCTCCAAAAATAAAATATGTATAAACATATTAAATAAATAATACAAATGTAGAAAATGTAATTGTATCTGTACACAAAAAAAAAAAAAGAAAATGTAAAAAAAAAAATATATATAGTAAGAGCCCTTTTACATGGGCAGGCTCCGTAAAGTGGATCCCCCAGCTTGGCGGGGGATCTGTCCACTGATCCCCCTCTGAGCAGGTGGATGACTGGTCTGTGCCTATTCCGCTATGCAGAGAGACGCAGGCTCAAGAAACAGTCTAGGGATTTTGGTTTTTAGTGTTTATTTTGGGAACGTAGAGCCTGATAAAGTCTCTGAGATGGAAGTAGGAATGACACTAGCTTTTAAAGTGCAGTGCTGATGTGGTAAATAGTGTTACCGACGCCTGTACTTAATAGTGAAAAACGCAGTGATATATAATCAAATACAGGTAAATTGGTGCATTTTTATAAAACCTGATTGAAATACTAGTACGGAAAGTAATATATATGATATCCAAAATGTGTGGGCAATTAAGTGAAAATAGATGAATTCGATTGCTTGAGCAGCTGCGATAAAAACGCAGTTCCAAGTAATCCAAAAAAAAAAATATATATATATATATATATATATATATATATATATATATATATATATATATATTGCACCTTAATAAAATCCTTGTGCTACAAAGGCTAGTGATATCCACTCCAAAGGTGTGAGAAATAACAAAGAAAAAATTAACTAATTAATTGCCAATAATTATAATTTTTTTTTTTTTTTTTTTTTTGAAAAAGTGCTTCATGCTGTTGTAAACGTCTAGTTCTATGCTTTACACAGTGATCCACTCCAATCTGTGCTCTTATATGGACCGCATTCACCAGATTTGTGCCCCCTCTTGGTGTTTTCTTTTTTTTTTCAATTCTCTATTTATTTTCTTTTCTTAAACAAGAGAGGTATACAGAGATAAAGACAAAAGGACCATACAGAGTCCAATAACAATACAAACATTATGGGCCAGATTCACGTATTCCAGAGCATCTTTGCTCTGGAGTAACGCTTCTGATTTGCGTTGCGCTGCCGAAATTTTAGGAGCAAGTGCTGTCATTCACGAAGCACTTGCTCCTAAAGTTGCGGCAGCGCATCACAAATGAGCCGGCGGAATTCAAATGTCGCGGGTACGGGGCGTGTAGTATGCTAACTACGCGCGATCCCGCCGCCAACGTACTGCGCATGGTAGGCGTCGAGTGTCAAAACATCCCCGTGCGCATGCTCCAAAATCTGTGAATGAACGTCAATGACGTCACATTCCCATTCATGACCGTTTTACGCAAGCGACGTTTTTTTTTTTTTTTTTCCGACGCGATGACGACGCCTATACCTAACATAGGATACTCCAACCCCATGTAGGTATATCTATGCGCCGCGTATCCCGTCCGGAAACGTCGTATCGTCATTGCGTCGCGCCGGATTTCGATCGTGAATTGCCGATTTCCGCTCATTAACATATTTTTTGAGCGGAAATCGGCGGGAACGCCCCCGGCGCCATTTTTAAGTTGAAGTAACGATGCGATGGCGAAACTCAGTTACGCTGCTCGCATCGGAACTTCAACCCGGCGTTTCTTGTTTTCTGGTTACAGAAAACAGAAACGCCGGCTCAAAGCCACAGTTAGGCTGGCGGATCACTCGATCCGCCAGCGTAACCTTTCCTGAATCTGGCCCTATATATATATATATATATATATATATATATATATATATATATATATATATATATACATACTTTACATCCTCCTCTTCAACTCTATTGCCATTCATATGTTAAATCAGAGGCAAATATAAATGTATCTTTAACAACTTAAAATCTAATATATACATATATATATATATACACATACACATATATACATATATATATATCTCTTTCCTTCCCCTCTTTCTTCCGCCAATTCCCTCTCCATCTCCGCAATTTCTCCTTCCCCATTTCTTCCCCCTATTTTCCCTCACCCCTTCCCTTCCTCAAGACCCCTATCTTTCCCTTTCCATGCCGTGTGCACCAACAGAGCAGAGAGATAAAAAAATAAAAATAAAAGGGAGAAAAAGAAAAAATAATAATAAAAAAAAACACACACAGAGAACAAAACAAAAAAAAGAGAGGGACAAACAGAACACCCCTCTCCCCCCCCCCCTGTCATCTCCTCCTCATCGTTCTTATTCCTGCTCCCCTAATAGGTTTTTACCTTCCTCAGATTGTATAAATGACTCCCATGGTGCCCATATCCTTTTTATTTGTTCTTTCTTATTTATCGGCATTGGCAAAAGTTTCTCCATTATTTCTATTTTCTTTACTTTTTTTCAGCCACATTGAGATTGAAGGTACTTTAGGATCTTTCCAATTTGTTGCAATACAGCTTTTAGCTGCATTCATCAAATTACATATTACTGACTTCATATTTCTTTTTGGTGGAATTTGTGTATGATGTAACAGACAGAAAGCCGGGTCATCTGGGATCTCATATTCCATAAATATTCGGGTAATTCTCTGCACTGTTTGCCAGAATTGTCTTATTAATGGGCATCCCCAAAATATGTGTATCATTGACCCCTTCTTCCCACACCCTCTCCAGCATCTATCTGGGACTTCTAAAAAAAAAAATATTTAGACGTGCTAGTGTATAATACCACTGCGTTAATATTTTATAATTTAATTCTTGTATTTTTGTACACCTCGATGATTTTAATGCCATATCTATGTCATGGTCTTACCTCTTTGCAGGCTTCTCATTACTGACATGTGCTAGCAGCCATCTTGCTTCATGGGGTTCTTGTAACCTGCCACACCCTGCGGCTCCTCCTTCCCACTGGGAGGAGCTGGCTGCTCAGCATTAATTTAGAGGCAGCTGCAGCATTTCCTCGCTTGGGCCTTTCGTCTGACACCCCTTCTGTGATCATGCTGCTTGCTCTTGGTCACCGACCCGGCTCTTACGGACGTTCACTCTGGTTACTGATTCCCGGCTTCGTTTCACGACTTCTCTGGCTACGGACTCCGGCTTGGCTGACCCTCATCCCTGGCTATTGACCCTGGCACTGGTGGACGACTCTTCTGGCTGTTTTGATCGTCAGTTTGGACTTTGACCTTGCTGTTTGGTTTTCAATAAAACGTTCATAATCATTTATCTGTTAGTGTACGTCTGATTCATGCTTCTATGACATTAGGCCCAAGCCATGAATCCTGACGGTACAGGGCCACCCTCACTACCCATGCTGGTTGCCAGACTTGATCAGCAGGATCACCGGCTGGGTCAGTTCGCTCAGGTGTTGCAAACCCTGCTTGCACGCACTGCTCATCTCGCTCCTGTTGCTGATAGGCCAGTTGTCGCTCCTGGGATCGCTCCTGTTACCACTCCTACTACCGCTCCGGTTGTTGCGCCAGAGTCTACCCCGGCACCCGTTGTTGCGCCTGCGGTGTCTCGGGGTATGACCGGTTCTGCCCCCCTCCCACAGCGCTTTGGGGTGAGCCAACTCAGTGCCAAGGCTTCCTTAACCAAGTGGCCATTTATTTCGAGTTACTGCCACATGCCTTCCCTACTGATAGATAAAAGGTGGGCTTCCTGATCTCGCTGCTCTCGGACAAGGCTTTGGCCTGGGCAAGTCCCTTATGGGAGAACAATAATCCCGTGGTTGCCGAGTTTTCCGGTTTTGTTGCTTCTCTTCGGAGGGCTTTCGCTCCTCATGTCCATCAGACAGGGTTCAAGATCGGTTGCAGGCTCGAGTTTCTCTGCTGGTTCTTGAGGCGATAGACGGCAGACCCCTTCAGCCGTCACAGGGGACTCATGAGACCCTTTCAGTGGAGATAACCATTGGGGCCGTTCACAGGGAGTCGGTCTGCCTTCAAGTCATTTAGTCTCCACACTACTCGGTGGTCTTGGGGTACCCCTGGCTCCAGAAGCATAATCCGACTTTCGATTGGAGATCGGCTGAGATCCTCTCGTGGTCCCCACAGTGTGGGGCTAGTTGCATCCATGGGCCCGTCAGGGTGTTGTGTGCCTCCTCGGACTCTGTGTTGCCCTCTGAATACAAGGAGTACCTGGATGTATTCGATAAGGTGCGCGCTGGTGCCCTGCCTCCGCACCGCCCATACGATTGTGCCATAGATTTACAACCTGGTGCCATTCCTCCTCGTGGCAGGGTATATCCACTGTCGGTTGCGGAGAATGAAGCCATGGAGGAGTACGTGAAGGAGGCGCTTTCTCGGGGGCACATTCGCAAATCCTCTTCCCCAGCGGGGGCTGGATTTTTCTTTGTAAAAAGGAAGGGCGGAGAATTGAGGCCTTGCATCGACTATAGGGGCCTAAATCGCATCACGATTAAGAATGCATACCCGATTCTGTTGATTTCCGAGTTGTTTGACCGCCTCAAGGGGGCAATGGTCTTTACCAAACTCGACCTAAGGGCTGCGTTTAACCTTGTAAGGATCAAGGAGGGTGACGAGTGGAAGACCGCGTTTAACACCAGGACCGGTCATTACGAATCCCTGGTTATGCCCTTTGGGTTGTGCAATGCGCCCGCAGTCTTTCAGGAATTTATCAATGATGTTTTTCGTGACCTGTGGCAGCAGTGTATAGTGGTCTATTTGGATGATATCTTGGTATACTCTAAATCATGGGTCTTCAAACTACGGCCCTCCAGTCGTTCAGGAACTACAATTCCCATCATGCCCAGTCATGTCTGTGAATGTCAGTGTGTTACAATGCCTCATGGGATATGTAGTTCTACAACAGCTGGAGGGCCATAGTTTGAGAATCCCTGCTCTAAATCCATGGAATCCCACATTCTGGACGTCAAGCGAGTGTTGCAACAGTTACGAGAGAACAAGCTTTTCTGTAAGCTTGAGAAATGCAAATTTCACCGGTCCCAGGTAACCTTCTTAGGTTACATCATTTCCACGGAGGGGTTCTCCATGGACCCTGAGAAGGTTTGGGCAGTCCTACAGTGGCCACAGCCCAGTGGTCTTCGTTCCCTGCAGCGCTTTTTGGGCTTCGCTAATTATTATCGGAAGTTCATCAGGGACTTCTCCATGCTGGCCAAGCCTCTCACCGGTCTGACCAGGAAGGGCAGTAATTCCCATGATTGGCCGGCCGAGGCCATCCTGGCTTTTGAGGCTCTAAAAAAGGGATTTTTAATAACAGCTTACCTGTAAAATCCTTTTCTTGGAGTACATCACGGGACACAGAGCGCATAGTCATTACATATGGGTTATATGGGTACCTTCAGGTGTGGACACTGGTGTAATCAACTTCACAGGAAGTTCCTCCCTATATAACCCCCTCCCACTGAGAGTGCTTTCGTTTTGTAGCAAGCAATTTCTCTGAGGTTACACAATGTTCCCCAAAAAGAGGGGTGGGAGCTCTGTGTCCCTTTTTCTTGATCGTACATCACGGGACACAGAGCGCATAGTCATTACATATGGGATGTCCCAAAGCAATGCTCCATGAAGGGAGGGAGACCGTAAGGCCAAAAATAGCCAAACAGAAAATATATCAGGAGGTAAAATAGCTCCACCAACAGAAAAAAAGGGGGCGTGAACCGGGCCAGAGGATTCTATACTGCTGCCCGTAGGACCGCCTGCCCAAATGCTGCGTCCGCAGCCTTTGTGACGTCCAACTTATAAAATTTAGTAAACGTATGTACGGAAAGACCAGGTTGCCGCTTTGCAAACCTGTGCCATAGAGATCTGATGGTGTGCCGCCCAAGAGGCACTCATGGCCCTCGTAGAATGGGCCTTAACTGATAAGGGCGGTGGAACGCGCTTCAGACCATAGGCCTGAAAAATCAGCTGCTTAATCCACCTAGCCAAGGAAGACTTGGCAGCCGGCTGACCCTTCTTGGGGCCATCCGGAAGAACGAAAAGCACATCTGTTTTCCGAATCTTTTCTGTAGCCTTGAGATAAACCCTCATGGCTCGGACCACATCCAAAGTATGAAGCAATCTTTCCTCTCTGGACTGGGGAGTAGGAAAGAAGGATGGTAGGACTAGGTCCTGATTCAAGTGAAAACTGGATATGACCTTAGGAAGGAAAGAAGGCTGAGGCCGCAGAACCACTCTGTCCTTATGCAGAATCAGGTACGGTTCCCTGCAAGACAAGGCTGCCAGCTCGGAGACCCTTCTGGCCGAAGCCATAGCCACCAAGAAAACCAACTTTCGGGTTAGCAGCACAAGAGGGATTTCTGTCAGAGGTTCAAACGGCTGCTTTTGTAAAGCTGACAAGACCAGATTTAAATTCCAGGGGCAGAGGGGAGCTCTAATAGGGGGATTTACATGCAAGACCCCCTGCAAAAAGGTTTTCACAAGCGAATGTGTGGCCAAAGGCCTTTGAAACCATATCGATAAGGCAGACACCTGCCCCTTTAGAGTACTAAGAGCCAACCCCTTGTCAACGCCAACCTGGAGGAATCGCAAGATCCTGTCAATAAAAAACTTGCGAGGATGCCCTCCTTGAGACTCGCACCACTCCACATAGGTTCTCTAGACTCTGTAATAGATATTTCTAGAGACTGGTTTTCTAGCTTGAATTAACGTAGATATGACTTGGGCAGAGAGGCCTCTGCCCTTAAGAATTAGAGATTCAGCCGCCAAGCCATCAAATTTAGCTGCTGTGAAGCAGGGTGGTAGATCGGGCCCTGAGACAGCAGATCTGGGCGCAGGGGGAGTGGCCACGGTGCCCTTACTGACATCCTCACGATGAGTGCGTACCAAGCCCTTCTGGGCCAGGCTGGGGCCACCAGGATCACCGGCCTGCGCTCCACCCTGATCCTTCGTAGAAGGCGGGGAATCATCTGTAGTGGAGGGAACGCATACAGGAGAGAAAACTGGTGCCAGGGGCAAACCAACGCATCGGTCCCGTAGGCCGAGGGGTCCCTGGCTCGGGATACGAATTTGTCCAATTTCTTGTTGAATCTTGTTGCCATGATGTCCACATCGGGAACTCCGAATCTTTGGCAAATCTTTTGGAATACCTGGGGGTGAAGAGACCACTCTCCCGGGAGTAATTGTTGACGACTCAAAAAATCTGCTTGAGAATTGTCTATCCCTGGGATGAACACTGCTGAGATGCAGGGTACATGGGCTTCGGCCCATGAAAAAAATCAGGTTTACTTCCCTTTGAGCCGCTAGGCTCCTTGTGCCCCCCTGGTGGTTTATGTATGCCACCGCCGTGGCATTGTCGGACTGTATCCTTACTGGCAGACCCTGCAGGGGGAGAGTCCAGGCGACCAGGGCCAACCGAGCAGCTCTGATCTCTAGGACATTGATGGGAAGCAGACTTTCTGCCTCTGACCACTGTCCCTGCTGGGTCCGTTTTCCTAAGATTGCCCCCCAACCTGTTAGGCTGGCATCTGTGGTTACTATTTTCCACGAGATGGGGCAAAAGGTATTCCCTTTTGATAATTTTTGAGGGATCAGCCACCAGTACAGGCTGCGCCTGACTCCTGGGGAAAGAACTAATGGACGGTCTAATGCCTGTATGGACTTGTTCCAAGCAGAGAGAATAGCTGCTTGCAGAATTCTGGTATGGATCTGGGCATAGGGCGCTGCTTCGAAGGCGGCCACCATCTTTCCCAGCAGTCGCATGCATAGGCGAATAGTCGGCTTCTTTTTGCCTAAGACTATTTGAATCGTTTGAATCAACGACCTGATCTTCTTTTGAGGTAAAAATAACCCTCTGGCATTCTGTATCTAACCGAAAGCCTAGATATTCCAACTGTCTTGTGGGTTGTAACCTTGATTTTTCTTGGTTCACAATCCACCCGAACTCTTCTAGATGCCGCACTGTGCGGACTACTGCATGATTGAGGTTGGAAGCTGAACTGTCGATAACCAGGAGATCGTCCAGGTATGCTAGGACCAAGATGCCTTCTGTCCTTAGGACGGCTAGCACCGGGGCTAACACCTTTGTGAATACCCGTGGAGCTGTTGCCAACCCGAAAGGGAGGGCTACGAACTGGTAATGACTTTGATTTATCGTAAAACGAAGAAACTTGTGATGTGCTGGGTAAATCGGCACATGCAGATATGCATCCTTTATGTCTATAGATGCTAGGAAGTCGCCCTGATGCAGGCTGGCTGTCACTGAACGTATGGAGTCCATACGAAAGGTCTGAATCCTTAGAAAGCGATTTAGGCGTTTGAGGTCTAATATAGGCCTGACGTCGCCATTGGGTTTTGGTATAACAAAAAGGTTGGAGTAGAATCCCAGACCCCTTTCTTGGGTTGGTACTTCTACAATTACTCCTTGGAGCAAGAGGCGATCCAACGCCTTTACGAGAGAGGCCCTCTTTAACGGGTCGCTTGGAAGACTTGACCCCTGAAAATGAGGAGGGGGGATTTCTCGAAACTCTAGTTTGTAGCCTGAGGCTACTACGGACCGAACCCAAGAGTCGGGAATTCTGGCCTTCCAGACTTCGGAGAAAAACTGAAGCCTCCCCCCCACCCAAGAGAGTGGGGGCGCCCCTTCATGAATCTGACTTGATGACTGGTTTAGCCGGCTTGCGAGACCAGGGTCTCTTGTTTGCCGCGGCTTGTCCCTGTGGGCGGCTATTAACTGCTGAACGCCCGGGAGGCCGTCGATACTGACGAGAAGTCGAAGGGGCCGAGCCTACAATGGCCTGTCGTTTAAACGTGGGCCCACGCGGTCTTTTCTTGACCGGTAAGGAAGTACTTTTTCCACTTGATATGGTGTGGATATATTTATCTAGGTCTTCCCCGAATAGTCTTCCCCCATGAAAGGGAAACCCTGCTAAAAGCTTTTTGCAGGGTGCCTCTGCTGACCAGTTCTTTAGCCACAAAAGACGACGCATGTGAACCATCAGTAGAGATGAACGGGATGCCTGTTGGATGGAGTCCTTAATAGCATCTATTGCAAAGCAGAGAGCCCTAGGGAATTCTGCTAATTCATGAGTATGCTGAGCCGGCATGTCCCTTAACCACTTGCTTACTGGGCACTTACACCCCCCTCCTGCCCAGGTGAAATTTCAGCTTCCGGCACTGCGTCGCTTTAACTGACAATTGCGCGGTCGTGCGACGTGGCTCCCAAACAAAATTTACGTCCTTTTTTCCCCACAAGTAGAGCTTTCTTTTGGTGGTATTTGATCGCCTGTGCGATTTTTATTTTTTGCGCTATAAACAAAAAAGAGCGACAATTTTGAAGAAAAATACAATATTTTTTACTTGTTGCTATAATAAATATCCCAATTAAAAAAAAAAAACACATTTTTTTTTCTCAGTTTAGGGCGATACGTATTCTTCTACATATTTTTGGTAAAAAAAAAAAAAAAAATCGCAATAAGCGACTGGTTTGCGCAAAAGTTATAGCGCTTACAAAATAGGGGAGAGAATTATTATTTTTTTTTTTTTTTTTTTACTAGAAATGGCGGCGATCTGCGATTTTTATTGTTACTGCGACGTTATGGCGGACACATCGGACACTTTTGACACATTTTTGGCGCCATTCACATTTATTCTGCGATCAGTGCTATAAATATGCACTAATTACAGTATAAATGTGACTGGCAAGGAAGGGGTTAACACTAGGGGGTGAGGAAGGGGTTAAATATGTATGCTAGGTGTGTTCTAACTGTAGGGGGAGGGGGGGGTGACTGGGGGGGTGACCGATCTGTGTCCCTATGTAGGAAGGAACACAGATCGGGCTCCTCCCTTCCAGAGACAGGACATTGTCTCTGTGTCAGCCGGCAATGAGAGATGATCTATGAGAGATCATCTCTCATTCGCCCACAGATCGCATTGCAAACGGCCGCTCTGATTGGCCGTTTGCCGCGATCTGTGATTGGCCGTGTCCGAGGGACACGGACAACACAGGGCTTCCCCGCAGCGCGCTGTACAGCGCGCGCTGGGAACGCCAGAAAGACATGCCGTCAAATGACGGCATGTTGGATATTGAGGCCCGCGCTGTTGCCGTCATCTGACGGTAGCGCGGGCCTCAAGTGGTTAATATATGTTTTGCCTGATCCTTTAAGGCCTGACAAACACCAATGGCTGCTACTGCTGGCTGAACCATGGCACCTACTGAGGTGAAAGCTGCTTTCAGTAGGGTCTCAAATTTCTTGTCGACCGGATCCTTGAACATATGGACATTTTCAACCGGACAAGTCAGGGATTTATTCACGCAGGAAATGGCTGCGTCACTGTAGGAGAGACGCATTTCTTTACATATTCCTCTTCCATAGGGTAGAGAATAGAGAATCTTTTAGGAGGGACAAAGATTCTATCAGGTCGAGCCCAATCCTGGTAAATCACGTTCCGCAGAAGGGGGTGCATTGGAAAATATGCACAAGTTAATGGAGCCTTTAAAGAACCCAAAGGCAGTGCGAACCATATCTGTCAAAGACTGGATCCACAGGCCCTCCGCTTGAGAGGCCGAAAAATATTCATCTATAGTGGAATTTTCCCTGTCTGAACCGTCGGGACTTGGGTCTGCCTGATCCCCTTGTGGGTCCCGTTCCTCTGAAGAGGAGACCTCCGCATCTGAAAACCCCACACTGGGTGAGGGGGATCTAGCCCGCTTGCTACTTGGGCAAGGACGGGAAGCAACGCAGTTAACCTTTTCTCTAGCCCACACATGGTGGCTGCTAGCATTTCTTCCGTCACGTAAACGGGAATGGGTGGATCGGGGGCCGCCTCTGCCCCCAGCACCCCCAATGGCTCTTGTACTATGCCACTCGGTGTCCTGACTGGCGAGGGTGGGGCTGTAGAAGCCTGGCCCAAATCCTCTGACCCCGATGGAGACCCCTTTTGCTTTTTGGCACCTTTAGCAGCCTTGGCTGGTCCAGATCCCTTTGGAGCCATTGTACAACCTCGGGTCACCCCTATAGCCAACACCTGACTGTTGCAGCTAGGAGTAACCAATATGAGGGCAGGTATGAGGAAAATGAAAAAGAACTAATTTCTCTCTTTTTCTATTTTTTTTTTTTTTCAAAAATTTTTTATTTATTTTTTTACCCGCCTGGGAGGTGGCAATACTGAGGAAACCTGTGAGTATTGACACACCAATGCCCGTTAACTGGAGTCCAAGGTAGACTCAGATACTGCTGGATCTAAGGCTGAGTCCCTTTAAGCAAAAAAACTATTTTTTTTTTTTTTTTCTGGTCAATAGTGGACCTAAGTCCTAGACCTGAAGATCCACAAAACCGCCACTAGGTGTCCCTGTGTGGCCAAAAGACCCAGCTGCACGCTCTGTATCCTTTCTTCCTCTGCCTCCAGGAGGAAAGACCAGCCAGAGAGAAGTTTTCCCTTTATACAGACCCTGACACTGCTGGCCCGCCCCCCCGACGCACGCCGACGCTATAAAAGGCGGCGTGCACGCGCGCGTATGCGCGCGCACACACGCGCGCACAATCGCGCGCACACACGCGCGCACACACGCTGAAACCACATGGAGGAAGCAGAGCAGAGGAACAACATGGACCAGCGTTAAGGCAGCACCAACAGACACCAGGTAAGCACTAATCTTATTGTAGTGCACACATATCGAGGAAGCTGTCCCCTTGGGCTTCCTAAGAAACAGGAGTTTTTACCAGCAATTTCCTCTTTAAAACATGTGGGGTTGCAGTATCAGTGTTAACAGGCAGACCTGGGGTGAGTAGCAAATATATAACTTACACAAGTATACATATATCTACATGTTATCTGGGTAAACATTAGAATCCCATCCTGCCTCAACAGACATAGTGGAGATAGTGGCTGATGCACCAGCATACTGTTAGCCAACCCAGAACCCCCAGGGGGATACCTACTGTCGAACCAAGTCCCGCAGGTTCCCTCTTACCTGCTCCATGCCGCAGGGTATTGCAAAATGCAAGAGGCCCAACCTTCCCCCATCTCCGTGGGTATTGTCTTGGACCTTCAGGGACCGGGGTCCTGTGTTAAGGAACCCACACCCCTGGACCTATATAGCATCCTGGCATCAGTAGCGTTTAGTTCTTGGAAGAGACTAAGGCACTGGAGCCCAGAATCCAGCCCTCCAAGGAGAGGCATTATAGGCAAAACCCCACTCCAGCAGGGCCCGGGTACCGTACATCTTGGCTCTGAAGCACTTCGGACGGATCCGGCTAGCTATCCTGGGTCCCGAGACCTCCGAGGGACAGCTAGACGTGACCAACACCTAAGACACTGGCGAAAAAACTAAAGCACTCTCAGTGGGAGGGGGTTATATAGGGAGGAACTTCCTGTGAAGTTGATTACACCAGTGTCCACACCTGAAGGTACCCATATAACCCATATGTAATGACTATGCGCTCTGTGTCCCGTGATGTACGATCAAGAAATCAGCCTTTGCTTCGGCTCCAATACTGTCTCATCCCAATCCTGGGTTGCCCTTCGTCCTTGAGGTGGATGCGTCTGAGACGGGAGTAGGCGCCCTTCTGTCTCAGCGTCAGACACCAGAGGGACCTCTGCTTCCCTGTGGGTTCTACTCCAGGAAACTGTCTCTCGCTGAATGCAACTACCAGATTGGTGACAGAGAGCTGTTAGCTATCGTGCAGGCTCTCAAAGAATGGAGGCACTTGCTCAAGGGTTCTGTGGTTCCGGTTCTCATCCTGACAGACCACAAGAATCTGACGTACCTTTCGGAGGCCAAGAGATTGAAAACCCCCGTCAGGCCAGATGGTCTCTGTTCCTGTCATGCTTTAATTACGTGGTCTCCTACTTACCCGGTTCCAAGAACATCAGGGCGGATGCCTTATGTCAATACTCCGAGCTGTCCAGGGAGGAATCGATACCGACTTCGGTCATACCTCCAAATCAGATCCTGGCCGCCATCCGCACCAGCTTGACCTCTCCCCTTGGAGAGCAGATTCTGGCGGCTCAATCTGGTGCTTCCACTGGGAGACCCAATGGTAGAAGCTTCGTGCCTAAGGAGTTGCTACCGGCTGTTGCGAACCTACCATAAATCCAAGACCGCAGGGCATCCTGGAGAAAATCAGCTGTCCTGGGCTGTCTTACGGTTGTTCTGGTGGCCTTCTCTACGGTCCGACATTGCCGCATATGTAGCGGCATGCTCTGTTTGTGCCCAGGATAAATCCCCTCGGCATCTTCCGTTGGGACTTCGACAACCCATTACCAATGGGGAGCGCCCATGGTCACACCTGGGGATGGACTTCATTGTGGACCTTCCTGTGTCCTGAGGCCATGCGGTCATTCTCATGATTGTGGATCGGTTCTCCAAAATGTGGCACTGTGTTCCATTCAAGAAGTTACCCACTGCACAGGAGTTGGCCACGGTTTTCGTCAGGGAGGTCTTCCGGTTGCATGGTTTGCCTAAAGTCATAGTTTCGGATCGAGACAGGATGATGGAGTGAGTGTGTGACGTGTGTGGGCGTGCTCCTCTGCTGTCTGTTGTTGCGATGTTCCACGCGTGAACCACCAGCCTTGTCTTCCTCCTAGCAGCTCCTTATCTCCCGTCTTAGCTATCGAGGGGACAATGGAATGTAGCTGAATGCCTGGTCATTGTGCATAGCAGAGTGGAGAAACAGTAGCTGGGCTTCAGCGTTATCAGCCCCCCCCCCATCGACTGCATACTTCATACTTCCAGATCGGCATGTCTGCTTACCTTTGGAAGTAATTTGACCCTCCTCCCGGATCCTCAGAGCACTGCACATCATTGTATCCTGCCTTCAGAACTGAGCACTGGCATCCCCAGCATCCCCACGGCTGTGCCTTCTCCTCCTCTTGCTGGCTTTCCTTGTCACTGAATATTCTCCAACAAAAGTAGGTTTGATCTTCAACTCACTTGTATACACACTGAATGTCACTGCTTTACTGAGTGAAAATTAGGAGAATGGGAGAGATGCTGAGTGGAAAAACAGAATAAGGACATTTATGTGGGTGAACTGCACTAAGGCATAAATTGCCTAAGAAAGAGGAGAATCTGTTGAAAGGAGGTGGGGGAAAAATAAATAAGAATCTGGACATTCTAACGGAGCCTTGGCATCCCCAGCATCCCTGCAGGTGTGACTTCTCCCCCCCCCCCTGCTGACTCCCTGTGGATCTCCTGGACATTCTTCCAGCAAAGGATAATATAAGTCAGACGGCTTGTAGCAAGGATGACAGGCTGACAGGTTTCCCCCCCCGCTCTCCCCTCTTTTCAAGGATGGACTGCGACGTGTAAGGGAGAGAGGGCTCTAACTTCATGATGCTTCCAGCGAGAGACGCTGAGCTATACGCCAGGTTCTGAGTACAACACGGGAGCAGGCCTTCACCTGACTGAGCCGACGAATCATTTTAAACCGCCTTCCACAACTCCCGGCTGGGACTCACCGACAGCACTGCTAGAGTCCATTGGAAACGGTAGGCTGTACATTTTTCCCTTTCTTTTGAGAAGAAGTTGCATAGAGGAGAAGAAGATAGGGGGGGGGAAATGTCAATATAATTAAGGCAGGGTAAAGTGAAGAGGCTGTTGTCTTCCACCCTATACGTGTATGGACTTTTTTTTTCTCTTCTTTTAACCCGGGGAAAATTTGAAATTTTGATCCCTAAGTAAGGTTTTTGAAGCGTGGAATTTGTGTGGAAAGTGCTGTATAAAGGACACTTCAGGGGGGGGAAACTACTGGAAACGGTAAATATACTATAAGTGAACTGCTATGAGGTTAAATGGCACCAAGTAAAACGCGAGTAAAAATGCATGTACCAGTAGTGACCTCTTGTTCCTCCCCCCAAGCTATGGCAGCAAAAACAGTTAAAGCAATAGGGGCTACAGGAAAATCTGCACAGCCCGTATAATCCCCTCAGAACTCCCCAGCAAAAAGGATATCAGAAGGGACTCAAACCGGGAGAGAAGGGGAGATGGATTGTAGTGCCTCCGGGAAGGAGATATTAGAGGCTATCAAGGTATGCAGCGATATGCTGTTAAATAAAATTGATGCCCTGGCAGTAGATGTATGCTCAATAAAACGCGAGTTTGATAAAATACAAAAAAAAAAACGGCAGAAATAGAAACACGCATCTCCAAAGTGGAAGAGGAACTAAAAAAGGACAGTAAAGTTTGGCATGCATTGAAAAAACAAATTAAAGAACTACAGGACAGAGCCATAGATACAGAAGGCCGCCTAAGGAGAAACAACGTACGTATCTTGGGCCTATCAGAGCGAGTGGAGGGAGATAATCCAGTCAAATTTGCAGAAAAATTACTAACTGAAATTCTGAAATTGACAGAAGCAACTGCAATGTTTGTGGTAGAGCGAGAACATAGAATCTCGTTTCGCCTCCCCAAACCGGGGGCACCCCCCCGCCCTTTCTTGGTGCGTTTGTTGAATTACAGAGATCAAGATCAAATCCTTTCAACAGCAAGAGTAAGGGTAGACATCCAGTATAAGAACACTAAGTTATTATTTTTTCCTGACTACCCAATGGAAATCCAGCGGCAAAGAAGAGAGTATACAGAGATCCGTAGAAGATTGAGAGAGAAAGGGTTAAAATATAGTTTATTATATCCCAGCAAACTACGAGTAACGGATGGGACACGTGTCCTTTTCTTTGAGACCCCAACCCAGGCGGTGGAGTGGCTGGACACCAAATAGAAAGACTGGATGAGTGATTTTTTTTATGTGACTCCTCTTCTTCTTTTTCCCCCTTTCTTTTTTTTTCCCCTCTCCCCTTTTTGGGAGAGGGTGGGGAGGGGGAGGGTGAAGGTATAAATTGAGTTATACGGAGTAATTGTAAAGTGTTCACTATATTTATCTAGGGAAAATGGGAATATGTATTTTTTTTTTTTTTAATGAGTGATTGATCACGAGTATGAATTGGAATATAAGCTATGGTTGATCAATAATAATTAATAATAGCTAATTTATAATGAATACTTAATCACTTGGGTATTAAAGAAGATGTGAGAGATGGGAGGTGGAGAGAGGGGGGGGTTTCTCTCTTCCTTCACCTTAGTTGGAGGAGGAGGAGGGAGTGGGAAGGTATAAATAGAGATTCAAGGGATAATTGTACAGTATTCACCGCATCTATTTAGAATAAATGACTAATTATGAGTATGAATTGGAATATAGGCTATGGTTGATCAACAACAATCAATAATAGCTAATTAATAATGAGCACTTAACCACTTGATTAATTATGAGTAAGAATTGGAGTATAAGCTATGGTTGATTAATAATAGTTAATAATAGTTAATTAATAATAAGCACTTTAACACTGGGGTTTTAAAAAATATACGAGAGGTGAGAGGTGAAGAGAGGGGGGGGGTTTCTTTCCTTTTTTTTTTGGGAGGGGGGGGAGGAAGGCTCTAAGAAATATACAGTAGGTGTGCAGGGAAAATATGCAATTGAGTAAAGGAGCCCGCCACATAAGTGAATGAGAGTTAGGTGCTTCCTTTTTTTAGGTACTAAGAAAGGAGGGTGGGGTATGTTAGATACTAGACCTAAAAAAGAGATTATGGTCAGTAAAATAGGGGTTAGAAGAAATTCCTCTCCACTCCCATCCGAGAATGGATGGGGGAAGATAAAAGAGAAGGGAGTGGGGAGGGGTAGGGTGGGTAGGGTGGGGGGAGGGGGAATGAATGTGAAAGTGCAGAGAAAATGGGGAAACCAATGGTGTGATTTAGATACCCAAGAGGTATCACCCAGAAGAATGATGTGTTATAGCGTACAATGGAGGTATAAATTCCTCATATATTCTAGATACTATGCCCGGGAAGGATAACTGTTTTTCGATACTATCCTGGAATGTTCGAGGATTGAATTCAAAGTTTAAACGTGCATTAATGTTCCAGTATATAAAAAAAAATTCTCCCCAGCTGATCGTTAATATGCGAAATTTCGCAATTTTTTTTTTTGGATAAAATGTCACGAATATTCGATATTTACGAATATTCGCTATATTTTATATAAAAAAAAAAAAAATGCGGAATTTCGCTAATGCGTAATTTTGCTATTTTTTTTTTGGATAAAATATCACGAATATTCGAAATTTACGAATATTCGCTATATTTTATAAAAAAATTTAAAAAATTGCGAAATTTCGCTAATGCGTAATTTTGCTATTTTTTTTTTTTGGAAATTTATTGCGAAATTTATTGCGAATTTTGAAAAATACAAATATTCGAAATAGCGAATATTCGAAATAGTGAATATTCGCCGCGATATTCGAGTTATTCGCAAATACTCGAATATGCAATATTCGTAGCGAATATTCGCAATGCGAATATTCGTGAGCAACACTAGTCGATTCTAGTGAAAAAATCTTTTTCAGGAGAAATAGAGAAGGCTCATATAGATGTAAATGGGAAATATGTTATTCTAGTTTATAGGATAGGCAAACAGAGATATGTTACAACAGCTGTTCGGCGGCAGTATTGAATGAGATAATGGAAAAAAATATGCCAGCGAACCTGATATTAATTGGAGATTTTAATGCTATCTTATCATCAGAGTTGGACAGACCAAAACCCCCTAAACAACATTTAACAGAATTATATAACTGGGCACAGGAAATGGGGGTAACAGAAGTTTGGCGGTGGAAGAATCCAAGTGAAAGGGGATACTCGTGTTTTTCCACTTCTTATAAAACGGCTTCCAGAATAGACCTGGCATTTACAGATTCCACGATGTTAGCAGACATTGAGGAGGCCAAATATCTGCCAAGTGGTCTATCGGATCATTCTCCCTTATTTCTGTCAGTACGTATTCCAACTCCTAAAAATGCGTCCAGGTGGAGATTAACTCCACAATGGGTGGACCACCCAGAAATAGCAGAGAAAATGGAAGCAATAATAAGGGAATATTGGGAGAATAATGCAGGATCAGCTTCGGTAGAGATGGTATGGGATGCGTTTAAAGCCTATATACGAGAGCAATATATATCAAATATTTCAACAGCTAACAAAAAACAGAAGAAGAAGGAACAGGAATTAAAAATACAGATTGACATACAAAGAAAGAGATATGGGTGGACCCCAGCAGCATTAATTTTGATGAAATGATGGCAGCACATAGAGACCTTCACCTCCACATAGAGGAAATAACAAGACTGGAAATGCATAAAAATAGACAGAATATTTTTGAACAAGGAGACAGGGGGGGTAGATTTCTGGCAAGGCTGACACAACAGGAGCATCAAGCTACAATTATATCAGAGATTGAGGACATGAATGGACAGATAGTAAAAGAACCCGAAGAGATACTGGAAGCCTTCAGAGAGTATTATAGTAGGCTCTACACCTCCTCTCTCCCGTCTGGCTCATGCCCGGAGGACATGGTGGATCTTTTAGACCGGATAGCCTTGGGGTGGTTGTCAGATGGGGAGAGGAGAGAATTGGTCCGGCCTATTGGGGTGGAAGAGATTATTGAGGTTATACGAACATCCTCGGGAGGAAAGGCACCAGGCCCAGATGGAATTCCTGTAGAATTCTATAAGAGGTATGGAGCATTAATAGCCCCCAAATTAGCAGAAGTATTCACAAGCGGGCTAATGCAAGGAGCCCTGCCAGACTCTATGAGAGAGGCATACATAACATTAATATATAAAGAAACAAAAGATCCAAAGTTATGCTCATCGTATAGGCCAATTGCACTATTAAATACAGATTTGAAAATATTGACAAAAATATTAACATCTAGAATACAGCCACTGCTCAGAAATATAATAGATTCGGAGCAAACAGGATTTATGCCACAAAGAACAACAGACATTAACCACTTGCTTACTGGGCACTTATACCCCCCTCCTGCCCAGGTGATATTTCAGCTTCCGGCACTGCGTCGCTTTAACTGACAATTGCGCGGTCGTGCGACGTGGCTCCCAAACAAAATTGACGTCCTTTTTTCCCCACAAGTAGAGCTTTCTTTTGGTGGTATTTGATCACCTCTGCGGTTTTTATTTTTTGCGCTATAAACAAAAAAGAGCGACAATTTTGAAAAAAATACAATATTTTTTACTTGTTGCTGTAATAAATATCCCAATTAAAAAAAAAAAAACGTTTTTTTTTCTCAGTTTAGGGCGATGCGTATTCTTCTACATATTTTTGGTAAAAAAAAATCGCAATAAGCGTCTGGTTTGCGCAAAATTTATAGTGCCTACAAAATAGGGGACAGAATTATTATTTTTTATTATTTATCTTTTTACAAGAAATGGCAGCGATCTGCGATTTTTATTGTGACTGCGACGTTATGGCGGACACATCGGACACTTTTGACACATTTTTGGCGTCATTCACATTTATACTGCGATTGGTGCTATAAATATGCACTAATTACAGTATAAATGTGACTGGCATTGAAGGGGTTAACACTAGGGGGTGAGGAAGGGGTTAAATGTATTCCCTGCATACTGTTCTAACTGTAGGTGGAGGGGGGGTGACTGGGGAGGTGACCGATCTGTGTCTCTATGTACAAGAGACACAGATCTGTCTCCTGCTCTCCAGAGACAGAACGCTGTCTCTATGTAAAACGGCAATGAGAGATGATCTATGAGATCATCTCTCATTGGCCGCACAGATCACATCGCAAACGGCCACTCTGATTGGCCGTTCGCGGCGATCTGTGATTGGCTGTGTCCAAGGGACACGGGCAACACAGTGTTTCCCCGCAGCGCGCTCTGGAGCGCGCGCCGGGAAACAGCTAGTGACAAGCCGTCAATTGACGGCTTGTTGACAATTTAGATTCGCGCTAGAGCCGTCATTCGGCTGTAGCGCGGATCTCAAGTAGTTAATCTACGAAGGCTCTATACAAATATACATACACACCATATGCATGAGGGATCAAGGACAGTGGCCTCTTTAGACATTGAGAAGGCCTTTGATACGGTGGAATGGCCATTTCTTTGGGAAATACTCAGAAGGATGGGATTTCCTTTAGCATTTATTAAATGGATACAAATAATATATGAAAGGCCAATGTCCGCAGTGAAATTGGGGGGGAATCTATCGTCATTTTTTCAATTATATAGGGGCACGAGGCAGGGCTGCCCTCTCTCTCCAGCACTCTTTGCAATTGCAATAGAGCCAGTGGCAGAGGCTCTTAGGACCACACCTAATATTCAGGGACTCCGGGTGGGGGGCTGGAGGAGAGGGTAGCTCTGTATGCTGACGACATGTTGCTTTTCTTGAGATATGCGGGTCCATCTCTGGAAGGATCTCTTGAATTGCTGAATGCATATTCGGCATAGACAGGGCTCAAAGTAAACTGGGGCAAGTCAATATTATTTCCGATAGATCAAGGAGCACCAAAAACTGCTGCCCCAAATACGCAATTGAAATGGGCACTGGAATTTAAATATTTAGGCATTAAAATATCTAGACAGATTGAAGATTTTCGAAAATTAAATTTAGATCCGGAGGTGCAGGAGCTTGGGAGGAAGATTAGGATCTGGGCAGCACTGCCTTTGTCGTTACTAGGAAGCATAAACTTGGTGAAGATGAAGGTGCTGCCCAAATTTTTATATGCCTTTAGAAATTCTCCACAGTGGCTCCCAAAAAGCTTTTTCACACAGATTCATGGAATGCTCTCCGCATTTATATGGGCTAATAAACCAGCTAGAATTAAATTAAGTACACTCATGAGACCGGAAGGGCAGGGGGGATTAGCATTCCCAGACTTCCATAAATATTATACAGCGGCACAGTTAGTGACAGCAGGGAGATGGTTAAACCCGGACGGATATGATTCGGCAACGATGTTGGAAGCAACAGTGGTCCAATCGGTAGAAGCATTGCAGGGATTGCTGTATAGAGGTATTAAAACTAGGAGAGATTTAACGCCAGCCATGAGAACAACAGTTAAAATTTGGAAAGCTGTCATAGGAAGAGAGGGGGAAAAAAATAACTTATCTCCAAATACCCCTCTGTGGAGGAACCCGGAATTACCACATCTAGATTCGATCCAGGATCCGGGAGCGTGGGCTAAATATGGGGTGAAGAAGCTATCACAGTTGATACAGGAGGGAAAGTTCCTATCACATATAGAGATGAGACAGCTCTGGAAGAGTTATGAGTTCAGGTATAGGCAGCTCAGCCATGCCTTAATGGCTCAGTTCCCAGAGGGGACTCCACAACTGATGGAATCAGACGTAGAACAAATGGTAAAAGGTGGGAAGAGGACAATGTCAAATTTCTATGGATACTTGATAAACACTACACCTTACGATATGATCAAATTAAGGGAGAATTGGAAGAGAGAAGCCCCGGGTTTGGAGAACTGGGAGGAAGTATGGAGTAGTGATGAGCGGAATACGCCATATTCGATTTTGAGATATTTCGCGAATATTTTGAAGAATATTCGCGAATATCCGTTAATATCGAATATTCGTGATATTTTATAAAAAAAAAAAATTGCGAAATTTCGCTATTTTTTTTTTTTTGATAAAATATCACGAATATTCAGTATTTACGAATATTCGCTATATTTTATTAAAAAAATAGCGAACTTTCGCATATGCGAAAGCGAAAATTATTGCGAAATTTCGCTATTTTTTTTTGATTAGAATATCACGAATATTCGATATTTACGAATATTCGCTATATTTTATTAAAAATAAAAAATAAAAAAATTGCGAAATTTCGCTATTGTGAAATTTCGCTAATGCGAAATTTCGCTAGTGCGAATGCGAAATTGATTGCGAAATTGATTGCGAAATTTGAAAAATACGAATATTCGAAATAGCGAATATTCGCCGCGATATTCGAGTTATTCGCGAATACTCGAATATGCAATATTCGTAGCGAATATTCTGGTATCCCTTCGAGACAAATTGATACAATATAAAATTATACATAGAAGTCACTATACACCATACAAGTTGCATAAGATATCATCGACTAATTCTCAGAATTGTTGGAGGTGTGTAGTTGCTACAGGAGACTTTATGCACATATTTTGGCTTTGCCCCAAAATAGCGGTATTCTGGAGTGAAATTCTGAGATTGATAGCAAGAGTGACATCTGTAAGGTTGGAACAAGAAGTGGAGGTTTGTCTCTTAGAATTAATAGGGGGTAATGCCATTTCAAAAGAAAGGAAAACACAGATAGGCCTGCTGCTGTTTTATGCCAGGTAAGCAATGGTGCTAAATTGGGAAAAACTGAAGGCCCCCTCGATAGCACAGTGGAAAAACCTAGTAAACAGTAATCTGATATTATACAGAGAGACATATTGCAATAGAGGATATGGGGAGAAATATAGAAGAGTATGGGCAAATTGGATAGATAATTCTATAACAGCGTCAGGATAAAGGGGGGAATCGGGGAATAATCACACCGTTGGAAGAGTGTGGGGGGGGGGGGAGGGCGAAAGTAGAATGTGTTGTATTGGATGGAAGGATAAAATGGATGGTTTTGGAGTATACAAGGTAAATGTCAATGTTAGCTGAATTAAAGGGAAACATGAATGTAATGTATATGTACGATCTAAAATTGTTGTATGAAAAAAAAAGAGAAAATTTAAAGAGATTTATAAAAAAAAAAAAGTATAAATTTATTAAATATGAAATTCAAAAAGAGCCCAATTCAAAAAGGGACTCAGGATATGAGCTTGAACAATATATGTTGAAAACAATCAAAGATAGAAACAAATCACTCAATGATAGCATATACAAGTAAAACAGTACAATATATGGGCAAAACAACCCCTACGCGTTTCGACCTATAGTATTGACGGTCTTCTTCAGGGAGTAGTAAACTTTTGCACAGTCATAGATTCTATGGAGAAAAATACATGCCAATAAATACAGAGAGAAAAGTATGACTAGGACATGTACTCCCAAGCCTATAGTTCAAAGGCCGGGTGTCGATAGTCCTATAAATTGACTATCATGGATAGATAATGTAGAAGAACATATGTGTAGCCGCCACTTACCTAGACACATGTTGGGAGACCGGTTAGGATACAAAACTCCACGACACCTCTAAGGTCTAGCCCCAGAGCAGGGGTACCAGGCGGGCAAATGGAGGGGAGAAGCGAAGAACCCGAACCGGGTCCGATGTCATGGACTCCCTGAAGGGCACGTACAAAGGAGAGGATGGACCAGAATGGCCTACGAGAGGTCATAAACAGGCATCAGAGAGACGGTAGGTGGAGTGGAAAGAGGGGAAGGATGGGGTGGGGGAGGAATGGAAGAGTGGGAGAGTGAGGGATGGACGGGGGAACACCGGAGGGTGCGTGGGGGGAGAGAGATGCAGGCCAGAACGGAGATGTCCTGAACCAGGACCAGCAGGGCCAGGGTATGCCCGGCACACTAAGTGGGCAGTGGGTGGGGTGTATCCACCATGGGGCGTACCCCTCCTGGATGGAGATGGGGCTCCCTGAAATATAAAAGATATATATATATATATATATATATATATATATATATATATAAATGGTATCTATAAGTATATGAGAATCTAAATTAGAACAGAAATGAAAAAAGACTTGTTGATGTATCAAAGGATACAGTATATGTCGATGGAAAAACATCTCCATATATAAATGTACAACAGTAAAAGTGTATACCATATTCGCATAGTCACCAAGATACAGAAGAAGGTGATGGGGGGGATAGGATGGGGATGGGAGAATGGGACAAGGAAAAATAGGAGGGAAAGAGAAAACCTCCCTTAAAAGGAGAGTGAGACTGTGAGGAAAAAAATGGGGAGTGAGGAAGGCGTGAAGTGTGGGGTGGAACAGTGAAGTTAAAAAAGCATGAAAAGCATGCTACAATGGGAAGTGAAGAGTGCGGATAAGGAGTGAAAGACAGAGAACCCAGAAAAGGAAAGGGGAGAGAAAAGGAAGTGTGGAATAAACAAGAGTGTGGTGAACAGACCTAGAGGGTGGGATGGAATAGGTAGAGGAAAATGGAATGAAGTGAGTGAAAGAGGGGGCAAAAAAGAAAGAAATTATGCCCGGAAGGCGTGAAAAAAGGTAGTGATGAGTAAGTGCGAAGTGGGGAGCTAGTCATAAAGGGACAGTGACTAAAGATAGTGAAAGAACATGGGCATGGGAGAAAGGGCAGAAAAAAAAAAAGAAAAAATATATAGTGCCCGGAAAGCGTGAAAAAGGAGAGTGACAGGTAGGTGAAAAGTGGGGAGCTAGTCATAGAGGGACGGTGAATAAGAATAGTGAAGTACCGTGGACATAGGAGAATAGAAAATAGTGTAGAATGGCAGTGCTAAAATGTGAAGTACCTGGACTGGCCGATTAGATAACCAAATGTAGAGATATAATAGTTGGTAAATGGAGGAAAAGGCCTCCCTTGGAGGAGGATGGTGTGGATTATGCGAATGCCCCCATCTGTTAAAGAAAAGGGGACAAGACAGACAGAACCAGACAATTGTATAAAGAATATAAAAATTTATAATGAGTATTAATGTAGAGAGCAGAGTTGTAGGAGCAGAGAAAAGTCAAACAAGCATTACCGACTTACCCTGTGGTAATGCAGGTATATCCTGTCAGAGATATGAAATCACAGTGGGTCCTACTTGTCTTCTTTTTAATCACTCTACTGTATTACATCCAGCCCTTAGTGATCTAACGGGTCCTATCAGGTCCTATACACCCATTAACTCCGCAAATGTCATTGAATGTTTGATCTCTGTCCACTTAGACCAAGTCTTTTCATGTTCCTCTAGATCATCTACGTCGCTTGACCTTAAATATTCTAAGTTTTGAATATAATTTATTTTGATACACCATTCTCTGATAGGGGGACTTTCCAAGTCTTGCCAGTAACAGACTTTTAGCTGCTGTTAACAAATGGGGTACCAGGCTTTTCCGATATTGATTAGTTGGTAATCTAATCCTCTGATGTAAACATCCCCAAGGGTCATCTGGAATCTCTATATCTGTTATTTCGATTGTTAGATATCTAATTCTTCTCCAATATCTTTATTTTTTTGGGCATAGCCACCATATATGTGCCATGTCTCCGATCTGTCCACATCCTCGCCAGCAAAATTCTGAAGCTTCTTTCTTATATTTGTGTGCCTTGTCTGGAGTGATGTACTATCTCGTCAGACATTTATAATTTAATTTGATTATTTTACTATTTGCTGACGAGGTGTACATTCTTCTCCAAATTTGTTTTAAATCTAGGATACTCAAGGAGGACTCCTCCCACTTTTTAATATATGGTGGGATGTCCAACTGCTCCACTTCTATTAAACTGTTGTATATCTAAGGCCCCATACACACGAGCAGACAGATTTGTTCAAATCGGTCGGGCAGACCGATTTGAACAAATCTGTCTGCTGGGGACGTATTGGTTTGATTGTGTACACACAATCAAACCAAAATCCCCGCCCGCAGATGGCGCGGAGATGTTGACGCCGCCACGTCACCGCACCAGGAAGTAAATCACTTCCATGCATGCGTCGAATCCATTCGACGCGTGTGCGAGAAGAAATGTCTGCTGGTTAGCGTACTAACCAGCAGACATGTCGGGCGGATGGGTCCCCAGCCGACAGATTTGAAAGCATGCTTTCAAATCTGTCGGCTGGCCAAATTTGTCGGCTCGCCCGTACACACGATGGAATCCGTCTGCTGGGACGGTCTGGCAGACCGTTTCCAGCAGACAGATTTGGTTGTGTGTACGCGGCCTTAGAGGTTACTCCTTTCCCTATTTTCCCTTCGCTGATTTTCTCTAGGGGGCGTAGGTTATCCGTAGATCTACACGGCTGGGGGAGAGTTTCAAAAAAATGTTTTAGCTGGCCATATCGCCATTCAGTTATCTCTATTATTTCCCCTCTGCCTTTTAATTCCTCGTAGGTACTTAATGTGTCTCGCGTCATGACATCTTTTAGCTGAGCATTTTTTTCTCGTATCCATTTCCCAGATATCTTCTCTACCCCTGGTGCAAAGTATTTTGAGTCTTTTAATGGCATTAGTGGCAAGTCAAACTCCCATTTTTCTCTTTTTATGTACTTTATCCCAAATTTTAATTGCGTGCCGTGTAATACATTGGGCTAGATTCAGCAAGACTTGCGCTGGAGTATATCGATATGCACCACGTAACTGTCAAGATGCGCCGTAGTATCTATGCGGCCGTACCCACCAAACTAGATGCGACAGAAAACGGTCTTTTTCCGATCGGCTTAACTTTCCCTCGCCAGAGTATCGTAAGCGCATATTTTCGCTTGTCGCATCCGTCGCGCCTATTGATTTGCCATGCAAATATGCAAATGAGGGAGATTTCCCGATTCGCGAACGGATTAGCACCAGACGCTGGCTACATGTGCCGCGCGTATGTTGTCCATCTGTCGCAAAGTTATTCCTACAAATAGCTGCTTTATCTTTACTCCAGACGGCCACAGGTCAGCAGAAGAGCAGCTACAGCCGCAGCGTTACCGACGAAAATAGCAAGCTGACCAACCACACTTGCAAGGACAACACCTCTGTGTGCCAACATGCCAGGGGCAGCCGTGGTCCTAGCACTACTAATGGGTCCCCCGGAACGGAGGAGGCGGGCACGTAAGAGGATATACCGCACGCGCATGAGCCTCCTTGGCATGGGTGATGAGGAGGTGTATCGCCTCTTTAGATTCAGCCCTGATGCAATACTTGAACTAACCACAACCCTGCAGGATGACATCACCAGCCCAACACACCGCTCACAAGCAGTGCAGCCACTGGTGAAGGTACTGGCAACACTTCATTTCCTTGCCAGTGGATCATTCCAGCGTACAAGTGGAGTGGTGGCTGGGATGTCACAGTCCTCCATGAGCAGATGTGTCCACCAGGTTATCCCTGCAATCCTCAGACGCATGTCCAACCAGTTCATCAGACCCACCACTGAGGAGCTGCGGCTGAATGCAATGCAGGATTTCTACAGCATTGCCAGATTCCCACGCACCATTGGGGCCATTGATTGCACACATGTGGCACTGCAGCCCCCCAGTGCCACAGAGCACATATACCGCAATCGGAAGCATTGGCATTCCATCAACATACAGGTGATAGCCGATGCCCAACGCCTCATATGGCACGTCCGTGCCAAACACCCCTGATCCAGCCATGACAGCTTCATATACAATCAATCCCAATGAAATTCGAACAGAACATGTATGGGGACAGCTGGCTGGTTGGTGAGTGACATGGGTGGCAGGCATGACTGTCCCCCCCCATGATGCTGACATCACAAGGGGCACATGCATGACTAACATCCTCCTGTCTTTTCCCTTACAGGTGACTCTGCATATGCACTGGGACCCCATCTAATGACTCCTTTCCGGAACCCCCAAACCAGAGGAGAGAGAAGATACAATGAAGCACATATCAAAACTCGTGCATTGGTGGAGCAAACATTTGGGCTCCTGAATTCCTGTTTCCGATGCCTGGATAAGTCTGGGGGGGCCCTATTGTATTCCCCTACCTTCGTGTGTCAGATCATCGGTGCATGTTGCATTCTGCACAACTTTGCCATGAGAAAAGGCCTGCAGATTGACATACGTGATGACCTCACCCCCCAACCAGACAGCCCCCCCCCTGCCAAAGGAGACCCAGTCAGCTGATGGAAGAGCAGTCAGGAGGGTCCTCGCCATAGGCATCTTTGGACAATAAACAAAAACATTGATCACACGGACAATGCACGAATGCACACCACTGATGTCCCTAGATCACACACACCACATCCACATCGCATTGGATTAGCCCAAGTCCAACATGCACGACTTGGAAGCAGCAACGCCGGTGTCAAGGCCCCAATGATGTCGCTGTCCATTCATACACCATTCACACGTCATTCACACAGCCGTGGGGATAACTTCTCCCCAACGGCCGAGGGTGACATCCCTTACTGGCAGGAGTGCCACCCCCTAACATTCACAAACCATTCACACTGTCCCCTGCACTCCTGACCGTGTGCAGTTAAACTTAAAATAAAAACTCATAACCTGAGCAAAAATAAAAATAAAAACTCATAACCGGAGCAAAGTTCAAATAAAGAATAAATACTCATAACCAGAGCCAAAAATATAAAAAAACAAAAAAAAATGCCCTCATCTGGGCCGACGTGGGCTCTTTCTTGTGGGCCCTCTCTGGCTCCTCAGCTGCCTGGAGGGAGTGGGTGGGGGGGGCATCTGGAGGTAGCTGATCCCCGGGTGGGCCACTCCTGGCAGGTGTTGGCTGCATGCCCTCCAAGGCCACGGCAATCCGGCTCAGATAGTGGTTGGTCTGGGCCTGCATCCTCAGCTGGCGGGTGACATTATGCCGCTGGTCACGCTGCCTCTGCCTCCCCTGTTCCCGGACGGCTGCAGTGAGGTGCCGAACATCAGCCTGCACCTCCCCCAGACTGGTCACTACTGCAGCGCAGTTGCAGCTGACATCCTGCACAGCGTTGGTCAGCTGGGACACGGAGCCCAGGCTGTCAGCCACTCGGTCTAGATGCCCAGCAATCTCCCCCATCTGCTGGGTCTGCCTGGCCTGGTCACGGGCCATTTGGTCATGGACCAAAGCAGACACACCCCTGGTCTTCCGGGTCGCCTTCCTGGGGCCAGGAGATGGTTGTCCCCGGGGGGATGGAGTTGCCCTTGAGGGGCTTCCTAGAATGGGGGAGGGGATTACAGAGGGCCCTGCAGAAGGGGAGGACTCCTCCAAAATTAAAACAAAGTCCTGATCTGTAAAGCCAGGCTCTTCCTCAACCACCTCATCAGGCGAGGTGTGGGCACTCTCCTCCATATCATGGTGTTCACCACCCAGGGGGTCAGGCTCAGGATGCCGTTGGGGGGTTGGGGTGGACTGGCCGCTGACAGATGATGTCCCAGCTCCGTCATCTGTGGATGACACAAAGCAGACACAATTTGGGTGGTCCCACACACTTGGCACATGTACCCTCCCCCCCACATGCAACACACCAAATAGGGGATAAAAAACACTTACCTGTCCTGGAGCCTTCCTCCACGGAATCATATCCCGGGACCCCCTCCAACTGCTCCCTCTCCAGGCAGCGGGCGACCACCTCCTCCTCCGTGGTCAGGCTGACCGCACATGGGGGTCCACCACCCGTGCCCCTCTCATGCCTCCTGATGGTGGCCACCTTGCCACGGACTTTCCGCCTCAAGTCATTAATTTTCTTGCCGATATCGGCAGCAGTCCGGGTGGAGTAGCCCAAAGCATTGACCCTGCCAGCAATGGACTCCAGGATGCCCTGCTTCCTATCCCGGCTGGTCTTCCGACTTTTCCTGCCGTGGAGAAAGTCATTGTACGTCTCCATAGCGGAGATCACTAGGGTGAGCTCCTGGGCATTGAAATTGAGGTTTCTCCTCTCTTTGGGGGGAATGGGAGCAGCCATCATACAGCAAAAGTTACTTCCCTGGGGTTTTTACACAAAACCTACTTGGTCAGTGTGAATCAGATCCTTCATTATTAGTTTCATCCTCTCTGCTAATATTTTAGAGAAAATCTTGGTGTCGCAGTTCAACAGGGATATTGGTCTGTAACTCAAGCACAATGTACTATCCTTCCCCTCTTTAAGGATCAGAGTGATAGTAGCTTCTATTGCATCTTTGCGCATGTCCCATTTATTGCCTAAGCCATTCATATACAAACACATTTTCGGGGGCCAATATGTCTATGAACTTTTTATAATAGAGAACCGTTAGTCCATCCGGTCCTGGAGCGTTTTTTACCATTTGTCTGATTTTCTGTTCTGAAATCGGGGCTTCAGGTTTATTAAGGTTATCTTCAGATATTACCTCCCACTCCATCTCCTTTAAAAAATCATATGTTTTTTTTCCTTAACCCTTAATTCTTCCTTAGTCTTATGTTTCTTAATTGAATAGAGTTTTTCGTAATATTCTTTAAATCTTTCCACTATTTCACTGGTTTTATACGCTCATCGCCCTGAGTCGTTTGTATTTTTTCAATGTAGTTAACATTTTTTTTTATTTTTTAATATATTTGCTAGATGTTTCCCTGGTTTGTTTTCCCATAAGTATCTCTCTTTCTTTACTTGATTAAATACTCTTATAGTTTCTTGCTCTATTTGCTTTCTTAACTCCTCTCTCTTCCTATTTAATTTTAGTAAAATTTATTTATTTCCGTCTTGATTATGTTGTTGTGCTAGATTATAAATTTATTTTGTGAGCGTTATTCTATTCTCCTCATTTCTTCTTTTTTTTCCGCGCCCGCCTTAATTAATACTCCGCGCACAAAGACCTTATGGGTCTCCCAGACTGTAGCTTCCGAAACATCCTTTGTTAAATTTTTCTCAAAAAATTCCTCCAGTTCTGTTTTTATGCTGGTTTCTATATCTTTGTCCTGAAGGAGTTCTTCATTAAGCCTCCACTTCATATGATTATCTAGTTTCTCACCTATTTTTAGTCGAAGTGAGACTGGCGCATGATCCAAAAAAGTCTCTATTCCTATGCTGGAGTTACTTATATTTTCTAGGAACCTATGCTCTGTCAAGAAGAAATCAATCCTTGAGTAGGTCTCGTGTACAGGGGAGCGGAATGTATAATCCTTCTGTTTCTTGTGTTGTATCAACCATACATCTACTAGTTGAAATTGATGGAGTTTTTTCAGTTTGTTCCTCCATGTCATTCCAGTCCCCTGTGCACGAGAAGTACTATCCAAGTCTGGAACCATGTGAAAATTAAAATCCCCTGCTATTATAGCTACTCCCTGTTTAAACTCCATAAACTCCGTCATTGTCCTCATTAGAAAGCGAATGGGGTTTTTATTTGGACAATATATATTTGCCAATGAGATCTCTACCCTATAAACTCTATATCCTATAAACCTAATCTCTTTGGAAAAACCTATAGCAACCCCTTTCGCTCGACTTATTGGAGAGTCTCCAAAGTACCATGAAGGATAGGATTGTATCATATTTTTGCTTCAGCAGTGAGATGCGTCTCCTGTAACATAATCACATCTCCCTTCATATTACTAAGTTCCCTCATCATTTGCGCGCTTAATGGGTGCATTCAGACCTCTAACATTATAAGATATTATATTTATCTCTGACATTTTTCCAATAAGACTCCCCTTAGCTTTTCACGGTATTCTGAGGTCCCCCCTTCCCGTCTGGGATACCCTCCCCCTCCTTCTCTTCCCCTCCCCCTTTTTTATTTCCTCTTTCTTCCTTTTAACTTTATCTATCTCTTTCCTACCGCTCAGATCTTTTCTATTTCTCCCTACATTTTCTTTCTGCCCGGTAGCTTCTTCCATACAGGTTGCCATGCCTGTGCTTCCTCTGGGCTATCTGTTTGGTCCTGCTTCTCCCACCATCCTGGAATCTCGATTAGATCTATGTTCAATCTCCTGCAAAAGTTTGGGGTCTCCTCTGGAAATCTGAGTGTTGCTGAGCGGCCCCCTTTGCGGCCTGTCAAGCAAGCAGAAAAGCCCCATGTGTACTGGATGTTATGTGATCTAAGTAGCTCCAGTAGTGGCTTCAATGTTCTTCTCCGAAATAGCGTTTCTCCTGATAAATCTGGGAAGATCTGCAAGCTGGTCTCTCGATATTTGGTCGGTTGGTTAGATTTCATATAGCTCTTTATTTGCTCCTTGTCTTGGTAGTTGTGGAATCTAGCTATCACATCTCTTGGAACCTCTGTTCCCATTTCTGGTGGCTTTCTAATCCTGCGTATCCTTTCAAACTTTTTTGTTGTTCCGGTAGGCCTCTAATCCTTATATTTTTCCTCCTGTTCCTGTTTTCCTGGTCCTCTACTTTATACATCATGTATCTCTGTTCTTTACATAATTCCTCCACTTGTTTCTTCAGCCCTTTTATTTCTGCGCCCTGGCTGTCCATTCTTTCTTCCACTTCCTCCACTCTCTTTAACATATGTTTCATGTCCTCCCGTAGAATATTTATTTCTCCTTTTATAGAGGATTCTAGTCTTAGTTCCATACTTGCTAGCATTTCTGCCATCTCATTTTTAGTTACTTGCTGCTTTTTTTGTCTGGTTTCCATCTCCCAGTCGTCCTCCAATTCCTCTCTCATCAGACTAGCAGACTCCGTGTTTGTATTGGAACTTGTCTTGTTACTGGGACTGGCTTTTACCCCTACCTGTAGTATATATTTTCTTATAGAACCGGGGCTCACACTGGTTCTGGGGGTATTTGCTGCTGCTCCTCTCCCAGATCTCCCCCTCATCTTTATACCCACACCAGAAGTGTCCTAAATATATACCCCTCCAGAAGAAGAGAGCAGGAGGAGCCAATAGCTATGCAAACCTTGTGGGTAGTATCAGGCCTCACTTGGGTTAGTTTAATGCAGGCTCGTTGTGTTCTTCTTGCCCCTCAGTTGTAATTAGTGTAATTAGTAATATTGGTGTTAACTAAATACCCTCACAACTGTGACCAGTCACCCAAGGATCATTATGTTCCCCCATAGATAACAGTTGCTACAATAAAATCCACTAGCAATAAGTCTATGTTCCCCGTGATTAATAAGTGCAGTATTGACCGCATTAGCCGTAGAGCCTCTGCCTCTTTCTATTCGAAGATCACAGAGGGATACTGAAGATCTCAGAGAATCGTAATATATATGGTGGTACACACAGTTAAACTGCCCATAAATGTCAAAATATACCAGATATATACCAATAAGTCTAGTAAGTCCAGAGGGTAAAGATATTAATACCGCAGTAGAGATTAATAGGAAGCAATGATTGTATTCTAAGGAAGCTTTGTTTAGCAGTATGTCTATGTGGCAGTATACGTGATAGTATAAGTAGTATAGTCTAGTCATATAATCATATAGTCTAGAGTAGTATTAGGGATACAGAGACAGTATAATAATGGATGATTGTGCAATCAACATGGAGCTATTTGGCAAATATAGTAGCATTCCTGTCCATCATATCCATAGCATCCCAATGAGGTTTCAACTTCTCCTTGATATTTCTGTTTTTAATCTTTCAATACCGCTTGGCAGTCTGGCAGCCTGGCAGTCTCTCCCCTATGTGTCCATTTAGCCATTAATCATTATATCAATGCCTACTTACTGCGATATGATCTTCATTGGCTTCCTGTTCAGGAGAGGTAGAACAGTGTGGTCCTACGAACTTAGTCCTACCTGGACCTATCCACCGACCTCCAAAATGAGAGTACCTGATCCATGACGTGGGTTCTTGTACCTCCAGCTCACTTCAGCTCTCTCCAGTGTGCGGCCGGCCTCAATAAGCAGGCGATTTGTGGCAAGCAGTAGGCTAGGCACCAGGCGCATAAGCGTCAATCATTTGACGGGCTATCGAGAGCTTCACAAGCACAAGCGTGAGCAGCCCCAGCAACACAGACACAGACAGCGCAGACAGCAGCAGTGGGGGACAGGCACAGATCCCGAACGCTGGTCCACCGCTCAGAGTCCACCCAGAATCCACCTAGAATCCCCCGGTATAGACGCACAGCTCAGCAAAGCGGCCGGACGACAGGCGAGCAGCCGCAGTGGTACAGTAAGTGAACAGCAGGGTGCAGGGTGCGGGGTGCAGGCAACTGTGAACCGGGGACAAGGAGCAAAAACGCGGGGTGGATCAGTTTTCTTTAGAGCGACCCGGTTACTTGTTATCTGCGTGACGTATACGGTTTGTATACGGTTTGTAAAGGGCATGTATAGGGCACGTACACCTTCCAGAGACACTAAACAACGCCACCGAATCTGCTGAAGCCACTAAGACCACTAAACAAGATAAGGGTATGAGAGCCTGCCACCTGCCACCTACACTAAAAGTGTGCTTAGTAGGGGGCACAAACAAACTTGCTTGCTACACGCCATTAGCGCCATCAGCATTGCGGGAGCCGTGTGGACTGGACGGACAGGATAGGTGGAAGCCGACGGCGTTAGATCTCAATGCCGTCGGAGAGTGGGTGGAATGCCTTCAGCAGCACTCTCCCATCAGGCCCCTCCCTCTACTAGCGCTCCACTTTCAACAGAACCCCCCTTCCATTACCAGAAGCTCTTCACTGTCCATGACATCTGACCCGGTTCGGGTTCTTCGCTTCTCCCCTTCATTTGCCCGCCTGATACCCCTGCTCTGGGACTGGACCTTAGAGGTGTCGTGGAGTTTTGTATCCTGGCCGGTCTCCCAACATGTGTCTAGGTAAGTGGCGGCTACACATATGTTCTTCTACATTATCTATTCATGATAGTCAATTTATAGGACTATCGACACCCAGCCTTTGACCTATAGGCTTGGGAGTACATGTCCTAGTATTACTTTTCTCTATATATTTATTGGCATGTGTTTTTCTCCATAGAATCTATGGCTGTGCAAAAGTTTACTACTCCCTGAAGAAGACCGTCAATACTATAGGTCGAAACGTGTAGGAGTTGTTTTGCCCATATATTTTACATGTTCACATTACTGTTTTACTTGTATATGCTATCATTGAGTGATTTGTTTCCATCTTTGATTGTTTTCAACATACATTGTTCAAGCTCATATCCTGAGTCCCTTTTTGAATTGGGCTCTTTTTGAATTTCATATTTAATAAATTTATACTTTTTTACTTATTGGTATCTTCTTTTTATAACAATTTGCAGAGCCCCTAGGGGTAATTTTCCACTTTTTTCAAGTACTATCACTGCAGCACTCCATATCCACGGGTTGTAATATCTTTTCTTTGCTAAAATAGTTGAGCTTCACGTAGCACTTTCTCCACGCGTCCTACACCTTAGACACTGGCGAAAAAACTGAGGTACTCCTCTGATGGGGATATAAAGGGGAACTGTCTCTGATTGGTTGTGCCAGTGTCCAATCACCTCTGGTGACCATACATTCCATTAGGTAATGATTGATGGCTCTGTGTCCCGTGGTGTACGATAAAGAAAAAAACGTATGCGGGTGCCCAACCAGCAGAAGTGAACTGTTGCAATAATGGATGGAGTGAGAAGGTACAAGCAACCTATGGGAATTTTTTTTTTTAAACCCCAAGGAGGAGCCAGAGGTTTTGGTTGTCTAGGCTGAGGGTAAGTTATACACAGTATGAATCTCTGAAAAAGACTGCAGCTGTTACTCCAGACCTTGTGAGGCTTCTAATACCTCCGCCTTGTTAGACTGCACCTGATCCCTGTCCTCTGACGGTGAAATTTCATCCTCAGGACTTTAATCCTCTTTTCTGAGGATTTAGAGCAGGGGAAAGGGGCACACCACGGTTTCTGCTTCTTTGTGAGGATGCTATGATCATAGCAGTTAACCTCTTATAGACCAACAAATGCAAAAAAACTGATATATGCAGAGTGGCTGCAATGCCCGACAGGGCTGATTGCTCAACCTGTGCCTCCAGTCTCTACAGGGGAGGATGGTATCATAACGGCATGATAAGGACCACGATATTCAGATGGCGATACTAGGCATGTGCATTTTGTTTCGTTCCGAATCGAAATTCGGACGAATTTTCCATTATTCGGACATTCGGATGCATAGCGAATTTACCGAACAAACGTTTTCGATTCCGATTCGAAAACCCGCGGACTAAATTTGATCGGAATTAGAAAAAAAAAATTCTATTCGAATTGAATTAGAAAAAAATTCTATTCGAAAAGAGACTATTTGTTTTCTTTTTGAAATTCGGTCGAAAACTAACGAATTCCGAAAATGGTCGAAATATTTTCGATTTCGACCGGATTTTTCGAAATTCGGTCGAAAACGAACAAATTCCTAAAAAACAAATTAAACACATGTAACGAACCTAACTTAACAAAATTAATTAAATGACGAATTGAAACAAAACTAAATGAATTTTTCACTTTTGCACATGCCTAGGCGATACCTTGGTTCCCTTTTCGATTCCTGCCCCTGAACCTTTTCTATAGGGAGACATAGTACTAAAGCTAAAAGCTAAAAGCAGAGGAACTTAACACAGGTTTATCAACAGCTGATCTAGTCAAGCAAAAAAAACAATGCCTGCTAATCTGCACAGCTTGGGGCAACCACATCCCCGCCTACTGGTTTCAAAAGCGTGCCCCTCTCACACATGAATGAATGAATGAATGAATGAATGAATGAATGAATGAAAAAAACTTATATAGCGCGGCACATGCGAACCAAATCGCCTCTGGGCGCTAGTTGTATCCGTCTCTCTTGACATCAAAAGAGCAGAGTTTTAATCCGTCTTCTGAAGGTCAGGTGGTTTTCCTCCAACCGAATGCTGGTTGGTAAAGCGTTCCAGAGTCTGGGACCCTGGACAGCAAACCTTCTTTCTCCTTTGGACTTGAATCTGGCTTTGGGTACTTTGACCAAATTTTGGTCACTGGATCGCAGGGCGCGATTGGGGTTGTGGGGTTCTATTTTATCGCAAAGATATTGCGGGGCTTTTCCATGGATGCATTTATGGGTCAGACAGAGTGCTTTAAAAGCAATTCTGTCTTTTACCGGCAACCAGTGAAGGGATCTCAGCGACGGTGAGATTGATTCCCAGGGTTTTTTCCCAGTCACCAGTCTGGCGGCCGTATTTTGTACGACTTGCAGACGAGCGATTTGGTACTTTGGGAGTCCGAGGTAGAGAGCGTTTGCATAATCCAGTCTGGAGTTCACAATCGTTCCCACCATGACTGGCACATCTTCTTTGGGAATAAATGGGATCAGTCTGCGGAGTAGGCGCAGCAGATGGTGAGATCCGCTGACTACTGACCCTATTTGTGCGTCCATAGTCATGTGGGTGTCAAAAATGATCCCAAGACTTTTGACTTTGGCGCTCGGGGAGATGATCTGGCCCAGAATGGGCGGAGGTGTCCAGGTTGTTGTGAGTTGACTCTTGCGACTGGCCTGAGTGAGTGATAAAGTAGTTGTTGACTACTGATGACTTCAAAGAGAGGTCGAAGATAGATGTTGAAAAGCACCGGTGATAGAGGTGAGCCTTGGGGGACTCCACATGACACAGTGCGTTTTCTAGAAATGAACGGTCCTAATTTCACCGTTTGAGATCGGTTTCCCAAAAAAGAGGAAAACCATGGTAAATCACTCTCTGTGACTCCGGCTACCTCAGTCAGCCGAGTCAGTAGCAGTTTGTGATCTACGGTGTCAAAGGCTGCGCTTAGGTCCAGCAGAACCAGGAGAGAAGATTCTCCTTCGTCTGCGGCCTCCAGAACGTCATCCCATATTTTGAGCAGTGCAGTTTCCGTCCCGTGTCCGGGACGGAATCCCGATTGCAGTGGATCGAGTAAGTTGTGGGTATCTAGATGCTGTTGCAGCTGTTGTACCACCACTTTCTCCATTACCTTAGAGAAAACGTTTAGCATTGTTATGGGACGGCGGTGATTTGGGTCCTTGGGATCCAGGGTAGGTTTCTTCAAGATGGGCTGGATTGTGCCCTCTTTCAGCATGGAGGGCACTATGCCTTCCTTAAATGACTGGTTTATAAGCTGCGTAATGGGAGGCGCCAGGATATCGGCACATTCCTTTAGCAGCTTAGTGGGGATAATATCATTAGGCGATGCGCCGATGATATTTTCTGTGTTCTCGATGGAAACGGGTTCCAAAGTGAACTTTGTTGGTTGTAGTGTGTTCCTCTGGGTGCTGTGTGGTAGCTCAGGGGCATTATTTTGCGAAATGCTTTCCCGGATTCCCTCAATTTTATTGATGAAGAAATCCGACAATTCATCGCAAAATTCTTGGGTGTCTGTGTTGGGGGCTTCAAGACAGTGTGGATTCATGGTCTGTGAGACCAGCTTGAAGAGATCCCGAGGGCGGTTTAAAGCGCTGTTGATAGCCATGGAAAAATAGTTTTTCTTGGCTTTGAAGATTTCTATGTGGTATCTTCTAGTTGCTGCTTTGTAGAAGGCGAGGTTCGTCTCGGAAGCGTTTCTTTTCCAGGCGGCTTCTGCCCTTCTACGCTCTTGCTTCAGTAGGGTTAGCTGGTTGTTGAACCAGCCTGCCTTGTTTTTCCGGGTAAGGACTTTGTGTTCAGGCGCTACTACGTCGGCTGACTGTAGTAGGGCTGCATTTATGGCATCCAGAATATCTGCGGCCGTTTGTCTTGGTCGCATTGTTTTAATTTTATTTTCCAAGGTAGATTTGAAGAGTTCCGAATGGAGCTTCTTCTGAGATCTAGACCAGTGTGTTGTCACTGGCTTGGGTGTTTTTATCAATAGGGCCGTATTGGAAATTATGAATTTAATTGCATGGTGATCTGTCCATGGCAATGGTTCATTTTCCAAAATACTTACTTTCAGATTTTGTCTGAAGATAAGATCGAGTGTGTGACCTGAAGCATGTGTGGGCTCATGTACTAGTTGCTGAAGGCCTAATCCTTCCAGATGGTCGATACAGGCGTCGGCCACGGGGTCTTGTGAGGAGTTGGCCCAGAGATTGAAATCTCCGAGCAGCAAAAGGTGTTTGCTGGTTATGGCATAAGTGGAGATGAACTCTGACCATGGAGGTAAAAACTGTGATTTAGGCCCTGGTGGCCTATAGCAGAGCAGAATACGGACGGTCTCCTGGGGGTTTGTTTGCAGTTGGAGAGAAAGGGTTTCCATAAATGGAAGCGAGTGCTGAAGGGCTGGTTTAGAGATCACAAGATGCGTCTTATGAATCACCGCCAGTCCTCCACCTCTTTGCCCTATTCTTTTTTCAAGAATGGTGTTACAGTCGGCTGTAAGCCAGCTTTCTGTAATAAAAATACAGTCTAAGTTGTTCTGTAGAATGAAATCATGGATTTCTAATCGGTGCCTTACTGCCGATCTTGTATTGATCAAAGCACATGATATGTGCTTCGCTTGGGGTGGGTCGCTAAATTTTGTTCCTGATGATCGACGATCGATCCTCAAGAGTTGCTCAAAACTCAGGGCCTTTTTAGTGACGGCTGGTAGCTTTGTGGCAAATTGCCTCAGGCCCCTGATGATTTCTGCCGAATATTGCCAGACGGCCATATTCCGCCGGGGGGGGGGGGGGGTGTGGTCGGGTGGCGATGGGGAGTAGATTCCTTGAATCCTTTCTCCTGGATATTTTTATTTGGTCCAGAGAAAGGCAAAAAAAACCCTGGTTCAGCTAAGCCAATCTGCTGGGCAGGGAAAAAAATTCCTTCCTGATCCCTCAGAGGCGATCGGTTGAGCCCTGGATCAAATCTAATGAACTGGTGAGGGAGTGATGTGAAGGGAGTAGTTCCTGCTTGGGGGGTGCACCAAGCTGGGCCACCAATCTGGTGCAAATAACCCCAGAGAGGGGGTAGTTGGCTGCTGGGGAGGTGGATGGGGACCCCTGTGGGTAGGGGGGGTGAGTTGGGTGAAAGCACTAGGGCAGAAACAGCTTGCTGTAGCCGTGCGCCGCTAGGCCGCAGTTGAAGCCGCGGACTTTCCTAAGCCGCGGCTCCCGCGGACCTAGCGTGGCTGGCGCGGACCGGCGAGAACAGCCAGGGTACAGTGGGAGGGATGTGGGGATGGGTTGGGGGTACCTTGAGTGCGGTCTAGGGCCAAAGCACCGGGGTGATGCAACAAGCTGAGGCCGAGCGCCGCTAGGCCGCAGTTGAAGCCGCGGACTTTCCTAAGCCGCGGCTCCCGCGGACCTAGCGTGGTTGGCGCGGACCGGCGAAAAACGGCAAGGGAAACAGCTGGGGGGATGTGGGTACGGGCAGGGGGGCCTCGATTGCGGCCTGGGTGAGACGAGCTGAATTTCCAGTCTGGTTTGGGCGGTTATCCTGAAAAGGACGGCCGACCTTGATCCTGGGGGGGACAGGCTGGATTACCTGTGTGAAGGCTGTATGACGGCTCAGAAGGTTCAGATGCTCAGATGCTCCAAAGAGGGGGGGGAAGGAGTGCTGGAGGCGGCTAGAGGTGGAGGAGATCCGGGATCCAGGTAAGATGCGGCTGGCTGGACAGGGGAACCCTGACTACCTGCTAGCTACACCTGCCTGGAGCTATAGCTCGCACGCTCCTACTCCTAGGAGAACGTGTGCCGTGTGAGCTCCTGTAGCTAATCCTCCACTATTTCCCACATGCATAGGGAAATAGTGGAGGTGGGGGCTAGAGGGGGAGAGAGAGAAAGAGATCCCTTAAGGAGCGGCGTGGACTCGGACTACGAGGGACCCCCCCACACAACTGTGGCAGAGCCTGAAGCGGAGGAAGTGAGCCGCTCAACAGACCAACTCACACTGAGCTTTCGTTCCTGGAGAGCATGGTAAGTGAAACACCAGGTTTGTCGCTTTACTGCCTCTAGTGGCAGAAAACAGATAAGACATGCAGCTACTCATGCAAGATAATTCATAAGGTATTTACCTAGGATTGATTTCACTTACTAACTATCCCACCGCAGAATACTGCTGAGCACAGACAGACCCAATCTTCACCCATCACGGCAGGTAAAGTCAACAGACCTTCAGGGACCAGGATACTAGACAGGGTTCCCACTCCCCTGGACCTGTACCACATCCTGCCAGAAAATCTTTGGTATTTGGGTATAACCAAAGCACCTGAAGGTGACCAGCACCTGAAGGTATATATATACTGTATATATCTCAAATACACTGCCGCTAACTAACCTGCCTGCCTAATCTAGCTCAAACTATCTCCGTCCACACACTATACATGGCCGCTATGTAAGCAGCCTTATATAGTGTGGGGCGTGGACTTGGTCCCCCTGAGCCATGATTGACCAAAGGCCTTTGGCCAATTATGGCTCTCTCAGCAGAGCGTGCTGTGATTGGCCAAAGCATGCAGTTCAGGCGCTTGCTTTGGTCAATCATCATGCAGCAACGCACTCTGATTTCGCAGTGCATTACAGAGCGTTCCGCAGGACTCTAATTTCTCGCAAACACCTAATACTATTCGCTGTTCAGTGAATGGGCGAATACCCAATGTTTGAATCAAACTTACATTCGATTTGAACATCAAGCTCATACCTAATACCCACTGTCTGTTTACCGTATGTCTATGAAAATGTATTCTGTTTTCATATTTTTTAACATGGATCATAATTAATATTGTGTATTTTAACGATTTACTTTGGTTGCCTCTTCTGGCACCTGCAAAATCCCATTCCTTTGTGTTCAAATAGCGATTTAACACAAGTGATTGAGAACCCAGACTTTACGCCTGGGCTTGACAATAAACAGCTCCGGGCTCTGTTAGGACTTTGTATAACTAGACGTATGTATTTTGCTATTCTGCAGGAATGGATGTCTATGCAGATCTATCCACCCTTTCAAAGCCTCCTTTGAGCTCCTGGTCAGCTTTTCAACTAGCACATTATTTAAGGTCTATATCGGATGCAGAACTTCATGTTAGGCCACTGACACCTTTTGAGCATCTATCTGTGACGGGGGAATATGTACCACATTCGTTGTCACTCTTGTACAAACTGATTATTGAACCTCCAGAAAGCCATGTCCCCCCGTATATACATCGCTGGGAAGAGGATCTTCACATTTATTTTACAAGCATGCAAATTATAGGGATTATTTCATTGGCCCATAAATCTTCTATAGCAAGTAGCTTTTAAGAACAGGGTTATAAGTTACTGGTCAGGTGGTACAGGGTCCCGGCCCTACTCAACAAATTCTATCTGCAAACTTCTAACCTATGTTGCGGTTGCAAGAAAGATCCAGGGACATTATTACATATTTTCTGGGCGTGCCCTTTAATTATACCATTTTAGAAGGAAGTGGGGAACTGGATTAAACAATTGACATCAGTCGACCTTGGTTCGGACCCTCTGGGACATTTCCTGCACCTAAATGTAATACCCCTCCATAAATAAAAAAAGTCATTGGTAGCACACATGCTGAATTCTGCCCGGGCATGTATTCCAGACCTTTGGAAATGTACTACTATGTCACCAGTGAAACATTGGTTTTTTAGAATAGATAAAAATAGACTAATGTAAAACATGACAGCCTTCTTCTATGGTAGAGAGGAGGAATGTAGGGAAACCTGGCAGCCATGGATGACCTTCACTTGAACATCTCAGTATGTTGATTGCCTTTCTGGTTAGCCACCAAGTATTAAGTCCTATCTGGGTGTGTCTGGGTGGATTGGGTGGTTTAGAGGGAAGGGGTAGGGTGTCTGAGGCTGAGAAGCTTTTAAAGATAGAGCTCCCTCTTTGGTTTGTTTGCTTAATGTTTTTTGCTTAAAGCTTTTTCTTGTTTGTCTGTCCCCCCCTCACGTGACCTCCAGGGGAAGGAGTCAGGGGGGAGGTTTATTTTATTTGAAAGTAGAGAAGGGAAGGTATAAACAAAGGAATAATAAAAGTAGCGATATGGATGCATTGCAATCCAAGTTAACTAATTGTAGTAATAATTATTATTATTAGGCATATTTTGTGGCTTTATATCCTGAACTTTATGTACTCAATATGAGATGCCGCTGGTTTTTTTTTTCTCTCCCTCTTTTTTTGGGAGGTCGGGTGGTTAGATTTGTACTCTACTTTAATATAGGTTTATTTCTTCTCTTGCCATTGTATTATATTGTTTATATGTTTTGTTATAAATGAAAAATATTGAATAAAGAATTATATTTAAAAAAAAATAAATAATGCGATTTAGCAAACTAACGTTTTTTCTGTTATGCCGCGTACACACGATCATTTTTCGGCATGAAAAAAAACATTGTGAAATATAGGGTTAATGGTCGGGGGTGTGGCTTGCGCATGGCTGGGTGAGGGAGTATGCTAGGTGACTCCTGCTGTCTCCTGCTGATCCGACGAGCGGTTCACTGACACAAGCAAGGTACGCTCAGGACGTTCACTGATTCCTGCTGACGGCTCACTGGACGCTCAGGACACTGGGGGACATCCAGGGCCGATCCGACCTATAGGCTCACTATGCACGCTGCTTAGGGCCCCACAAAGCTGCGGAGGGCCCCCCCAAATTACCAGAGGCCCCGCCTGGTGGTGAGAAGTCATTTTCGGCCCCTCACACTGCTTCTCAACTCACTGGCTGCATAAGAGAAGAGGTAAGAAGCCAGAACCCACCCCCCCTGTCATTTCCGACAGCAGAACACCCCACCCCCCCTTCTCAACTTTAATGTGACATCTAATTTTGCTTAGGGCCCCAGGGAGGTCAGGATCGGCACTGGGGACATCCCATCTCTGGCTGTGACTGGGCGGCTTCTCCTGAGTCAACGGTCAGGGGTAAGCGGGACTCGTGCTGGAGATACATCTTTGTTGACATGCCGATGCGGCGTGAACCGGGATAACCGCTGGGACAGGGGGACGGAATTTGCTGATATCACGCAGATACGCTCAGCAAACATACTCCCACACATTGCTGAAAGGCAGGACTTGCAGGCACACAGCCAACAATAGTAAGGGGAGAACGGTGACAAGCAGGAGTTCAGCTAAGAAATACAACAGCAGCATTTTTATATAAGAGTAAATAACAGTAAATAAAAGCGAATTGCTGATATATAAGTACTGGCTGAGAGGAGAGGTCAGTGAACGCAGGGTGACTGGTATTGGTGTTTCTTGGGAGTGTGTAGAGGCAGAGGCACCTCCTCTGTGAGGCACAGGAGTGTCCCAGGAGCCTGTGAGTGCCATTGGACTGTTGTTAAAAAAAGACCAAGGACCCGATACCATAGATCACCCAGACCAGACAGCCACGTAGTGTATGAGCCATGTGAGGTATGCGACCACTGAGACAACGAGAGAGCCACACTTCACGTAAGGCAGCCTTGGGAACACAGACAGCACAGACACTGATATCCAGACCTACTGAACAATTGGAGATTTCACTGTACTTTCTGGCTATACAGGGGGGGGTCGGCTCCCCGAAGGTAAGAGCGGGCTGCTGGAGACTGAGTTGGGGACTGAGGGGTGCATTACCAGAGACTCTTTTGAGACAGTAGTCCAGCCTTGTATGGCTGTGAGAGCAGACGTGGAGGTGCTGCAGACCACCCCTCAGAGCCCGCGTATGTCTAACATTCTGGCTGGGTTCTATGTCCCCCTCCCCACGGGAAGACTTTAAAAGTGAGATGGAAATCTTGAAAGCCTTAATCCAAGCGCTACCTACAAGGTCTGATATAACTGATTTAATCTCAAAGGTTGAGGAAGCGCACTCTAGGGGTCTGGAGTCTGTTAGATCTGACATACAGGGCTTGGATGTCCGTATGGGGGGGGGAGGTCGGGCTAAGGACCCTGGAACAACGTGTAGAGGTGATTGAAAAGGAGAGACATAACCAATTGGACATCTCGGTTTCCCTGCAGTTACAGCTGGAAGATCTCCAGGATAGGGGCCGTCGCAATAATATACGTATACGGGAGGTCCCAGAATCAGACGAACAAGAAGATCTTCAAGTTACGGTTAAGAATATCCTGCAAAGTGTTATGAAAGATACTAGCTCATTAAATTATGAAATGGACAGAATACATAGGGCTCTGGGACTAAAACCGAAAGATAGAGGCCGCCCACGGGACGTGATCTGCCGATTACACTATTTTGCACATACGGAGGCAATCCCACGGAAAGCATGGCAGGCCGGATCAATAGAATTTCAAGGGGCACAGCTTAAGATTTTACCAGATTTATCGAGGGCCACCCTTCAGCGCAGAGCGTTACTTCGATCAATATTAGAACGTGTGAAGGCCAGGGGTGGGACATATAGATGGAGGTTCCCTATTTCTGTGCTTATTAAGAAAGGCCTATCTTCATTTTGGTTACGTTCTAGAGAAGATCTCCCTGACCCTTTTCTATTTTTGGAAGTTGAGCCGTTTCCAGTTCCAAAATGGTTGCAGTTAAATCCCAGATTCATAGACTTTAAGAATGCTTGATTTTTTTTTCTCTTTTGTATTTTCTTTTTCTTGGTTAAGCAGGTTTATCAGAGGTTGACCCCGTTTGGATTACGGGATGTTATTTCCCCTTTTCCCTCCCTTTAAAAAAAAAAAAAAAAACATTATTTAGATTGCTGTGCATGTATTGTTTATGTAATGTTTATGGTGTATTATAGAGGGAGCAGATTGCCCCTGTTTTTTTTTTTTTTATTGTACAATGGGTTGAACTATATCAAGGACCTCACTATGTAATGCGCTGACCGGTTTCGGTTGCCTGTGGTTCCTGTTGTCTTCCCTCAGTGCCCCCTGATGGGGGGGCAATACGCAGGTAGAGGTTGAGATCAGGGGGGCATATTGGTGCCTGGAGTAGTGCTGAAGAGTACAGGGAAGGTGGGTAGGGAGGGGGGACTTTGGGGGGCTCATCATTTGAGCAACGGGCACTTGTAAGTCACACAGGGGGATTGGGGGGGCATGGGGTTGGGGGGTGGGACTTATACACACTGCATTTAAGGTTTTGAAGGCCATATCGACACATAGGGTGGAAGGGGCGACTTCTAGAGGGCACATTTCACCATCACACCAACCCAGTCACTGGGTTCTCTACTCCACTTCAGGCAGCTGCAGTGGTCTATTGGACTCACTAGGGCACCGAGAAGGTACGGGAGGGCAAAAGGGGTTGGCCAGGGCGGGGTAGGGGGGTGGGGAGGGTGTTGTGGGATTTGAGATCCATTCCCTTAGGGGTGGGTTTTGGAGGGAGGGGCAGGAGGGGGGAGGGTTTAGTGGGGGCACTATGGTCGGACACCATAAGATAACCAACTGAAAGGAGTAAGAGGTCTCAAGATCTGACATGAGTAACGGGACATCTTCTATGAGACCTGTTACTAGGCTTGTTTTGTATGATTTATTAGAAGAAGGTTCGCGTTTGGAAGTCAGGGCGACCCAGGGGTAACCAATCTATTTCAGAGCGAGATCATGGGTACACTGATGTGGATGGAAGGAGCGTGTGGAGGCGGCGGGGAACCCCTCACCGGGGTATGCGTGGGTCAATAACCCCTATTAGGCCATCACTCACGGGGGGTTAGGTTTTTGAGTGATTAAAGCTTGTGCTTTGGGATACCCTTGAGGAGGAGGAAAGGACAAGTAATTTCCTCCCTTCTCTGCCCTAAGGTATCAGTTTAGAGTAGGGGAACGTAGGGTTGGGTGGGGGGTTTGGGGCGTTTTTTTGTTTTTTTTCTCTCCTTCTTCTCCTCTTTTCTTGCAGGGCCCAGGGGGTTCGGTTCCCTTCCTAGGGAATTGGAGGTGTACCCAGAAATGGAGGCCCTTTCAATGATCACAATTAATGTTAAGGGACTAAATATCCCCGAAAAGAGACGCATTTTATTGCAGGACTTGATAAAAAGAGGGAATAACATAGCTTTGAATCAGGAAACAAATTTTAGAAAAGGGGGGCTCCCTCTCCTTAGAAACAGATTTTTCCCGACAGTATACCATGCGACGAATCCGGCGGTAAAGAAGGGGGGAGTATCAATACTTATATCATCTAACACGCCATGGTCCTTGAAATATTCCCTGGTGGATACCGAGGGGCAGTACTTAGCGGTAAATGGGACGATGGGAGGGGTGGTATTTACGCCTGATCGGTCCAGCGATGAGAAGATCCATCCATTCAAAGCACAGCTCAGCGAATGACGCGCCGGAGCTTTGACATTTCTTTTATAGGGGAGGCGGGCCACGCGTCACGTAACGCCGTTCCCCTCTGACGCACACTCTGCTACGTCACTGGGACAGCCCAGACACGCCCCTTGCATCAGAGCGGGACGGAGTCACGTGACGCGTGGCCCGCCTCCCCTATAAAAGAAATGTCAAAGCTCAGGCGCGTCATTCGCTGAGCTGTGCTCTGAATAGATGGATCTTCTCATCGCTGGACCGATCACCCGACGCTGGAGAGATCAACCGCCGCTGGATAGAAGACAACATTGGAGCAGGGAGCAGCATCAATCGTCTATTTTCACCGCTGGATTTTTATTTGGTTTAATTAATAAAGTAATTTGTTCTACGGTGTGTGTTTTTTCCCCTGAAAACTACCATTTACACTTCCTTCGTGAAATGGTAGGGGTACAGTGTACCCCATTACCATTTCACACGGGGGGGGCAGGATCTGGGGGTCCCCTTTGTTAAAGGGGTCTTCCAGATTCTGATAAGCCCCCTGCCCGCATACCCCCACAACCACCGGGCAAGGGTTGTAGGGATGAGACCCTCGTCCTCATCAACATGGGGACAAGGTGCTTTGGGGGGCACCCCAAAGCACCCTCCCAATGATGAGGGCATGTGGTCTGGTGCGGTCCGAACCCGAACATCCAGGTGTCCACTCAAATCTAATAGCAAGTAATTATACCCACCCAACGGCACAGGTTAGAGTGAATGGAATATTGTCGCCACCCTTTAAGTTGTCAAATGGGACAAGACAGGGATGCCCTCTATCCCCTCTTTTATTTGCGTTATCTGTGGAACCTTTATTAAGCAGGATTCGATTGAATCCAGATATTAAAAGAGTGTCTTTTGAAGATGCAGAATAAAAGATTTCGGCTTATGCAGATGATATGATGTATTCTTTGTCGAACCCGATGGAATCCATCCCTAATTTGTTACATGAACTGCAGCTATATGGAGGCGTATCAAATTTTAAGATAAATTATGATAAGTCAGAAGCAATGGGAGTGGCGATCCCGGAGCACTAAGCACGGATTTTAATGGTCCGATACGTCACTTACATATCTGGGTACCTCCATCCCGGTGGACCTGACACAGGTTTTTAAACTCAATTTTATGCCATTATTGATGAAAACACAGGTCCTCCTTGATGGATGGCAGAAGGGGTTCCACTCATGGTTTGGACGAGTTAACATCATTAAAATGAATATACTGCCAAAATTTCTGAATCTCTTCCAGACACTCCCTATTGCAATACCAAAATCCTTCTTTAAGCAGACGCAAACTCTTTTTAACAAGTTCATATGGGCCAACAAAAGTCCAAGAATTAAGAGTCGCATATTATCCTTATCGAAACAAGATGAAGGCGTGTCGGCTCCAGACATTTACAGATACTCTCAGGCGGCTATCTTGATCCGCCTGATAGACTGGAGTAGACATGGTGGTGAGAAATTATGGCCGGGCTTGGAGCAAGCCCAGTGTAGCAGTATGCTCCATCTGGCAGTGTGGTGCTACAGAGAGCTGCCGATAACTATTAAAAAAACATCCACTTTACCCAATCCTGGGGAACCCGCAGTTCGCACCAGGGTTGGTGAAGGGACCTTTCAGGGGAATAATAGAACAGGGCCTGGTACAAGCATCCCATTTTTTGAAAGAAGGCTCATGGCATACTGCAGGAGATGTTAACGGGTGGAATCCCCTATCGATTGGATATTTGAAGGGCACTACAACTGCGGCACTTCTTGGACACTCTGAAACCCCCAACTCTATATGACTGTAGTGGGAGTGGAGTGCTTCGGCATGCCCTCTCAAGAATTAGTGAACTATTGAACGCGCCGGCGGACAACTTCCAAACCCGTTTTTTCAATAAGTGGGAGGTGAAGCTGGGAAGACCCTTTACAGAAGAACAAAAGAATAAAATTCTCCGGAATATATTTGAATCATCAGTCTGTGTGAAGACACAGGAGATGAATTACAAGATACTATCTCAGTGGTATCGTACTCCGGTAGTATTAAAGAGGTGTTTTCCAGACACCTCGGACAGATGTTGAAGGTGTGGTAAGAAAGAAGGAACTATATTACATATCCTGTGGTCCTGCCCAAAGATTTTAAGTTTCTAGATAAAGGTTCAGGGAATAGTGCAGAAATTCAGTAAAGAAGAAATACCAGATGAGTGGCCCTTCTACTTATTACAGGACTCTGAGTTATCGGTAAAGTGTTATAGGAAATCCATGGTCTGCCACCTTTTAAACGCAGCCCGTGCCTGTATCCCAGGAATGTGGAAACAGACACAACCGCCAACGGTAAAGATGTGGCTTAACCGAGTGGAAGATATGAACAGAATGGAGGATCTGGTGTGGACCTCCAGACAGAAACGTAAGGTGTATCTTGATACGTGGGCCGAATGGAACGTGTTTAGATACTCAGAAGAAGGGAAGGCTTTGATAGATGAGTAATAATGGAGGGACCTGGCTGTACGGACGGGAAGGAGGGGGAGAGGATGGATCGAGGAAAGGGGTGTTTCTCTTTTTTTTTGGGGGGGGGGGTTTGGGCTTTGGGTTGCTTTGTTTGGTAGGATGGGAGCGGTTAGGAATGGTAATGACGAGAGTGACACAACAAGGGGCGGCCCAACTGCCCCATCCCCTAGGGGACACTTGGATCCCCTGGAGGAGGGGGGGGGGGGGGTTCATTGGCTCAATGGAGTGAAGGAAGGGTACCCACAGATCCAAATAGTTACTAGAGGAGCGGATGCTGGATTGTGTGTTAGAGATAGAAGTGACATGATGCGTTCTGAATATATATATTTTCTATTTTTTTTCCTTTGTTTTAATGATGTGATTTTGTACCATGTGGGTATTTTTTAGATACTATTGTTATATGATGTTACGACTTCATGGCCAGAGGAATGGCCCTTCGCTTGTATGTCACATTGCATGTTTGAAAACAATAAAAGAAAATTGAAAGAAAAAAAACATTGTTTTTAAAAACATCATTTAAAATGATTGTGTGTGGGCTTCATGTTCTGAAAAAAGACAAAAAAAAATCAAACATGCTGCGTTTTTTAACGTTGTTTTAAACTATGACGTTTTTCGGGTTGTAAACAATTATCGTGTGTGGGCTAAAACAACATTTTAAACCCGCGCATGCTCAGAAGCAAGTTAAGCGTCAGGAGCGACAAAAAATATAAAATAAAAAAGAGACAGACTGCTGCACACCCTAAAGTGTTAACTACAAATTTATTGAAAAAAGTATCAAAAATAACCCATATATAAAAGGCATAAAAAATGGGTCCCCTAAAAATAGGTGGACCTACCCAGAAAATTCCCTATGTAAACCCCCCACACAATGGTATATTTTGGTAACTAATATAAGAAAAGTACTCGATCCTCCCGAAGGAGGGTCAAAAGTAATAAATAGCGCACCCACCCTTCACACAATATACAAATATCCCCCCCCCAACATAAGAAAGACCAATTTCTGTTGAAATTTATCCTGAAGACCCTGTACACACCATTAAATAAATCTGTTCAAATCGGTCTGACAGACCGATTTGATCAGATTTGTCTGCTGGGCTGTTTTGGTTTGATCGCTGTACACACGATCGAACCAAAATCCCCGCCGGCAGACAGCGTGGTGACGTGGCGATGACGTTGACGCCGTCACGTCACCGCACCAGGAAGTAAAACACTTCCGCGAATGCGTCGAATCCATTCGATGCATGTGCGAGGAGATATGTCTGCTGGTTAGCGTACTAACCAGCAGACATATCGGACGGACGGATTCCCAGCAGACAGATTTTAAAGCATGCTTTAAAATCTGTCTGCTGGAAAAATCTGTCTGTCCGCCCCCACACACGATCGAATCTGTCTGCTGAAACGGTCTATAAGACCGTTTCCAGCAGATAGATTCGATTGTGTGTACGCGGCCTAATGGTTCCAACACAGGACAGTGGTCACCTGTATTAACAGGTAATTGATCACCACTATCTATGTGAGGGGACGCAGCACCGAGGGAAAATAGAACATGGGACATATAATATTCCTAAATAATGGTAGTGGTAGACACCCCTCCACTGGGACTAGTGACAGACAAAATAATCAATAAGCACAAAACCAGAGGGACCGTGAGCCTAATAAATAGTTAAAAAGTCTCTCATGGATATCACCGTTTTAAAACATGTGTAGTTTCCATGTGGGTCTGGTTTCATAGATTGAAAGTTATTTTGGGAGACATTTGAAAAAATGGCAGAGGCACTGTAGTTGTAGTTATTCTTCACAATCTGATTCACCTGACATGCACTTAATAGAAATGCAACAATGTTGCCAATGGTAGATATAGAAACGTATTCCCATACAGTGTGGGTATAGTCCATTGAGTTGTTTAGTAGGGATGAGCTTCGAGTTCGAGTCGAACTCATGTTCGACTCGAACATTGCCTGTTCGCCGAACAGCGAACTATTTGGGGTGTTCGCGGCAAGTTCGAGTGAACTTTAGAACCCTGTTAAAGTCTATGGGATGCAAACGTTTGAAATCTAAAGTGCTAATTTTAAAGGCTAATACGCAAGTTATTGTAATAAAAATTGTTGGGGACCTGGATCCTGCCCCAGCGGACATGTATCAATGCTAAAAAAAAGTTTTAAAAACTGCTGTTTTTTTGGCAGCAGTGATTTTAATAATTCCTTTAAGTGAAACAATAAAAGTGAAATATTCCTTTAAATTTCGTACCTAGGGGGGGGGGGGGTGTATAGTATGCCTGTAAAGTAGCGCTTGTTTCCCATGCTTAGAACTGTCCCTGTACAAAGTGTCATTTCTGAAGGAAAAAAAGTAATTTAAAATCACTCACGGCTATAATGAATTGTCAGCTCCCGGCAATACAGAGAAAAGTCATTCATAAAATGTGTGGCGGTCCACTGATTTTTTTTTTAAATTTGGGGTGGAGTTCCCCTTAAGATCCATACCAGACCTAAAGGGTCTGGAATGGATATTTGGGGGAAACCACACATCATTTTTTTTTAATTTGACGCAGGGTTCCCCTTAATATCCATACCAGACCCTAAGGTGAGTGATTTTAAATGACTTTTTTCCTTCAGAAATTACATTTTGTGCAGGGACAGTTTTAAGCACAGGAAACAAGCGCTACTTTACAGGCATACTATACACCCCCCAAGGGACGATTTAATTTAAAGGAATATTTCATTTTATTGTTTCACTTTAAGCATTATTAAAATCACTGCTCCTGAAAAAAATGCTGTTTTTTAAAACTTTTTTTGCATTGATACATGCCCCCTGGGGCAGGACACAGGTCCCCAAACACTTTTTTAGGACAATAACTTGCATATTAGCCTTTAAAATTAGTACTTTAGATTTCAAAAGTTTGAGTCCCATAGACTTTAACAGGGTTCTAAAGTTCACACAAATGTTTGGTTTGTTCGCAGGTTCTGGTGTGAACCGAACCCAGGGGTGTTCGGCTCACCCCTATTGTTTAGCTAGATATATCCATGAGGTGGTTCCTTATGTTGCTTTGGCAGGTTGCAGGTTTGGATAGGCAATAGGTGATTAGACAAGTTATGTGGTGGCTGTGAGTGACAGTGTTAACAACAATGTTTCACAGCAGTGTAACACAAAGATTTACTCTCCGTTTGTTGTCAAACAATAGCTTGAGGTTGTAGCTATTCCATCCAGTCTATGATCACATATATGCTTAAGGGGTTTGCAGCCAAACCATCCATCCGTGTGTCTTCACAGTACCTGAAGCGCTGCTCATTATGAAAAGTGCTTTATCGGGGGGCGTGGCCTGGACGGAGACCAGAATGGCAGCCTAATCCTTGTACTCCTGCGACCCGGGGACTGTTTGAGCCTTTTTTGCGGAACCTACCTCTCGATTTACACCATGAGCAGAGCCACCTGAAGCTCCTCGACATCCCGAGTGCTAGGTGAGTCCAGCTCCCAGCATTCTAGGAATATCCCGGACATATTCCGGTCTCAACGCACCGCGGCACACGCGGCCATGCAGGCCCAAGCCCCAAGCCCGCCTAACTCGGCACCCGAATTGCTGACCCAGAGCTCTGTGACGGACGTGGGACGTTCTCCCCCTCCCTGTCTTTCTGACCTGGAGACGATGACTGCTGACATCAAGAACGCAGTCACGGCGGCGGTTGCTGATCTTAAGACGGAGATCCGTGCGGTTGCCCATCGGATTGACGAAGTAGAACAGACCACCCAGACGCACGCGGCCGCCATTCGGCAAGTACAAACCACCTATGACTCACAACTCGCCCATCTTCTGGAGCTCCACAGACATGTCGAGGACCTTGACAACCGGGGCAGAAGGCACAACATCCGGGTTCGGGGTATCCCGGAGAGCGTGGACCCGGGGACCCTGCAACAGACCCTCTGCTCTATATTTAATGATTTATTGGAGCGCCCGGCAGAGGATCCTGTCGACATGGAGAGGGCCCATCGAGCTCTGCGCCCCCAACCCCAGGTTAATGAGCCACCCCGTGATGTGATCTGTTATGTGGTCAACTTTCAACTGAAGGAGGAAATCCTCCGCAAGGCCAGGGATAGAGGCAGGATCCTCCATAATGGCGCAGAGATTAAACTTTTCCAGGACCTTTCCCAGATAACGCTCCAGAATAGGCGCGCTTTACGCCCCCTGCTGGACACTCTGCGAGCCAGAAACATTCGCTACCGCTGGAAGTTTCCCTTCGCTTTGTCAGCCTCCAACAGAGGGCGCTCGGCCCTCCTTCGTACACCAGAAGACCTTCCATCCTTTTGTGAGCAGCTTGATCTCCCGCCTGTCGACCTTCCGGAGTGGTATGCCTTCTATTTCCCGTCGGAACCCTGGCTTCCGGTTTCCACAAATCCGTCGCCCAAGGCCCAGCGACACAGATCAAGGCGACGCAGGACCGGCCCGGCATCACTGAGTGACCAAGACCCACGTCGCGATGTCTACCGACATAACCCGGCCTCCCCCTCCACACCGCCTAGGGGTAGGGACCGGGTTGCGGACTAACCTCGCACACTCTCTTACTCCAAGTGTCGCTGCCCCTGTTCACTCAAGCCCGCCCTCCACGGTTTCAGCCTGCTGAGGAGATTTACGGCGCTTGCACACCTCTGTATGACCTGTCGCCCAGAACCCGGCAGCTGTGTAAGCACCCTCCCCTTTCCCTTTTTTTTTTTTTTTTTTTTGATGTGTGACTGACTTCTGCCGCAGTGAGGGACCCTTGAGTATATTTCACATGTGATGCGGTAAGACTCTAGCTAACCCAGACTGTCCTGCCGCGCTGCCCGCTTCTGTGACGCATGCCACTGTCTTGCCCTCCCCACCCTGGAGGCCCACCACCCCTATTACCCCTGCATTCCTTGCTGCTCATGCTTGTGTCGGGTCAAGAAGGACTTCCGTGCCCCCCCCCGTGTCCCCTTTCCTTCCCCCCCCTCCCCCCTTGTTTTAATCAGTAATGCATTCATGCTTCATTTCTACTGTGGGTTTGTTGCTTGTTAATTACATGCATTTCATGTTCGCTGTTCAGGCCTGTGAAGGGGTAGTCGCAGGTAACCTCCGATACGGCTGTGTGACTCCGCTGCACCTGATGGGTTTAGACTGGACATTCCTGCTTGAGGGTTGGGCTCACTACCCGATATCTGCGCCTTTTGGATGAATGTATGACTCTTGTATAGTGTGTATTGAATGTCCCTGGGGTTATATACGATACGGTCCCTTGTGCTGTGCGACTTCCTGCAAATTATCCATGTCATGCGACCCCTATTAGTTATGCGGTATGTGGCCCCCTCTGGGCTGTATTGTGTGTGGCTCCCTGTACGTTGCATTAAGTGAGTCTGGCCCCCTGTATGTCCTGTGGTGTGTAGCCCCCCTGCCTGCTCTAGGGTGCATGGCCCCCTCTAGGTACTACGATGAGTGGCCCCCTTTATGCTCTATAGTGCGTAGCCCCCTTTATATTCTAGAGTGTGTGGCCCACTGTGTACTGTATGATAGGTGGTCTCCTGTATGTATGTTACGTAGTGTGTGGCCCCCCCTGTGCTTATGTTTTTGGTAAAGTGTTCTCCCTGCATGTCGTGTAGTGTGTGACCCCCCCTGCAAGTTGTATTACCCTATATGGGTTATGTGATCTGTAGCCCCTGTTTACTGGGGAATGCTGGGATCCCGATATATTGATCTAAGCCCCCCCCTGGATGTAATTCCTTTACCTTTTAAGCACGCTTTTGTTTATGATTGTCCTTCTGATCAAACGGATCACTCCATGATCTTGCTGAGATGCTCTGATCCTATGCTTTACCTCACTGCACATTTTTCAGGGGGGAGGGGGTAAAGATTTTATGTTTGTTATTCTCTTCTCCTCTATTTTTGCCGTATCTCCCCATAGGTCTCTCATTTCATGCAGGCGTTTGTTAAATATGCGGGAGCAACTCGAGGTGGCACTTGATGACATTTGGTAAACTTGTTCTGTTTCTCTTTGTTTTCACAGTTTATATTGTTTTACATTTTACGCTCTGATTATAATTAGATGTTTTTCCATGTACATTACGGGTGATGCCCGTCCATTTTCTTCCTCTCAATTTTGTAGGTTCCCCACAGTAAGCACCCTTCCTTTAGCTGGCTCTCTACCTCAGTCCCTGGGCCGTACCTTCCTTGAGGTTTTCGTCCCTTCTTTCGTCCCCACACAGCAGTCCCATTGGGATTCTCGCTGACCCTCCAGACTCCTCCCTTCTTAGGTGTATTAGCAGGTCTAAAATCACCTCTGGTTTATTTTTATCTTCTCTACGATTTCCCTCTCTCCTCTTGAATTCTCCCTTTACCCCTTTACTTTCCTTCCCCTTCCACTGCTCTCCCCTCCTTCTTTCTCTTGTTTCTTAGGTTTTCCCTCCAAACCGTACCTTCAGATTGGTTCCGTGCCGGCCCCCCTGGTGGGCCAACTCGTTCTTCAGCCGTCTATTTGTGCCTCGCCCGTTTGGCCCACTGCTCTCCTTATTTTTCCCTGGTGCCAGACTCCGCGACGGTGACCATAGACCATGTCTCCCCTGACCTTGAAGTGCTTGTCCCTGAACGTGAAAGGTCTGAACTTACCAGAGAAGAGATCCCAAGTTCTATCCTCTCTCACTAAACACAAAGCCCACTTTATTTTCCTCCAGGAAACCCACTTCCGCTCGGACGCCGTCCCTAAACTCTCTAACCATATCTACAAAACCGCCTTCCACGCCACTAACCCCTCTTCCAAGACGAAGGGGGTTTCGATCCTAGTGTCTAGGCACGCAAACTTTCATCTATCTGACTCTCTCATTGACCCGGAAGGCAGATACATTTTCCTTAAGGGTTCTTATGAATCGAGACCCATCACGCTTGCTAACATTTACTGTCCTAATGAACGACAAGTGGCCTTCTTTAAATCAATGGGCAACCTATTAACTTCCTTCCAGTCGGGCATCCTAATTCTGGGTGGGGATTTCAATGTCCCCCTGAACCCGTTACTGGACTCCTCTACGGGTGCCTCTGCCTTGACCTACAGGGCATTGAGGCAGATCAACCTACTCCTTCAATCCCTTACTCTCCACGACTCCTGGCGCACACTTTTCCCCTCTGTTAAGGATTACACATTTTATTCCGCTCCACATCTAAAATACTCCAGGATCGATTACTTTTTCTTATCCCAGTCGGACCTTACCCTTCTCCAGCAGGCCACGATAGAGCCCATGTTCCTGTCGGATCATCACCCGATCAGCATCACCCTAGCTTTCCCTGACACGCCCTCCAGAACGAAGACCTGGCGTTTGAATGCATCTATACTTAAAGACCCTTCTGTGATTGACCAGTTGCGCGCACGTATTCAACTATACTTTGCTGAAAATTCAAACCCAGAGATCTCGCCTGTCTCCTTGTGGGAGGCACACAAATGTGTGATCCGCGGAGAACTGATTGCCCTGGCCACAAAAGCTAAAAAGCAACATCAAGAGTATATTACCTCTCTCATGGAGAAGGTGAAGGCCCTTGAAACGGCCCATAAGAGGTCCCATGCCCAGGCAACTCTGCAAGACTTGCTGCATACTCGGGCCTCACTTATGGAGGAGCTGGGCAGACGCTCTAGGAGACGATATGTCCTTGGCCAGAGAGTATTCTACGAGCAAGGCAATAAGTGCGGGCGCCTCCTGGCACGTACGGTGCAAAATTCAAAACTTTCAACTACAATTCACCACCTGCAGGGTCCGGGCGGTACCCGCCTGGTCAAGAATGAGGAGATCGCCAAAGAATTCGAGAACTTTTACTTTAAATTATACAACCTTCACCCGCAAGGTCCTTCCCAGACCAAGTCTGACCTGCGGTCTGACCAGATTAGAGAATTTCTCTCTCGGTATAGCCCCAAACCGCTCTCCCCACAACAATCACATGACTTGGAGGGTCCCATCTTGGCGTCGGAGGTAGCTATGGCTGTCAAACAAATGAAGACGGGGAAGGCCCCGGGCCCTGACGGATTGTCCCTTCAGTATTATAAATCCTTCTACGATACGCTTGGCGCTAGACTCCTGGACATATTCAACGCCCTTTCGGATCCCCAAACTAAACCTGGCAATATGTTAGCAGCTCACATAGCGGTGGTACCTAAGGAGGGCAAAGATCCCTCTCTGGTTACTAATTACCGTCCAATTTCACTTTTGAATGTGGACATTAAAATATATGCGAAAGTCCTGGCTAATAGACTGGCCCCCTTAGTCCCGGGGTTAGTCTCGGTAGACCAGGTGGGATTTGTCCCCGGCCGAGAGGCCAGGGACAACACCATCCGTACCCTGAACCTGCACCATTTCCTTACCTCCTCCAAATTACCTGGCTTCTTTCTCTCGCTCGACGCTGAGAAGGCGTTCGACAGGGTGGCCTGGGACTACATGCAGGAAGCACTCACGGCTTTGGGTCTGGGACCCCGTATGCTGTCTCATATCATTGCCCTGTATACTGGCCCATCGGCCAGGGTGAAAGTCAATGGCCACCTGTCGAACGCCTTTACCATCAGCAATGGTACACGCCAAGGTTGCCCCTTATCACCTCTGATCTACATTCTTACCTTGGAACCCCTCCTTAATAAGCTGAGAGATAACCCTGATATCCTGGGTATTAATGTGAAAGGGAGGGAATTTAAAGTCGCTGCCTTCGCAGACGATGTTCTCCTCTCTTTGCGGTGTCCTAGAATTTCCCTGCCCAACCTCCTCAAAGATCTGGAACATTTCGGCGCCCTGTCAAATCTAAAAATTAATCACACAAAATCGCAAGCATTAAACGTCTCCCTCTCCCCCCAAGAGGTCCTGCACTGTCGGGAGTTTTTCCCTTTTCAATGGGTGCAGGAATCTCTTACATACCTGGGGGTCCGTATCCCCTCCCGTCTGATGGACCTTTACTCCCAAAACTTTCTTCCCGCTCTCCTTCAGGCTCAAAAATGCCTTAAGGACTGGATGGGCCTGAACGTCTCCTGGTTTGGCCGGGCGGCCCTGATCAAGATGATAATCATGCCCCGCTTTCTCTATCTTATGCAGTCGATCCCTATCTCCTTGCCTACGGGCTTCTTTGCATCCTATAGGAAGGCCTGCTCCACCTTCCTCTGGAGGGGCTCTCAACCCCGCATCAAATACTCCAGACTAACCCTACCTAAATCTGGTGGTGGCATTGGTCTCCCGGATCTTCAGAAGTACCACAGCGCGTGTCATATCACAAGGATCGCTGATTGGAACATTCATGGCTTTAAAAAGCTTTGGGTCCTCCTGGAGAACAGCTTCTCGCCAAGCCCTTTGCATTTACTCCCATGGCTTCCCTCGAAGAATTGGCCCCAGTGCCTGGTGACGCATCCTCTTATCTACCCCTCGCTCCTAGCATACAAGAAGTCCCCGGCGCTGGGATCCTTACCCCCTTATCCAAATCCCTTGACCTCCCTGCGAGGGAACCCAGACTTCCCACCGGGCCTCTCAAGGGATTTCTTGCGCCAGGAGTGGCCCTTTGAAGACGTACTGGCTACCCAGTTTTACTCGGCTGGTCGGCCCTTGACTTTTGAGGCGATTAATTCTCTGACTACAACGTCCTCGCTATCATTCTGGACCTACAGGCAGATCAGGCACTTCCTGTCGGCCACAGCCAGTCCATCGCTCTGGTCACGCCCTCTCACACCGTTCGAATCCCTTTGTCATCGCAAGACTCCTCAAAGACACCTGATCTCCCTTTTGTACACTCTTCTGGTGGAGGGTCCTCCCCAGACCCCCACCCCGCCACAACTCTCGTGGAATAGAGATCTCCAGGCGTCTTTGTCACTGGAGGATTGGAGCACTATCTATGAATATGCTCACAAGGGCTCTTTGAATGTGGCCATTCAAGAGAATGGTTACAAGGTAATCACTAAGTGGTATAGGACTCCGTCGCTTCTTCACAAGTTCTCCCCTAACATCCCCGACACGTGCTGGAGATGCGGTGTGGGTGTGGGGACCATGCTCCACATATGGTGGGAATGCGAGGCCCTCCAGCCCTTTTGGAAAGAGGTCCATAATCTCATTTCACACGTCACTACCTATACCCTGGATTACACCCCCTCCCAGTTTCTCCTTCATCATACTTCACTCCCCAGAAAGGACTACTTCAGATCCCTGGCCATGCACATGGTCAACGCCGCTAGAGTCTGCATCCCTAGGCATTGGCGCTCTATCACAGTCCCGACAGTTAGAGAGTGGTTTGCACAGATCTCCTCCATAAGGGAGATGGAGGAATTGATTTATGTCTCGCAGGACAGAGTGCACAAATTTTCTTTCGTGTGGGCTTGCTGGAGCCATTTCGTCACCACGGATCGCTACCATCAGTATTGCCCTTGAGTTGCTTGGGGCGCTGGGCGCCCCACCCCCTGCTTTGGGGGGATATTTGGGTGGGGGGTCGGACGCGGAACCAATCTCACTCTTGTTCTCTCGAGCTCTCTTGCCCCTACCCCCCTCCCGTTTTCCCTTTTTATCCCCTTCTCTCTCCCTTTGTCCTTCTCTTGTGTCTTTTTCCCCTCCTTTTTCTCTTCACTTCTGGCTCTTCTGTTGTTACTTTACTTTTGGTCTCTTGTCCCTTGTCTTAGCACGATACATCACGCCTTATATACTGACTATGAACGGTGCCCTGCTTCACTTCCCCTCCTCTAAGTCTTGGGGGGAGGGATGGGGGAGGGGAAAACTGAAATTAACGATCCTCCGCCCTCCTCTGCTCCATTACACTTTTTGGGCATCGGTCCTGGTACAACGCATTATAAGCAAATTTTTAATTTTTTTTTTTTCTCTATCACCTCCTTGTTGTATCAGGTATCATTGTCTCGTGCATGACTCTGTTGTTGTATCCTACTCTGTGACAATTATCTTGTCTTTTGTTCTTTGCTGTATTTCAATTGAATAAACACTTTTATGGAAAAAAAAAAAAAAAGAAAAGTGCTTTATCTGCCATTTCTTCAAATGTCTCCCAAAATAACTTTCAATCTATGAAACCAGACCCGCATGGAAACTACACATGTTTTAAAACGGTGATATCCATGAGAGACTTTTTAACTATTTATTGGGCTCACGGTCCCTCTGGTTTTGTGCTTATTGATTATTTTGTCTGTCACTAGTCCCAGTGGAGGGGTGTCTACCACTACCATTATTTAGGAATATTATATGTCCCATGTTCTATTTTCCCTCGGTGCTGCGTCCCCTCACATAGATAGTGGTGATCAATTACCTGTTAATACAGGTGACCACTGTCCTGTGTTGGAACCATTAGGGATACATTTCAACAGCAATTGCTCTTTCTTATGTTGGGGGGGGGGTGTATTTGTATATTGTGTGAAGGGTGGGTGCGCTATTTATTACTTTTGACCCTCCTTCGGGAGGATCAAGTACTTTTCTTATATTAGTTACCGGCATATACCTTTGTGTGTGTGGGGGGGGGGGGTATCCATAGGGAATTATCTGGGTAGGTTCACCTATTTTTAGGGGACCCATTTTTTATGCCTTATATATATATGTGTTCTTTTTGATACTTTTTTCAATAAATTTGTAGTTAACTCTTTAGGGTGTGCAGCAGTCTGTCCCTTTTTTATTTTATATTTTTTGTCATACGGTATTTTTAATTGCACCCCCCAAAAATATCGGTGAGTACTGCACTATTCCTTATTAGGTGGGATTCCCATACTCTCTACCCTTTTTCACAAGAGATGGGAGCGCTTGTTCTGGTAAAACTAGCATTGGGAATGGAGTAAGCATTGTGTAATGCAGCACATTCTTTTCTTCTTTTTAACCACTAAAGGATATATATGCTGCTACCAATATGCTGCTAAATGCCCAGAGGCGTTTTTACAATTCGGCACTGCGTCGCTTTAACAGACAATTGCGCGGTCGTGCGACGTGGCTCCCAAACAAAATTTGCGTCCTTTTCTTCCCACAAATAGAGCTTTCTTTTGATGGTATTTGATCACCTCTGCGATTTTTATTTTTTGCGATATATACAAAAATAGAGCGTCATTTTTGAAAAAAAAAACAATATTTTTTACTTTTTGTTATAAGAAAAATCGAATAAACTAAATTTTAGTCAAACTTTTAGCCCAAAATGTATTCAGCCACATGTCTTTATGGAAAAAAAAAAACGCAATAAAAAAAAACTAGCTACCTAGCGGCAACAGTGACACTAATACAGCGATCAGAAAAATGATCGCTTAGTGACACTGGCAATAGGGGGTGAAAGGGTTAACTAGGGCAGTGATCAAGGGGTTAAAACTTTATTAGGGGGTATGGGGGCTACCCTGGACCTAACACTAACTGCCTGTCACACTAACTGTCACACTGACACTAAATGCAGCGATCAGTAAATATATGATCACTGCATTCAGTGACACTGTGACAGGGGGGTGATCGGAAGGGGTTAATGTGCCTATACACAAGTAAATATGCGCAAGGAGTGAAAAACACACAGGTACCTCAGCAGTATAGATCATAAAAAAAATGATAATGATAAATAATAATGTACAAGAGGTTTTTGTACAGTATAAGTGGATAAGTTAAAAATAACGTTTAAATTAAAAAAGTCCAAGGCTCAGGGGTATGTGGTGTGACAGGGTACACAATTGTATGTACACCAGTGAGAGACTGGAAAAGTCAGCATTCCCTGCCCTGGAAGGGGTTAAGCCTGGCCAACAGGTAAAACCTCCTCTCTTCCCCTATTAATTAACACTCACCTGGTAAGGAAGTGGGAAGTGAGAGCTCAGTGTGAGAGGTATGCTGAGCTGGACGGACAGGTTGGAAACTGTCTGCATTGAAGGAACAAGGTCTGTCATAGATTTGTTTATTTTGGACTGTTATTCTGTTTGTTTTATACTGGAGGCCGGAATAGCCCCTCCAGTACAGTGTAGTGAGGGACACTACTGTCAGTTAGCCTCCTAAATTGGAGTAGGCCATTTTGTTTTGTATTATTTATTTTGAGTGCAATAAAGCCGTATTTATTGCTTAAGATCAGCGACTTTGCTGCATAACATTATCGCTATTTCTACGACTTTGTCACAGTGGATAAAAGAGTCCGAGGATGGGTGAAGAATTGCTAGTTATAGAGGTCACACATACATGCTCAGGGCTGCCATCATGGAAGAACAGAAACCATGTTCCAAATACTGTAAAAGGAAAACAAGGGGAGAGGCGCCTCTAATGCCGCGTACACGCGGTCGTTTTTTGCAATGAAAAAAAACGTCGTTTTTTAAAACGTCATTTAAATTGATCGTGTGTGGGCAAAACGTCGTTTTTTGTCTTAAAAAAAACGACCCAAAAAAAATTCCAACATCCTTGAATTTTTTGTGTCGTTTTTCAAAACATCGTTTTTTGTTTCACAAAAAGTCACCGCGTGTAGCAAAAACGTCGTTTAAAACAACGTTTTTCAACCCGCGCATGCCCAGAATATAGTTATGAAGCGAGCTTCATTGGAAAAGAGTGGTGAACGTAACCTTGCTTTTTGTGAAAAAAACGATGGTGTGTATGCAACATCGTCTTTGAAAAGTGACGTTTCAAAAACGTCGTTTTTTACTTCACAGAAAACATAGTTTTTTTTCATCACAAAAAATTATCGTGTGTACGCGGCATTAGAGTAGATGTTTAGATGATTTAATCGGTTTAATACATACAGGCAACTCACGTTTAGTAGAGTAAAAACAAGCATTGTATAGATTTCTTTGGGTGGAATAAGTCCTCAGGTCAGTCACTGTTGTTCTTGTGCGCTGCGCTGTCTGCAGTTGTCCTTTTCCAACCGCTGTAAGGTGTTGGGGCCGGCGGCGGTGGTAAAGATGCAGGGTCAGGCTGGAATTTTGAATTCTGCGGCAATCCGAACGTAGTGACGTCACTGGAATGCGACGCGTTGCAGAGCTGGCGCACTGCGATGACGCGGCAGTCGCGCTCCTTTAGAGCTTGATAAAGGAGCGCGACTGCCGCGTCATCGCAGTGCGCCAGCTCTGAAACGCGTTGCATGCCAGTGACGTCACTACGTTCGGATTGCCGCAGAATTCAAAATTCCAGCCTGACCCTGCATCTTTACCACCGCCGCCGGCCCCAACACCTTACAGCGGTTGGAAAAGGACAACTGCAGACAGCGCAGCGCACAAGAACAACAGTGACTGACCTGAGGACTTATTCCACCCAAAGAAATCTATACAATGCTTGTTTTTACTCTACTAAACGTGAGTTGCCTGTATGTATTAAACCGATTAAATCATCTAAACATCTACTCTTAGAGGCGCCTCTCCCCTTGTTTTCCTGTTAATGTGCCTACATGTCCTGGTGTCAGTGTAGTGTTGTGCAGACTCACTTCTGATGTCTTCTCTCCTCAGCGGCGGTTGAAAATACCGCCGAGAGGAGAGATTACATCACTTTCCCCTTCCTGTGTTTACACCACAGGCAGAGGGCGGGGGAGTGCGCACATTGGCTGGGAGCGATCCGGAGGGGGCGGACAAAAACGAACAGCCGCCCCCTCATCCCGGATCGCTCACACAGCCACGGGGACCACCACAAGTACCGGGGGGGTCCCGATCGGACCCCCGACCCACGTCTAGGCAGGGACATACAGGTACGCCAATGTGCCTGTACGTGCCATTCTGCCGACGTATATGTACATGCGCCGGTCCTTAAGGGGTTAATGCTACACTAATCCTCATGTTTTGCTGCTGATATTGTTACATAGTTATGACAAGCTTGTTACTTTATTATTTATTGTTATCTAATGACTATTTTTTTTTTTTTAATCCAGATCTCCATCTAAAAAAATGTATGCTTATTTTAATGTAGCTTTTCTTTTTTGGTTATTAATTTGAAAATATTTTAGACTGCTTTCCAATTTTTTGTTTTATTTGGAGTGTGTCAAGTTACCACAACAACATTATTATTTAGTATAATTTACCCACAAGGACGTTAGTGTCCCTTGTTAATTTGAAAATGTTATTTTTTGTAATGGCTCTGCCTACTCACTACCGATCTCTCTATTTTAAAGAAAAAAACATGGTCAAATGTTGTCAGCAAACCAAAAAAAACATTTTTTATTCTGGTAGAATAAAAGCAAAAGAAATTAAAGACTGATGACAAACTAAAAGAAAACTTAATAAAAACAGAGAAGACAGGAAGGCAGCACTGGAGAGCCTGCTTGCATTTGTAAAGACAAGGGTCCCCAAGGCAAACAAACAAGGATGTGACCACCAACATTTCAACCATTAGGGGCATCACATCGCTCATCGCTTGGACTTGCTTGTTTTCTTCTCTGCAGTCTTCCCTGCAGACCCAGTCCTCTGAGGCTGGGTTCCTGAAGGTGAGGTTGTACCAGTAGCAGGACCCAGAGCAGGCTCAGGAAGAGGAGAAGGAGCTGGAGCAGGACTAGGAACAGGAGGAGCAGCAAGGACAGGAGGAGTGATCCGCAATGTCGGTGTCGTCATCGAGCTGCCCCAATGTGGCCATGCTTACGGCCTTAAAGATGAGGGTTTCACAGCGCACACGCTGTCCCTGCTCCAGATTCTGGAGCTTGGTGGCAATGAGTGCTGCAAAACCCTCTTCTTCGCTGGGTTGCTCTCGGAGGACCGCAGTTGCCTGGGTCTCCTCCTCCATTTGAAGAACCTTTCTGGCCCTTTTCGTGGGAGTGCAGAGAGGAGGAATATGTGAAATTATATCACAACGTGCCTCCTGTCTCCCACTGGGACCTGCCTCCCCCTGGCTCCCAGTGGGCTCTGCCACCTCCTGTCTTGCAGTGGGGCCTGCCTCCCCCTGGCTCCCTGTGGGATCTGCCTCCTCCTGGCTTTGCTCTGTCTGTGTATAAAAAACAAGGTACATAGTTTATTTGTTGTCTTCATAAATCACACACATTTTTTCAAATCATGACAGATGCAAATTGAATGTTAATATATATTACAGACAGGGCCACCATCATGAATTATGGGGCCCCTTACACAACTTCAGGCATGGGCCCCCTGGAGCAGGGGGGGGTGCTGCCGCCTGAAATTGAGAAAAAAATAGGGAAAAAAATAGGGAAGATATATAAAAAAATATATATAAAAAAAAAATACAAAAAAGGGGGGTTGCCATCTGGGGCCCCTTACAGGTGTACTGTCTGTACCCCCTTGATGGCGTCCCTGAAATTTACACACAATCATTCTGACCCCAGCATTTTTCATTCTTGTCCCCATCATGTTTTGCCACTACTGTCTAGTGTCTATTGATATGTTCAACACTTTTTGTTCAATCCATTTAATTTTGGAGCACTAGTAACATCAATTTAACATTATGATACTTTGATTCTCAAAAATTGTTTGCAAAATTCAATACCTGGCTCCATGAGTCACAATCTGGGTCCTCCAGGAACTCTGGCTCTTCCTCAGAGGTTGGCTGCTTTTGCCTGCAGGGAAGACTGGAGGATTGACTGCAGGGAAGACTGGAGCTCCCTCTTGGGGGAAGGGTAGAAAGGGATGTCCTGGACTCTAGGTGGTCGTCCAGGAACTGCAGCTGACTATAGTACCACAGGTTTGGCCTATCGATACTGTCAGCTGCAGCTCCAGATCTCATTGAGGCCAGGACTTATGAGCGTTGGGTCCTGTAGGTGCCCCTAATGGTCGAAATGTTTTTGCTAACAGTTTTAATTGTGGCGTTGGGGACTTTACAAATACAAGCAGGGTTTCAAGTGCTTTCTTCCTGGACTCTCTGTTTGTTTTTTTTGCAAAATCTATATTTATTTGAAAAAAAAATACAAGACAACAAAAAGAGAAATAGAAAACGAAACGAAAATACAATTGTACTGATGAAAAACTGTTCAGTATTGAATGGTAAGCACATTAGCGCCCCTTTAGACCCACAACAATCAAACTTGACTGCATAGTCCCTCCATATAGTCGCCCGCCGGCACCGGCGCCAGCAAAGGGGGGCCAAACAAGCCTCCGTCAAACCTCCGCCCGCACCTCCTCCAGCGCGCGACACTTCGCGGCGCGAATGCCACAGCGGGAGGGGGTAAGGACACATGCACATCCATGCGGGCTAATCCAACATTCGCTAAATACTACAGCTATAGGTCCAAGTACAGCAAACTAAAAATAACAGCAATATCTTAAGCCATTTTGCCACAAGGCTACATACATAGAAAAGGAATTTGAGGAAAGTAAAGACTAGGAGAAAGAACAAAAAGAGAGTAGCGATAGAAGAAGAGAGGGGGAGAGAGGGATATCGGAGCATACCTGATAATTAGGTGGAGTCTTGCAGGTCTGCATCGAACAGGCCGGGTCCAAGGTCGAGCCACCTTCGTCTCCGGGTATTAGGGCATCCCCTCCAACCGGGATCTAAGGGACGGTTCCGCTAATTCTAATATAGATAAGTCTAAACTCAAGGTTATCTCCCCATGGTCAGTCATATGCGCCACCCAGGGTGCCCACACTACGTTGAAGAGGTCTAATGTATCTTTACAAGTCTCTATCCAGTGTTCAGCCTCTCTAATATTGTTTACCTTACCCACCTATTCCTCCCTTGTCGGAATTTGCGGGCGTTTCCAGTAGATGGGGATTATACGTCTGGCTGTGTTAAGGAGATGCGGTAGTGCACTTTTCTTATAGCTACCAATTGGGATTTGAGGTACATGAAGGAGGAAGTGTGCCGGGTCAAGAGGGATGTCTAGGCCTAAAACCTCCTTTATTTGGAGTTTAATGTCTTCCCAAAAGGGCCGAATTCGAGGGCAGTCCCACCATATGTGCAAAAGCGTGCCTCTGTGGCCGCATGCTCGCCAACATTGATCCGATACGGAGGGATAAATACGTGCTAAGTCAGCCTGCACCCTATACCAGCGCGCCAGAACTTTATAATTTGTTTCCTGAGTTTTAGACTCCATTGAGCTGGAGTGAGTGAGTCGGTACAGGTGTGTCAGCTGAGTTTCGGAAAATTTAAGTTGTAAGTCTCTTTGGCCTCTTTGTTTTTATTAAGTTTGCTTTTAGTTTGCCACAGTATAAGGAGATCCCTCCATCTTTGGACAAATTCTGTGAAGAACTCCTGTGCTCTGAAGGCCTCCATTATTATTTCTGCAAGTCAAAATTAATAAAAAAAAACTAATGCCAGTCAAGCCTCTACTACTAAGCTTTCTCCCCATATCTTGCCCACAAACTCATACACTGATCACTAATAATGTCCAAAATCAACTTACGCACCGTCGTATGACACCTTAGTTTCTTCCGCCTTTTTCCACAGACTGCGAACGCCGTTTTCACTCACGCAGTATCCCTTTATACTGCGCATGCTTAAAGCTCCGCACGTTTCCCCGCCCCTGATGTTCGTTCTAGTACTCTCCCTGCCCCTTCTTGCTCATTTAATGCAAAACAACATGGAGGACATGCAGCATATGGCAAACTCAAGCCAGGAGCAAGGCCAGGCGGAAGCACACACCAGATCCAGGAGCAGGAGGTACAAGGCCACGAATATGGCGTTTGAGAAGATGGTAGAAATGGTGGCAATCTTCAGGAGGGAGGACTACGATGGGAAACATGGCCCTTACAAGAATCCCAACAAGGTGAAGGCCCAAATCATGGAGAAAGTGGTGAGGAGTCTCCACCATACATTTGGGGTGTGCAGGTCAAACGAGCAGCTCAGGAAAAGGTGGTCTGACCTAAAATTAAGGGAGCTGGAGCAAATGGATAAGATTAAAAGACTCATTAGAAGTGTTAAGTAATTGTCCTGTGTAGTCTGTTTTTATTTTTTTTATTGTGCGGCATGTGCTTTTTCTTTCAGGTTGTACATACAGTGCAAAATGTCGCAAGTTTCATGTTTGTGGGCACAATAATTGGTCGTATGATTCGTCGTTCATTCGATCAACTTAATAATAAAATACGATCTTTTCGTCTGATACAATGTTTAGGAAATGTCATCATGTCTATTTTATAAGAAAAAGAAACCGCCACTCCAGGCAAATGCAATAAGCAATCAATATCCTCCTCAAAAACCGTGGGTGCTGGCAATGCACAAGGCAGAAATCAATGAAGAAAATTCATGGACAGCCGCACACCAAAATAAACCTAAAAAGGTGGCCTTTATTTAAGTAAACAGGATAAAAAGCACTACAAAACACAGCTTTTTTTTCCCTCCCCCGTTCCTTTCTTTTCCCCCTTTCCCTTTCTGTCCTCTCCCCTACTTTCATTACTTCCTTCCTTCCCTTTCTTTTCTTATTTTGCCCCCCGCCCCCTCCTGACACTATATCCTTCTCCTCCCCCCTCCTTCCTTTCCCTCCTCATCTCCCCCCTTCCCCTTTTTACCTTCCCTCAACCATTTCTTTTCCCTTTCTTTCCTTTCCCCCCTCCCTTCCCCTGCATCGCTGCTCCTTCCTCCCATACTTCATTCTTCTGCCCCCTTCTCTCTATCCCCCACACACTATATCACTTTTTCTCCCAAGCGTCTTCCAGGACAGCCCATGAGACCTAGGGCTCCTCCCACCAGGACAGGAAACACGTTAACCCCCACCAGATAAAAGGGCGGTCCTCCAGGCCCCATGCCAGTATTAGTGTTTCCTCCGGACGGGGGGTAACATGTTTCCTGGAACTGGTTCCCCTAGGTCTCTAGAGCCAGGCTCCTGGAGCTGTGCTGGAGCACAATGGGTGAGTGTTGTTTCCTACCTCTTCCTACCCAGAGCGGCACATCCATCGGGGAGTTGGTTTGTGGCTGCTGTCCCTGTTCTCGGTGCATGGGGAATGTCTGTACCGTCATGATTGTCCGTGCTCCCCCTGCAAAGAATCGCTGGTTCTCTTTTTTTTCAGCGCTGCGCTGGAGCAGCAGATCGGCTTTTCCCCTGCCAGTACAGCCAGGCTAGAACATGCAGGGGAAGGAGGAAGCCGCGCGGCAGGAAGGGGCGGAACTTGCGTTCCACGCTGGTTCAGGAAGTCCCGGAGGGGTCACTTCCGGGGCGTATGACGTCATTGGCGGGCGCCGGAGACGCTGGTTCCTGTCTCAAAAAACGGCGCGAACAGGGACGCTGGGTGACTGGCGTTTTTCAAAAAGCGGTAACCCAGCACAGGCTGCGGACCACGACGGGGGCAGGATGGACTCCTTTGAAATTCCTGCACAGGCAGTGGAATCAAGCCCAAACGCCAGCTCCTCACAGGTAAGCCTGAAGTAATACTTTCTTCTTGCACAAACCTGTGAGTGTCTTTTCTTCCCCTTGTAACTAGTAAGGACTAGGTGAAGGGTGCACATTTTTCTTTTCTCCTGCACGGGGTGTGATGGAGGGTATGTGGCAAGTGTATTTATAGGGTTATTTGTTCTCTTGCAGGCCAAGATTCAGGACAAAGCCCAAGCGCAGCCACCAAAAAGAAAGTGTGCAGTGTGTGGTAGTAAACTGAGCTCCTCATGGAGTAAACCAGTTTGCCGCTCCTGTATTTCAGGCCTAACTAAAGATGAACCGGTAGCCTCATGTCAGAAAATTCTGACTTCAGTTAGTGATGAGCTTAAATCTACCTTTAGCTCTTTCAGAAATCTAATTGATAAATTGCAGGCTCCCTCAGAGGGAGAGTGAAGACTCTGAGACTGAAGCTAGATCTACCCGTTCCTCTCCAGAGGAATCAGGGTCAGATTCAGGGCCCAGGGATAGAGAATCCTCTAGGGGCTCAAGATTTAAGTTGTCTCTGGAAGAAGTGGATAGCTTATTAAAGGCCATTTATGCAACTCTGGAAATGGAAGAGGAGGAGGTACATTTGTCTAAACATGACCTTATGTACAAAGGTTTGCACAAAAAGAAATCTAAAGTTTTTCCTGTGCACAGTTCCCTCCTATCAAGCTGGAGTGGGAAAATCCAGAAAGAAAACCTTTCTTTTCCGGTAACCTAAAAAGAAGGTTTCCATTTGATGAGGATACAGCGCAGCCGTGGAATAAAAGTCCAAAGTTAGACGCACCTCTTTCAAAAGTTTCAAAAAATTCGGACTTAGCGTTTGATGATATGGGTACGCTTAAGGACCCGATGGACAAAAGAGGAGATATTCTCCTTCACAGAGCCTGGGATTCAGCTATTGGAAATCTCAAGCCGGCTCTTGCCTCCACTTGTGTAGCCAGAAACCTGGAAGAATGGCTTACACAGATAAAAAACCATCTGTTGGCAGGTACCTCTAGGGAAGAGATTCTGAAATCCTTCCCGATTCTTTTTAATGCTGTGGGTTTTCTAGCAGACTCTTCCGCAGAGTCAGTAAGAATGACGGCTAGGACTTCGGCCTTAGTGAATTCAGCCAGAAGAAGCCTTTGGCTTAAAACCTGGTCAGGCGATGCAGCCTCTAAATTACGCCTATGTGGGCTTCCCCTAACGGGGGATCATCTTTTCGGCCCAGGGTTGCAGGAAGCACTGGAACGTACGGCCGATAGAAAAAAGGCCTTTCCAGAGAACAAAAAGAAACAGACAGCTAGAAAAAAATGTCGTGGCCAATACAGGCAGCAGGGTCCTAGAGAAAAGGACAATAGGCCCAAGAAGCATTGGGACGGGCACAAGGGCAAAGGTAGAGGGGGTGTTTTGTTTCGCACACCTCAACAGCCCGCCAAGCCACAGTGACCAGCATCTCCCCGTGGGAGGAAGATTGAGGGCCTTTCTCCCACAGTGGGCAGCAGTCACTTCAAGTCCCTTCATCCTGGATCTAGTGGCAAATGGATACAGGCTGGAATTCTCCTGCCAACCACCAGAGCGACTATTGATCACCTCTCTTCCCAAAGATCGGGAGAAAGCGAGGGCTCTGGGTCTCCAAATAGGAGACTTGCTAGATCAGAAGGTCCTGGTTCCTGTTCCCCAATCAGATCAGGGCAAGGGGTTCTATTCCCATATTTTTGCGATCAGAAAGCCGCCAGGAAAGTATCGGCTTATTCTGAATCTGCGGTCTCTAAATCGATCGATCAGGTACAAGCATTTCCGTATGGAGACAGTATTCTCAATCCGAAATCTGCTTTACCCAAACTGCTTCATGGCCACTTTGGACTTAAGGGATGCTTATCTACATGTCCCGATCCATCCAGCATTCCAAAGATTCCTGAGGATAGCGGTCAAATTGGGAACAGGAATCCGGCACTTTCAATTTCAAGCCCTCCCCTTTGGTCTGTCTTCAGCCCCACGCATCTTTACAAAGGTGTTAGGGGAAGCGCTGGCTCCGCTAAGGTTGAAAGCAATAACTGTCATCCCTTACCTGGACGACCTGTTAATAGTGGCAGATTCTTACCAGAAATTACTAGGAGATCTCCAGACGGTACAGGACTTCCTTCAGTCCTTAGGCTGGCTCATAAACAGGGAGAAGTCTTCCCTAAATCCAGCTCAGAGGGTGAAATATCTGGGCTACGACATCTGCTCAGTAAACCAGAAGGTTTTTCTCCCAGGGGAAAAGGTTTCCAAGATGGTGCAAGCAGTTTCAGCTCTACAGACCAGTCAGTTGGTCACGCTGAGGGAGATTTCAAGTACTGTAGGTCTGATGACCTCATGTTTTCCGGCAGTGCCATGGGCAAGATTCCATCAAAGACCGTTGCAGATGTTTCTCCTGAGAAACTGGGATGGAGATGTAAGGTCTCTGCAGTCAAAAGTTCTGTTACCTACCAAGGTGAAAAGAAGCCTATGGTGGTGGAGGACACATCTTCACCTAACAAGGGGCCTGCCATGGTCCATTCCTGTGTCCAAAAGGATCACGACGGACGCAAGTTCCTGGGGATGGGGGGCCCACCTCAGCGACCAGGTCGCACAGGGAAAATGGTCTGGGAAAGAAGCCAAAGCTTCATCGAACCAGAGGGAACTGCTAGCGGTTCAGAGAGCCCTGCAAGCCTTTCAGTCGGAGATCAGGGGTCACAATCTCCAGATCCTATCCGACAATATTGCAACAGTGGCGTACCTCAACAAGCAGGGAGGCACGAGGAGTCGGATACTTCAAGAGGTTGCTCAGGGAATTTTTACTTGGGCAGAAGTAAATCTAGCCTCAATATCCGCTGTGCACCTGAAGGGGACAAAAAACTGCCTGGCAGACTACCTCAGTCGCCACAGGGTGGAGCGAGACAACTGGTCGCTTCATCCAGAAGTATTTGCAGAGATCACCAACAAATGGGGTTGGCCCGAAGCAGATTTGTTCGCAAATCGGCTCAACCGCAAGACGGAGGAGTTCTTTTCTCTGAACCCAGAAGATCGATCACTGGGGATCGATGCACTGGCGAATCCGTGGCCATTCGACCTCTGCTACGCCTTCCCGCCGATCAGGCTTATTCCAGAAGTACTACGGAAGTTTCTCCTAGAAGAAACGGACCTAATTCTGATCGCCCCCTTCTGGCCCAAGAGGTCATGGTTTTCCCTGCTACAGTCTCTGGTCTCGAATCCTCCATTAAGACTTCAGGAGAGAGAGGACCTGTTATCTCAGGGTCCAGTGTCACACCCACAAGTAGTGTCCTTAAGCTTGACGGCTTGGTATCTGAAGAGAAGATACTGAAGGCTCAGGGGTTTTCTGACAAAGTGATCAAAACTTTGGTAAATTGCAGAAAACCAGTCACTAGAGCCATATATTCCAAGGTTTGGAAAAAGTTTAATTCATGGTTGTCTGAAAACCAAAGATCAACGCATGATGTTCCTTCTGTTTTGGAATTTTTTCAAGAGGGTGTCGACAAGGGTCTTTCGGTTAGTACCTTGAAAGTACAAGCGGCAGCTATTAGTGTTTTCCTCCAGGTTTCTCTTCTGGAAAATCCCACGGTAGCGAGATTTTTTAAATCCATTTCCAGGGCCAGGCCAGTAGTGATAAGAAGTTGTCCAACTTGGGACCTGTCCCTGGTGCTTCAAACTCTGGTAGAACCTCCTTTTGAGCCCTTAGAGGAGATTTCTGTTAAATTACTTACCCTAAAAACTATTTTTTTGGTAGCAATTACCTCAGCTCGTAGGGTAAGCGAGTTACAGGCTTTGTCAGTAAGGGAGCCATTTCTCACAATTTTTAAGGATCGTGTCGTGTTAAAAACGGATCCAGGGTTTTTACCCAAAGTAGCTAGTGCATTCCACAGATCACAGGATATTGTACTGCCATCCTTCTGTAGTTCACCGCAGGGTGATCAGGAAAAGAAATTTAGTTTTTTAGACGTAAGAAGATCCCTTCTCATCTATTTAGAGGTCACAAAGACCTTCAGAAAGACAGACGCTTTATTTATCCTTTTCTCAGGCACACATAAGGGTAAGAGGGCATCTAAAGCCACATTGGCTAGATGGATTAAACAGGCCATCTCAGAAGCCTATAAAATTAAAGAAATTCCTACCCCTTTTGTTACTGCGCACTCAACAAGAGCTTTGTCCGCGTCTTGGGCTGAGAGGGCTGGTGCTACACCGGAACAAATTTGCAAGGCTGCCACATGGTCCAGTTATTCGACCTTCATGAAACATTATCGCCTGGATTTGCTATCTGCTCAAGAACAGGCGTTTGGTCGAAAGGTCCTTCAGGCAGTTGTCCCACCCTAGACTGGTAAGTTCTGGCTCATCGTCTCATGGGCTGTCCTGGAAGATGCTTGGGAGAAAAGATGAGTTAGGCTTACCGGTAACTCCTTTTCTGAGAGTCTTCCAGGACAGCCGGATTCCCACCCGGTTTTTGTATGGAAGTTATGTGTATTAATGCATATGTTTTTCAGGGAAGTCCTACGGTTCTCGAGAAGACTGGCATGGGGCCTGGAGGACCGCCCTTTTATCTGGTGGGGGTTAACGTGTTTCCTGTCCTGGTGGGAGGAGCCCTAGGTCTCATGGGCTGTCCTGGAAGACTCTCAGAAAAGGAGTTACCGGTAAGCCTAACTCATCTTTTCTACCCTATTCTGCCCACCGTTCTTGTTCCCCCATCCCCCTCTCTTCACTCCTCCTTTCTCCCCTCTTCTCTCCCTCCCCATCCCCCAACCCTTCCCCCTCCCCCCCTTTCTTCCTGCTCTCTTTCCTTGTCTGTTGGGTTTTCAGGGTTCTGGCACATTTCCAAATTATGGTGGTTGGCACCTTTACCACGGTGGCACTTTCACTTCACTAATATAGTGTTTAGTTTAGCTCTACTGACAACATATAGATCTATACAGACCCATAACAGGTCCTCCTCTGCAGTCGGGCCCCCCTTTTCCATCCTGGCCGCCGTGTGAGAAATCCCTTCGCGATTGGCCCTTGGTTCCCTAGCAAGTGGTTGTTCTCTGTACAGGTAAGCTGCACAGCAGTTGCTCCTTCCCCTAAATATCTTTGTTTATATATATTGATATTTGTTTTCTGATACCTGAGTGGTTTTACATATTTATCCATATGTATATGGCCTGTGATGCTAACAAGTATATATCATCTTTCTAGAAAATTCTCCTGACGAAGCAACTATCGTTGCGAAACTAGTAGAGATCTTGACTTGTATGCCCCCCCTCGTTTCACCGCCACCCTTCGCTTAGGGTTTCTCCATCTCGGTGATCTGGACGGTTGGTCATACAAAATGTCCACCTTTTTATATTGCTGTCTTTTGATGTATTTACAATTATGTGTGTCTCCTGTTTTTTGATATTATAATTTATATCTTTTATCCCTACTACATTTCTATTTTCACTTTTTATGCATGAAAAAATAAAGATTTTTGGATACTCAACAATGTGTGGCTTATTATATCAATGCTGCCTAAAAAAACAAATCTAGATGTGTGGTGTTTACATTGACAATGATGGGTATTTAGTACAGGAAATAAATAAACATGGCACTATGATAACCTAGGAAAAAGCTACAATAAACCCAAATTAGAAATTAATCAAACAAGGAAAAATAACAGACTTTTTCTTTCAGGAAAAAAAGATTTTATTCAGCCAAGATCTGGCATTGGAATGGCCCCCCTACCCATAAAATATTCCACATATTTTTCCCGCACAACAAATTTGGGTCGCCAAGCCTGTATGGCTAGCCCCACAGGCCACCACCGGAACATCAGCAATGGCCTCAACAGGCACAACTGTCATGTAATTTGAAGAATGTCTCTTGAGATAATTGTGCAAGATGCAGCAGCAAAGGATGACATGGTTCCATTTGTACTCTGCCAGGTTAATTGCAGTAAGAAATAAACGGAATCGGCTGGCCATGATGCCAAAGACGTTCTCGACCACCCTTCTGGCTCTGGCCAGCTGATAGTTAATAACCTTCCTCTCAGGGGTGAGGGTACGTTGGGGAAAAGGCCTCATGAGGTGGGGACCCAAGGCAAACGCCTCATCAGCGATGAAGATGAATGGCAGACCATCTTCGTTCTCCGCAGGTGGCAATCCTAGGTCCTCCGACTGAAGCCGTTGGGCGAACTTGGTCTGAGCAAACACCCCGCCATCCGACATCCGCCCATTTTTTCCAACATCAAGATATAAAAACTCATAGTTTGCCGACACCACCGCCATCAGCACTACAGTGTGGAACCCCTTATAATTATAAACAAGGGATCCCGAACAGGGTGGTGGCACGATGCGGACGAGCTTGCCATCAATGGCTCCTCCACAGTTTGGAAAGTTCCAACGCTGCGCGAAGTCCGCTGCCACAGTCTGCCATTCCTGTGGCGTGGTGGGGAACTGTAGAAAAAAAAAAAAAAAAATAATATTTAAACAAACATTGCAATCAGAATAGCTAAAAACATTCTGGAGGAAAAAAAACAGGAGAACATTAATTTTAATTATTATTTTAAGAGCCAGAAATAAAAATGGATCACTAATCAGATTCATCACCACCTCTGATGGCCAAAAAAACTAATGCTTATGGGGAGGGGGGCAAGATGTGTTGGGGACCTCAACCCCCCCCCCCTCCCAAAAAAAATGCACTCTATCTGAATTAAACATTTTTTAAATGCACACATTTAGGGGGGGGGGGGGTTGGGCAAGGACTACAATGGAGGAAAAAAAAATCTGGGGGATATAGGGAGCACTACAATGGAGGCAAAACAAAAATGGGGGAAGTGACTAGGCTAGGTGTATTTGGGCCCAGAATAGAATGCTGGAGAGGTTGGCTATTGGAAATATGCATGTAGGCCAAAAAAAAAGCATAATAAGCTTACAGCATGCATGGGGACAAAGGGAACATTTACAGCATATTACAAACAGGTTAATTAGAGACTGATTGGGAAAAAAAAGCAATAAATACATAGTTTGTGAGGTTAAAGGACACAACTTACCTTAATATAGTCCTCCGCAAGAACCTGTATTATGGCAGAACAGGTATCCGGGATTATGACGTCCAGAGCCTGGGGGAGATGCCCGTCGAGAACTTCAAGTCCTGCAGACTTCTCCCTGTTGCAAGGTAGCGCAACGTAGCAACTAGCCGCTGCTCAGCAGTGATGGCTTCCTGAATAACGGTGTCCTGCCTGGTGATATATGACGACACTGAAGCCAAAAGCTGCTGGAATACGGAGTCAGACATCCTCAGAAAATTCCTGAAATCATCAGGGTTATTTTCTTGGATCTCCCGCAGCAGAGGCATATGAGAGAACTGGTTCCTGCGGAGAAACCAATTCTTGGCCCACAAACTCCTCCTCACCCTGTTCATGGACCGGAGTCGGGATAAAGCACAAATCCATGCACCAAGCACAGCACGATCTCGGCGACGAGAACGTACCCGTAACATGGCTCGATAACGGTCGTCTAATCAGATCGGACAGAAAAGAACGCCCTGAAGAACAGCAGGGCCTCTGAAGAACGACCTGAAAACCAGTAACGAGCGGACAAGAATGCACTGCAAAAACAGATACAAACTGACTACAAGCACTGAAAGACAGATACAAACCCAAAAGCACAAACTGAACGACAGAAAACAATCTTTAAAGCACGAAGATTGAAAAGTGCGAATCGTCTCTCACCAAACTTTTACTAACACGCGGTAACACGATATCAGTAAAAGCAGCCCCAAGGGTGGCGTCTTCCGCATGGAAATGGCCGTTTATAGTGCCATCGCACATGCTGTAAGTAACTGTGCTTTTCTAGAACATTTTGAAAAAACGATGGTGTGTGGGCAACGTCGTTTTTAATGATGAAGTTGAAAAAACATTGTTTTTTTTCATGATGAAAAGTGATCGTGTGTACGCGGCATTAGGGTTCACATCTACTTTAAAGCTGATCTTCACCCTCAGGAGAGATTTCCCTCCTCTTCACCCCTCCACTGACAGAATTGGGCTCTGTTTTTGTGTGTTTTTTTGGTTTTTTTAAAATGCATCCCTGCCCACCCCCTGCATGTCATTTACCTAGGCGAATAGCGTGCACTTTTCTCCCTTTGCCTCCTGTGATATGCATGTCAGATATCTCAAGAGGCAAAGCATCTCATTCAGAAATGAAGAGAGAGGATGTGCCTAGCACCACATCATCAGGAGGCATGCTAGATGAAACAGGAGGAGCCAGCACACCACTTGATGATGTAATCATTAATATGGCGACACAGGACCAAGAGGTGGCAGAAAACAAGAGTACCTTAGTGGGACAACGCTAGATCCTCTGGGTGGGTGAGTATCGAAAACTTACACAACAGACTACCTGGTAAGCAGTGGGGAAGGGGGTGGTGGACAAGGATCCTCTTTAATTATATTTGAATTTAAATGGTCCCGTTTCCATTTTTATCAAAATCCTCCTTTAATATATCACTTTCTTGAGGATTTATAATGAATTCACATTATTTTCTGTGAAAGTGCTGTTGCGCACAAAACTAGTTGGGGTCCACAGTCTGTTTATGACTTTTATAAACATAAAAAAAAAATGTATTATACAGAAATCCTGAAGCACACTATTGTTTTATGAACTGCTACTGAGTGATTCTTTGACTGCATTAGTTAATGATACAAGGCCTGTTAAAAACAACAAGAACATACCTAAAAAATCTGAGGATCTGGACCTAAAAATACAGCATTGAATTTCTGTACGTACCTCTGACCATGGGCCTAATCGCCACTGGGGAGGGCATGGTTGACGATTGCAAGGCTTTTTGGTTTCTGGGCGATTTTCACTGCAGTATTTACTATGTACAGATCGATTGGTGTTGTCACTGAGAGGCTGAATACATCGTACTATGCGACTCTGGTAGCCATTTTTTCCACAGGTCACAGTGCATGGCTCCCAGTCTCCTGCAATCCAACTGTTACAAAAAAAAAACAATAGGAAATCAGTGATATTATAGTCACAGTTTATTTACAACTATACCAATCCTTCAATACACCAGCCCAGCCTCTTGGGCGGGGCGGAGTCATACATTCAGCTAAGGGTGCCAAATGAATGACTCGGGAGCTCATCCACAAGCTAACCCTCCCGGGAGAGCGCTTCTCCTGGGGGGTTATTTGATGCAGGCAGGAGCCGCACAGTGGAGGTAAGTTATTAAAAATTAAAAAAATATTGCATTGGCAACTATCATCTTGGATAAAGTATTCATATTGGATTAAGTGTTAGACTATGGCTCAGCACTTCAGCGAATGCACAAAGCATATATCTACAACAGACTACTGCAACACACTAAACAGACTACAGATGACCTGATTACACATAGAACATCTCTCATCCAGTCTGCTTCTCAATCTCCCCACTCTGTATCATGCATTCCCTATTTTCCTTCTCACAGATGCATCCACTTTCCTTAAACCTTCTCTCATTCACCCCTCTTCTCCACCCACAGCTTATATATGGTATATCACCCTCACTCCTGTCTTCACAGTATTACTGCACTCATCAGCTCCTGCTAATTTTGAACCCACATACTAATAAAACCTCCAGGACACTGGGAAGTGTCCCCCCACATAAGTCACACTCCCATATCACCTCTCTTACCCTTCTGCTTCTCCTAATTTCTGGAGATATTTATTCAAATCCTGGACCGCCATTATTTAGCTTTGGCCAACATACCCAGCACCCCCTATCCTCTGACAGCAGCCACAATCTACACAATCTAATATCTATTCCTCTTCTGCCTAGTACCAGCCTCCCCCTTTCCTGTGCCCTTTGGAATGCCCACTCGGTTTGCAACAAACCACCGTTCATGACATATTTATCACAAATTCCTTCAACCTCCTTGCAATTACGGAGACATGGCTTCAAGAACCTGAATTTTCTTCTCCCGCTGCCCTCTCCCATGGTGGCCTCCAGTGGACTCACTCTCCCAGGCCTAGTGGACAGAAATGAGCTTGGGTTGCAATCCTCCTATCCCCTCAAAGCACTTTTCAGGTTCTTCACCCACCCCCCTGTCTGTCCTTCTCCTCACTGGAAGCCTACTGTATTCCTCTACAGATGTATTTTCTCCAGTTTCATTGAGAAACTGCTTGGCTACCCTACTTTCTCTCTTCCCAAATCCCAACAATCATTCTTGGTGACTTCAACATCCCTGTTAATCTTAACACTCCCGGTACTTCAAAATTTCTGAGCCAAACCTCCTCTTTTAAAATGAAACAATAGGCAAATGCTTCTACTCACTCTGTTGGATATTGCCTTGACCTCATATTCTCCTACCTATGCACTCCATGCAACCTCTCCAACATTCCTTTTCCTCTCTCGGATCACCACTTTATTAGTTTTTACTCTCTCCTTGTCTTCCAACTACCAAACAATTACCTGTAGAAACCTTTGCAATCTTAACCCTTCTCTTTTTTTTTTGCTACAGATTGTCTCTATGCCAAAATCTCACGCTTGTCCTGCCCCAACCTGGCTACGTCTATCTACAACAGTTCACTGTCATCCACCTTGGATACCTTGGCCCCCTTACTATGCACAGAATCAGGTCCCAACCGCTACAACCCTGGCAGAAAGACAATACCAGAAGCCTCAAAAAACAGAGCCATGCTCTTAAGCGTCTGTGGCGTAAGACAAAGTCACAGCAAGATTTCAGCCAATATAAATCTGCCCTCCAAAAATACCATTCCTGTCTCCACGCTTCCAAACATACTTCCTTTATCACTCTCATTAAAACCCTCTCACGCAGTCCCCGTCAACTCTTCTCTACCTTTTAATGCTCTACTTCGTCCGCCATTACCTCCACCCACTTATTTACTCAATGTGCAGGAGATTTGTCTGGAGATCTATTCCACTATACAGATAGCTCCCTCAAGTTACACTCTTTGTCCTCCTGTACAATCAATACTTTTGTTTAACTCAACTACTACAGAGAAAGTCAAACTTATTTCTAACACCAACCTAACCTCCTGCCCACTTGACCCCGTTCCCTTTCAAATACTATGGTCACCCTCTGACTCTATCCTACACTCTTTAACTCATATCTTTAAACTCTCCCTCTGTACTGGCATCTTCCCTAATCCTCTGAAACATGCACTAGTCACTCCCATATCAAAAAAGGCCTCACAAGCCGATCATCGGCTCTATATAATGGTACCTGGTTGATGCCTGCAGCACTTGAGTACTTCATAACTTGTGAATTTAAAACCACTTGCTTAGCACTGCGGTTTATCTTTTAGGATAAAATAATATATTGTAAAGTGTACTGGAGATCCAAGTAATGATCCACCAAGGTTTGTATAGCCAGGAAAAAGTATGCAAAGTGTGACAAGGTTGCAGAAATAGCGGTAATGTAATGCAGCAAAGTCGCTAATCCTAAGCAATAAATACGGTTTTATTGCACTTAAAAGAAATAATACAAAACAAAATGGCCTACTCAAATTTAGGAGGCTAACTAACAGTAGTGTCCCTCACTACACTGTACTGGAGGGGCTATTCCAGCCTCCAGTATAAAACAGAATAACAGTCCAAATAAACAATTATCTGTGACAGACCTTGTTCCTCCAATGCAGACAGCCTCCAGCCTGTCCGTCCAGCTCAGCATGCCTCTCACACTGAGCTCTCACTTCCCCCTTCCCTACCAGGTGACTGCTAATTAATAGGGGGAAGAGAGGAGGTTTACCCATTGGCCAGGCTTAACCCCTTCCAGGACAGGGAAAAGTGACCTTTCCAGCCTCTCACTGGTGTACATACAATAGTGTACCCTGTCACACATCCTCCCCCCCAGCTTAACACTTGGGTGGGAAGTGGCCACCTCTGCAAACCCATGTACTCGGGAAAGAGCATCTGCATTACTGTGGAGGAGACCTGCCCTATGTCGTACCACAAAAGTAAAGGGCTGTAAGGACAGAAACCATTTTGTGACCCGAGCGTTCTTATCCCTGTTGGTGTGCATCCACTTTAACGGAGCATGGTCTGTGACGAGGGTAAACTGCCTGCCCAACAAATAGTAGCGGAGTGTTTCTACTGACCACTTGATCGCCAAACACTCTTTTCCACTGTGGCATAGCGCTGTTCTCGAGGTAACAACTTCCGACTCAAATACAGCACAGGGTGTTCCTCACCATCCACATATTGGGACAAAACTGCACCCAGACCCACCTCTAAGGCATCGGTCTAGAGAAAGAATTCCTTTCCAAAGTCAGGAGCCACAAGCACAGGTTGGGCACAAGGCACTGCCCGCAGACCAGCAAAGGCTTCCTCAGCCTCGCTGTTCCACTTTACAGTGTCTGGACTTCTGGCTTTAATAAGGTCAGTGAGCGGAGCAGCCCTCGTAGCAAAGTGAGGAATAAACCTCCGATAGTAGCCTACAATACCCAAGAAAGCTCTGACTTGTTTTTTCCTCAACGGTCTGGGCCAGATCTGTATAGCTCCTATCTTGTTCATTTGTGGTTTAACAAGTCCTCTGCCAACCAGGTAACCCAAGTATCTAGCCTCTGCTAGACCCAAGGCACATTTAGAGTGGTTAGATGTCAGGCCCGCTCTTCTAAAAGTGTCCAACACTGCCTGTACTTTATCCAGATGGCTTTCCCAGTCCGGGCTATGAATGATCACATCATCCAAGTATGCGGCTGCATACTCAGTGTGGGGCCTGAGCAACTTATCCATTAGCCTTTGGAAAGTGTCTGGAGCTCCATGGAGGCCAAAAGGCATGATCCTGTACTGGAATAGGCCATCAGGAGTGGCAAATGCTGTCTTTTCTCGGGCGCGCTTTGTCAATGGGATCTGCCAATAACCCTTTGTCAGATCCAACGTGGTGAAGAACCTATCTTTGGCTAATCGCTCTACTAGTTCATCCACCCTAGGCATGGGGTAGGCGTCAAACTTAGACACCTCGTTTAACTTCCTGAAGTCATTACAAAACCTGATGGACCCATCAGGTTTGGGCACTAGAACAATGGGGCTGGACCACTGGCTGTGAGACTCCTCTATCACTCCAAGCTCAAGCATTTTCCTGACTTCAGCCCTTACAGCTTCCCTCTTGGCCTCCGGAATGCGGTAAGACTTCACTCTTACGACAACCCCTGGTTCTGTAATAATGTCATGGGTAATCTCTCGGGTTTGTCCAGGGTTGGGGGAGAAGACATCATTATTCCTCTCAACCAAGCCTCTAGCTTCTTTTATTTGCTCAGGTGTCAGCTCTGGAGAGATTTTCACCGAAGGACTAGGTGCCTGTGGACCAGGTGTGGTGTCCCCCACTGCGGCCATGCAGTCCTCTCTAGTCCTCCATGGCTTAAGAAGGTTTATGTGGAACACGGCCTCCTTCTTCCGGCGTCCCGGCTGACTAACTTTATAATTTACTGGGCTCACTTTTTCTAAGACCTCATAGGGTCCCTGCCACTGTGCTAGAAGTTTGCTTTCTGCGGTGGGTACTAGAACCATTACTCTGTCCCCCCTTTCAAACTGTCTCACTAGGGCCCTCTGGTCATAGTAGGACTTCTGCCTACTCTGCGCCTGCTCCATATGCTGGCAAACAAGAGGGGCAATCTGAGCCATACGCACCCGCATATCTTCAACATACTGGAGGACATTGGTCCCAGTTACCCCCTGTTCTTCCCAGGTTTCCTTTAGGATATCCAGTATACCCCTGGGGTGCCTACCATATCAAAGCTCAAACGGGGAGAAGCCCGTAGAACTTTGGGGAATCTCTCGAACTGCAAACAACAGGTAAGGAAGTAACAAGTCCCAATCCTTCCCATCCCTGCTAACGACTTTTCTCAACATCCCCTTTAGGGTCCGGTTAAACCTTTCTACCAACCCATCTGTCTGGGGGTGATACACTGATGTTCTCAGAGTCTGTACATTAAATAGCTGACATAGCTCTTTCATAATATGGGAGACAATTGGTGTCCCCTGATCCGTGAGCAATGTCCTGGGGATCCCCACTCGTGTAAACATCTGAACCAACTCTTTTGCAATACTTTTAGCATTCGCCTTACGTAGTGGAATGGCCTCCGGGTAACTGGTGGCATAATCGAGGATGGCAAGGATGTACTGGTGCCCTCGAGCGGTTTTCTCTAAGGGACCCACTAGGTCCATGCCAATCCTCTTAAACGGAACGTCAACTATGGGGAGAGGTATGAGTGGGGCTCTCAACTTTGGTCTGGGAGATGCCAGCTGGCATTCCGGGCAAGAAGCACAATACCTTTTAATCCCCTCATATACCCCAGGCCAGAAGAACCTCCTGAGCACCCGTTCTTGGGTTTTCTCCACCCCTAAGCGTCCTCCCAGAAGATGAGAGTGAGAGTAATCCAGGATTTTTCGGGTGTATGATGAAGGCACAACCAGTTGTTCAAGCTCTTGTCCCTCATCAGAGGTTACTCTGTAAAGAAGATCGTTTTTAAGGATAAAATATGGATAGGCCTTTCCTGTTACCCCTTCCACTTGTACCCCATTAACCTCTACAACATTACTCCTGGCTTCCTGCAACAGGGGATCATCTGCCTGGTCACGGCCAAAGCCACTACCTGAAATATCGAGGATATCTATATCCCCCTCATCGCCGTCACTGGTAGCCTCTGGGGCGGGTTCCGGTTGACCAACCTCTGCCTCATCTTCTGTCTGTCGTGGGGCCCCGCCTCTCCTGGACTGCTCCCCACGCTGATTCAACAGGACTTCCTTGACAGCCCTATTAAATCTTAGCTTGCTCTCCCTGCGTTCCCGTCTTGTTTTACCTCTTTTTGGATTAGAGATATACAAGTCAGGATGAGCAAAGGGAAATACTTCATGGACCCCTGTATTTCTCTGCTCCACTTCAGGTTCCCCTTGTTCTCCCATCACAGGGGGCTGTAACAGAGTGTGGAAATTAGGGAAATTCCTTCCTATTATTAAAGGATATGGTAGACGAGGAACTACCACTGCTACGATCCTTACCAAACTGCCCTGTACTAACACTTCTATGTTGGCAGTAGGATACCGCACAGTACACCCATGAATACACAATACCCCCATGGTTCTATGCTTCTAAATCCAACAAGGTTTTACCAATTTACTGGCTACCAAAGTCAGGGCACTGCCAGAGTCCACCAGGGCCACTGTCTCTTGTTTGTCCAGCAGGACAGGTACTCGGAAGGTATGTCCCCCTTCTACCAGGCCTGCTAAACAAATGAGCCCGCAAAAATCAGAGGAATCTTCCCCTAGTCCACACTGCATTGGCTCAGAAAGATTGGGGCATCTCGCCCTGACATGTTCTTTGGCGCCACACTCAAAACAAGTTATAGAGTTTCTCCTAGGGTGGTCCTCTTTCCCAGGGTTTTGACTTCTAAAGTCTGTTTTGGAAAAACGAGCTCCGGATCCTAAGTCTGCTTCCACTCCACTCCTCTGGTCTCCTGGTCTCTGTATTTTCCCGATCGTCCTAGAGAGAGATCGGTCCAAATTTTTGGTAGACAGGTACCGCTCCACTTGTGCGACCATACTATCACAGTCCAGGGGATTTCCCTGAGTGACCCACTCCCGGAGGCCATTTGGAAGCTCTCTCACGTAACGGTCCAGTACAAGCGCTTCTATAATCTGTGCAGGGGTTTGAGTCTCTGGTTTGAGCCACTTCCGAGCCAGATGAATTAAATCGAACATCTGGGATCTTGGCGTTTTTCCTTCTTTGAACCTCCAGTTGTAGAAACGCTGGGCCCTCACTATGGAAGTCACCCCTAAGCGAGCCAGGATCTCTCCTTTCAGTTTGGGATAGTCTGCAGCAGCCACCTCATACAGGTCAAAATAGGCTTTCTGTGCTTCTCCCAGGAGGAAGGGTGCAATGATTCCAGCCCACTTTTCCGGGGCCCAGCCTTCTCGGGTGGCGGTCCGTTCGAACGCCAGTAGGTAAGTCTCCACATCATCATCCGGGGTCATTTTCTGCAGACAGCAGCTTGCACGTATTTTTGCTTACCCCCGTTGCTGGTGGGTTAGAAGACCCTTGGGTAGTCATCTGATCCAGGGTTGCTTTGAGAACAGCATGGTCTGACTTTTGTGCTTCAGTCAAAGCTTCAATCTGCAAAGTCAGGAGCCTGTTGGTCTCCTGTTGTACTGCAGCTGCGGCAGCTGGCTGTCTACTAATCTCTTGTTGCGATGCTACGGCGGAAGCTGCCTGTCTACTAATCTCTTGTTGCGCTGCAGCGGCTTGTCTATTAGTCTCTTGTTGTGCTGCAGCTACCTGTCTATTAGTTTCTTGTTGTGCTGCAGCTGAGGCCGCTACCTGTCTATTAGTCTCTTGCTGCACAGAGACAGCTTGTAACAGGGCTTTCACAATATCTTCCATTTTCTGGGTCCTGTACCTTTAAGGCCACTGTAACTGTAAATTGACCGGTACAACAGCGAACATCCCACTTCTGACACCACTTGTGACAAGGTCGCAGAAATAGCGGTAATGTAATGCAGCAAAGATGCTGATTTAAGCAATAAATATGGCTTTATTGCACTTAAAAGAAATAATACAAAACAAAATGGCCTACTCCAATTTAGAAGGCTAACTAACAGTAGTGTCCCTCACTACACTGTACTGGAGGGGCTATTCCAGACTCCAGTATAAAACAAACAGAATAACAGTCCAAATAAACAATTATCTGTGACAGACCTTGTTCCTCCAATGCAGACGGCCTCCAGCCTGTCCGTCCAGCTCAGAAAGCCTCTCACACTGAGCTCTCACTTCCCCCTTCCCTACCAGGTGACTGTTAATTAATAGGGGGAAGAGAGGAGGTTTACCCGTTGGCCAGGCTTAACCCCTTCCAGGGCAGGGAAAAGTGACCTTTCCAGCCTCTCACTGGTGTACATACAATCGTGTACCCTGTCACAAAAGGTATCGTTTAATCCTTCCCACTTTGTCCATGGTGCTAGTCCCATATAGGGCAGGTTTTACCTTTGCAGTGAGCATACTCCTGGAAGGTGTCTTCAGGGTCTTGGTGCCATAAGAAACACCATGTCACTGGACCTGTATAGCATCCTTCTGTAACTCACTCATTGCCCCGCGTGACAATGTGAGTGCTGAACTCAAGATTCCATGCTCCAATCGAAAAAAAATACAGATTGGCCTGCTATCTTGGGCAGGGAGCGGCTCCCAAGGTTTACACTAAGGATAACTAGTAACTTTCAGTGATAGCTTGAAAAAAGTGTCAGTTAACCACTTCTGATTCGCGCTACAGTCAAAAGACGGCTACAGGAGAATTTCCAGGAGAGCGTTCCTGCACGCCCCCTGCAGGGCGCGCGTTAGCGCACTCTGTGATCAGCGAGTCAATGAGACTCAGCTGATCACAGATCGATCCTGACCCCTTACCACATAATAAGCTGTCAGCCGATGACAACTGATCATGTAATGTAAACAGAGCCGGTAATCGGCTATTTTTACTCCTCATGCTGATAGCGTAAGGAGAATAAAAATAGCCGATCACTGTCAGGTGTCAGAGGGACATTGGTCCCGATGAAGGAGACCAGGACAGATGCTCACCTGTGAACAGTGATGCCTACCAGTGACCACCAGCGCCACCCATCAGTGCCCACAGTGCTGCCCATCAGTGCCCTCAGTTCCGCCCACAGTGCCACCCATCAGAGCTGCCAGTGCCATCAGTGTCACCTACCAGTGGCCATTAGTGGCAAACCATCAGTGCCCATCATTGCCGCCTTATCTGTGCCCATCAGTGCTGCCTAATCTGTGCCCATCAGTGCCCACCAGTGAAACCTATCAGTGCCCACCAGTGCATATCAATGAAGGAGAACAATTACCTGTTTTCAAAATTTTATAACAAAGTATGAAACATGATTTTTTTTCTTCAAAATTTTACATGTGTATTTGTTTGTTTAGCAAAAACAAACAAACCCAGAGGTGATTAAATACCATCAAACGAAAGCTCTATTTGTGTGAAAAAAAATACAAAATGTATTTTGGTACAGCGTTGTAAGACGGAGCAATTGTCATTCAAAGTGCATCAGCGCTGATAGCTGAAAATTGGTCTGGGCAGGAGTGGAGTTTAAGTGCCCAGTAAGGAAGTGGTTTTAAAAAATAAAAGGAAAAAAATCTCCAACATGTGAAGGGGTCCATCATCTAAAGGACACTAGCAACCGGAGACCTATGGAGCGTGCGTGGTTATAAAGGTGTTGTGGAAATTTTATTAAAATGTATTTAATATGTATTGTCATAGTGTCACCCAGTGTTAGTACTTCTGCAACCTGCTCTAAAGAGCTGACTGGGGCAGTCTGAGACTGGTTGAGATAAACTTCCTGATTTAGAGAAGGGTGTTTGCGGAGTGGGCTTGTCGGCCGGTAAAAGGGCCCTTGTGTGATGCACAGAAATTTGCCTGTGGGGATGTGTCCACTCTGCAAACGCATTGTCGGTTTAGTGGATGTGTGCTTTTGTCATCTCTCTCAGTGCCTAATCAACATTGTTTGATGACGTAAGCATACACCTGCAGATACGCTCCCCTCATCAGGAACTGTGTTCATTGGTTATTGTATTATTGTTGTATTGTATCATGTTGTTGTTGTATTATATTGTATCCATGTATTGTTTTTTTTAAATATCCCTGTCGGAAGGGTATTATCACATCCTGTGTTGTCAAATCCATATATTGGCATCTGCTGGGTGGAGCTCACACCCTGTGAGCTCACTTCCTATGGAGGAGGTCACATGCTGCGACATCACTTCCTTCTAAGATTTTAATAAAAACAACCTGTGAGGGCATCGGCAGGCCAGTGTTTTCTGGGAGCTAAAATTATCCACTTCAGCCCCGGAAGGATTTACCCCCTTCCTGACCAGAGCACTTTTTGTGATTCGGCACTGCGTCGCTTTAACTGACAATTGCGCGGTCATGCAATGTGGCTCCCAATCAAACTTGGCATCCTTTTTTTCCCACAAATAGAGCTTTATTTTGGTGGTATTTGATCATCTCTGCGGTTTTTATTTTTTGCGCTATAAACAAAAATAGAGCCACTATTTTGTAAAAAATGCAATATTTTTAAAATTTTGCTATAATAAATATCCCCAAAAAATATCTAAAAAAACATATTTTTTCCTCAGTTTAGGCCGATACGTATTCTTCTACATATTTTCCGTAAAAAAAAAAAATCGCAATTAGCGTTTATTGATTGGTTTGCGCAGAATTTATAGCGTTTACAAAAAAGGGGGTAGTTTTATGGCATTTTTATTAATATATTTTTTTTTTTACTAGTAATGGCGGCGATCAGCGTTTTTTTTTCGGTACTGCGATATTGTGGCGGACACATCGGACAATTTTGACACATTTTTGGGACCATTGGCATTTTTATAGCGATCAATGCTATAAAAATGCATTGGATTACTATAAAAATGCCATTGGCAGTGAAGGGGTTAACACTAGGGGGCAGGGAAGGGGTTAAGTATGTTCCTGGTGTGTTCTAACTGTATGGGGGGGTGGCCTCACTAGGGGGAATCACTGATCTTCTGTCCATACATTGTATGAACAGGAGATCAGCGTTTCCCCGCTGACAGGACCGAGAGCTATGTGTTTACACACATAGCTCCCGGTCCCCGCTCTGTAACGAACGAGCGCGCGTGCCCGGCGGCAATCGCGTGGACTCGGGGGGCGCGTGCGCGCCCCTTAGCGGCCGCAAGAGATAGGACGTAGAGCTACGTGCTCTCGCCTAGCAGTGCCAACCTGCCGCCGTATAACTGCGGTGGGCGGTCGGCAAGCAGTTATAAGAACAGTCTGATGATGTCTCTTGAGTTGAATAAATGGCAGATCGAATGAATGGTGAGTGAACCTTTTAGCGTAAAGATGGATTGTTTCAAAAAAACAAAATCTGTGATTTTTAGCACAGGCAAAATGGCGGTGTGTAAAAGAAAGGAAAAGAGGGGGGATGGGGGGAATTTGCGTTTGGTGAAAAAAATAATATTAATAAAACAATTAAGAAAAGGTCCTGGGAAGGACGTCCTGCTGCTAAACACTACAACTTAGATATAAAGTGTGAAGAAAATGTGCAAAAACAGTGTAGCACTGGACAACATATACCCTATAAATTAATACATAAAGCAATAGGTATAAACAATGTTAAACTATGAGTGATATAAATCATTGGAAAATTGATATGTGCAAAAGCAGTTAATACAAAAATGATGGTAACATTGTGCAAAACAATATGCACTGAACAACAGGTATCAAATACCTATATATATCAACAAATTTTGTGAGTAAACTAAATAGACAATGTAAGTGATAAAGTGACTGATTCAGCACATGAAGTGCAAAACGAAAATGGCGGTGTGCTCTGCATACAACCTATTTTGCCATATCAGATTGGCGGGCCAAAGGTAGGACTAACATGGCCCCCCCTAGCATCAGTTTGAGACGGGGGAGAATGAATGCACGTTCTGATGCTTAGGGAGGCTATGCTTTGAAAAAGAACAACGTTTTCATCTTTTTAAAATAATGATGCAAGTTCGATTGTGATTTTGATTGTGTGCCTGTTTGTGCCTGTGTGAATGCTGATGGAGACTGTGTGTATTTGGATTGTTTGTATGACGCAGGAAACGTGCCAGGAAAGGTTCTATCGGCTGGTAATATTTATTATTATTTGGCTCACAGTAATGTCAGATCTCTTCAAGACTGCCTATGCTGATTCTGAGTGACATAGTTAGTCAGGTTGAAAAAAGACAAAAAGTCCACCAAGTTCAACCACAAGAAATAAAACAATAATAATATCGTACAATCACATATACCCAATTCTATACCCACAGTTGATCTAGGGAAAGGCAAAAAAAAACAGCAAAGCATGATCCAATTTGCTACAGCAGGGGAAAAAATTCTTCCTGATCCCCAATGAGGCAATCGGATATTCCCCGGATCAATGTGGTTCATCAGCAGGTGTCTCCTGGCAGTTTGGAACTGTCAGGAGAACTTCTCCCTGCTGTTATATCATCTTTGGGACACAGAATTGGTCTCCACCAGTGGATGGATCCTGGCAGTATGGAGCGGACGACTCTTTCTGCCAATTACTGATCCCTATTTATACTCGGCGAGTGCAAGCACTCCACGCCTTGATCTCTCTCTCTCTGACCTTGAGACTGTGATCCTGACCCGATCTGAACTGATTCTATCCTGAAACCCATCCTGGACTTGCCCTTCCTGCTTCCCCATTGCCTTGGATCCCTGTCCCTTTGTTACCTGGATCCCTGCTTTGCAGCACATCCATCCGTCATCTCCCTGTTGCTGCTCATCCACCGACCTCATCTTTCTTCTGATCTCCCTATGTATGACCTCGGCCTGGCCTGTTTACGATTACGTTATCTCCCACCACTGTACATATTGTCTTTAGTATCTTTGGGTCACTGTTTGTTGGTTTATTTATTGCACTGTGTTCTTATGGAGGTGGTTGTGTGTTATTCCTTTTTCTTAATAAATTATTATATTTTACCTATATACGTTTTGGGTCTCCTCTTTGCAGTCACACTGTCTGGTCCACTAGCTCCTCTGACATTATACCAAGGCCACTACTTGACCAGACGTGCCTGCATTGAAGAACCATCCTGGTGTGGTGCATTTTTCTAATATGGATTTCAATGAAATCGTTTACTTTTCTCTGCTCACAGCAGAGGATGAGGAATATTGTCGCCAGGTTTTAGAAGGTTGGACTAGTGACCAGTTGTTGAAAACCATCCGATCAGCTTATTCCTTGGTGGATCAGGGCTACATGTCTTTTGATGATGTTTAGCCGTTAATTCGGTTATGGTGTCCCAGTGCCTGTCTTCAAACATGGTGTCCATGTGCCTGCCTTCAGCCTGGTGTCCTGGTTCCTGCCTTCCAGCCTGGTGTCCTTGTTCCTGCCTTCCAGCCTGGTGTCCTGGTTCCGCTTTCCAGTCTGATGTGCCCACTTCCCAATCGGATAAGCTTGGTTTCCAGTCTGATGTGCCTGCCGCCTGCCCGGATGTGCCTACTTTCCAGCCTGATGTGCCCACTGTCTGCCCGGATGTGCCTGCTGTCTGCCCGGATGTGCCTGCTTTCCAGCCTGGTGTGCCTGCTTTCCAGCCTGGTGTGCCTGCTTTCCAGCCTGGTCTGCCTACTTTCCAGCCTGATGTGCCCGCTGTCTGCCCGGATGTGTCTGTACCCTCTGCTCAGCTCAAGCTGCTTTTCATTTGGTTTAAAGCCATGGACTTTCCTCATACCCAACCTGATGTGACTTTACATGTTGCCCAGTTTGTCATCATGGACTTTCCCTGGCAACAGTTAGTTGGAGCGTTCGGAGGCCGCTCCTTTGAGGCGGGGTACTGAGGAAAGGTTCCATCCGCTGGTAATATTTATTATTATTTGGCTCGCAGTACTGTGGTTCACCAGCAGGTGTCTTCTGGCAGTTTGGAACTGTCAGGAGAACTTCTCCCTGATGGTGTTATATCAGATTTGGGATGCAGTACTGGTCTCCACCAGCGAATGGACCCTGGCAGTATGGAGCGGACGACTCTCTCTGCACTAAGGTGTAACGTGAAGCCAATTACTGATCCCGATTTATACCCAGCGAGTGCAAGCACACCTCGCCTTGGTATCTCTCTCCCTGACCTTGAGCCTGTGATCCTGACGTTGAGCCTGCATCCTCCTAATCTGATCCGACCTGATCCCTATCCTGAAACCCATCCTGGACTTGCCCTTCCTGCTTTCCCATTGCCTTGTACCCCTGTCCCCTTGTTACCTCGATCCCTGCTTTGCAGCACATCCATTCGTCATCTCCCTGTTCCTGCTCATCCCCCGTCCTCATCTATCTTCTGATCTTCCTGTGTATGACCTTGGCCTGACTTGTTTACGATTATGGTATCTCCCACCACTGTACATATTGTCTTTGGTATCTTTGGGTCACGGTTTGTTGGTTTATTTATTGCACTGTGTTCTATTAGAGGTGGTTGTGTGTTATTTTATTTTCTTAATAAATTATTATATGTTACCTATATACATTTTGGGTCTCCTCTTTGCAGTCACACAGTCTGGTCCACTAGCTCCTCTGACAACACGTGTCCCCATGACTGAGATTGAAGCTGCTTGGAAAAAATTACCTTTGTGTAAGATGGCCGCTCCCATGTGGCTTAAATGGTGGAGGGGCAGCCAGCTATGAGGCATATGGAAACTGTATACTGTGGATGAATTCAGCCTGAAATGTGTGTTTGCCTGAGCAGTTTGTATTTCTCGATGTATTGTTTGGTGTGCCATGTGCTTTAGTGGGGGATGGGCAGCCAGCACTGCTGCCCCATCATTTGCAATGATGAAAGTTGGTTGCTCATTGTAATAAAGTGGCATGGAGGAGTTATTTTTGTTTGGAGATGGAAAGATCATGCAAGCATCACTGTGGATTGGATGGTCTCAGGTTTCTACGATCACTGTTTAAAGCTGTTAAAAACTTGTGTAGAGACAGGAGTGTACGTTTTAAGTTGGGTTTCATATAACTAAAATTTTATGTGTTGAATGTGCTGTTTAGCTGGCCAGGGCTCCCAGTTGAAGTTACCTAGGGTGTTTATCTACGGGTTAAATGTTCATTTGATGTCCCATGTATGTCCGTTTTTGTGGAGATATTTTGGCTAGTAGGGAAGTTTTGTGCTGGTTTTGGCGGGAACAATTGCATGAGTTAATGACGCCATAATGCTGTGGCCTGCCTTTTGTTGTTATCCATGTGGCTTGTCGGCCATCTTGCGGAAAAATTGTAAAATTGGTTATCGTTTTTATAGCTCTGCCTTTTGTCTGTTTGGGTATCGGGAAAACTAGGTAGCCCACAAATGTGTAACTTTAGTTTGGTGTTTATGCGGATCTACAGCTTATAAGGCAATTCCCCTAATGCAAAAGGTTCATGCGTGAGGGTGAAGCTGTCCCAGCATCCTTTGTCGCGGCCGATCGTGAGGATCTAATAGCACGAGAGAAAGTAAGAACAGCAGGGACAGACAGAAGGGCAGACAGGTCTGGGCATGGTGTCCTGCATGTACAAGGTGGGGGGGGGGCTGAGTTTATGATACGATTGAACAATTCTCATCCATTAAGGATGGGATGTTTCTTGTACAAAAGGTTTTATTGAAAACACACATCAGCAAGAAAGTACAAAACAATGATGGACACATCATAAAGTAACAAATACAAAGCTGCAGACAACAGAGAAAACATTGATAAAAAAATATTAAACCTAAGACCTGAAATTAGAACAGCAGAAGTCCAAGGGCGGGTGTAACTGATCAACAAAAGGAAGTTCATACCTTTTTTTTTTTTTAAATATGTGTTAATTGAGAAGAAAGAATTTTCATTACAACACATAGAAACAAGTGGCGGTCATAGGAAAACAATGGTACAACAGTGTTACAAAAGTGACAACATCACCAGCCTGTCAAATAGAGTAAGTTATTCAAACCCATCTTTGAGTTGCACACTTCAAAACCAACACATACCCGAAATCATGGCCACAAAGTTGAAAGAAAAGTAGAACAGGAAATGAGTGGGAAGCAAAAGGCAGGAAGAAAAAAGAAAAGAGGGAAGGCAAAGCAGGGAGGGAGGGGGGAGGGGAGAGAGCGTCTCCACCGCAGGTCACAATCCGCAAACATCATATCAAAGTGTCACACGGTAAGATATTATACAGAGTGGGACATACAGTAAGGCCCGCAAAAGCAGAGCTATATTTAAAGATCAACCAGTCAGCCCATACTTTATGCGAGAGGTCAGATTTGTTCTTGAAGGAAAACGTAAGGTCTTCCAAATAATAAGTGCGATCCACCCCCTCCTGCCATTGGCGCAGAGAAGGGGTAACAAACTGTTTCCAGAACTTGGGAATCAGGGATTTTTTATATGAGCTGACTGATTGATCTGTACAATGGAGCAAGACAACTCGGGGGTCGTCTGGAGTCTCAAAACCCTGAATCTCCTTCATCCAGTGAAGTACAAAACCCCAGAATGGGCGAAAATGTGAACAATACCACCAAATGTGAGCGTGCGAGGCCCGTTCCCCACACCCTCGCCAACATAGAGGTGAGACTTGAGGAAAAATACTATGAAGAGCCACAGTAGTGAGATGCCATCTAGTGAGTAGTTTGTAGTTTACTTCAGCGGATCTCGATGAAATTGAGGAGACGTGAGCAAAAGCTAAAGAGAAGAATCCTACAGGGACCCTGAAGGTAATCATCTAGAACAGAAACAGTAATCTGGGCAAAATGTTCATCTTAACCACGCTGAGCCTCGCCAACCAGGAATGTGCCAACTGGGTCCATTTCTGCAGGTCAGATCTGATCGAATTAAGCAGGGGTATATAATTGGCGTGGAATAGAGAAGAGACATTGGGTGTAAGGTGTACGCCAAGATATTTAAGAGAATGAGGTTGCCAACCGAAGGGGAAAGACTCTTTTAAGTAGGGGACGGAACGGGCCTGGGATAGAGAGATTGAGAATTTCAGATTTTGACATATTAATTTTAAAATTGGAGATGGCGCTAAATTCAGTGAAAGCAGTTATCAAGTTGGGTAACGACAGCTCAGTTTGTTGGACATAGAACAAGATGTCGTCTGCATAAGCAGCGTATTTATGCTCCGCAGACCCCACCGTGATCCTTCGAATATCCGAATTATGTCTAATCGTGGCAAGGAAGGGTTCAAGGGAGAGGGCGAAAAGGATAGGCAAGAGTGGACACCCCTGTCGAGTGCCATTATGGAGCGTGAAGCCATCACTAAGGGAGCCATTGCTACAGAGTTGAGCTGTAGGTGCGGAATATAAGGCAGATATTCGTGACAATAGAGAGGGGCCTATACCTAGGTGGGAGAGGATCGCGAACAGGTACTCCCAAGTCCACCCCATCAAAAGCTTTCTCAGCGTCCGTGGATAAAAGAAGGGTGGGCTGGGAGGACCTCCGACGTATGAGATTAAAGAAAGGGTGCAAAGAGAATTGTTCCGTGCCTCCCTGCCAGGAACAAATCCCGTCTGATCCGGAGAAACCCATTGGGGGAGAAGCGGGAGGAGCCTGTTCGCGATCACCTTAGCATAAATTTTAGCGTCAATATTCAGCAAAGAGATGGGTCTATAACTACTACAGCTGCAGGGGTCTTTACCGGGCTTGGGGATAACTGTGATGTGTGCATGAAGGGTCTCAGGCCTAAAAGCACCCCCCCCGGGGATAGTGTTTACGTATGTGGTCAAGCGTGGAATCAGGAGGTCCGTGAAGGAACGATAATACAACACAGTGAGGCCATCAGGGCCAGGGGCCTTACCATTGGCCATAGCTTTCCATGCAACTCGCATCTCCGCATTGGTCAGATCTCCCTCTAGGGAGGTCATAGAGTCAGCTGAAAGTATGGGCAGCCTAGATTGGGACAAGTAGTCCCGGATAAGTTGGGACCTAACAGTCGTATCCTCAACTAAGCTGTGGACATGATAAAGAGTCTGATAGATAGAGCGAAATCCCTTGGCTATGGCCGACGTCTCATGTACCAGAGAACCGTCCAAGGTTTTAATCCTAGCTACAAAAGCTGCAGACTTCCTTTGTCTCAGAGAGCGAGCCAAGAGACAACCGGGTTTATTGCCCCATTCGTGTATACGCTGAGCAATCATGCGAAAGGATTGTTTATGTTCCAGGTAGAAGAGAGCCTTCAGCTCTTCCCTCCTCTGGGTCAGAACTTCAAACACAGGCTGAGACTGATTAGCCTTATGGCGACGCTCTAGGGATTCAATTTCACGGATCAAGTCCAATTGTTTGGAAGTTCGCTCTTTCTTCTTCCTGGCACCCAGTTCAATAAGCTTTCCCCTAATAAAAGCCTTGTGGGCCTCCCAAACCGTACCCAGTGATATATCCGGGAGCAAGTTGTCTGCAAAATATCTACCCAGCTTCTCGGCAAGCAATTGCCTATCAATGTCATCAGTAAGCAGTTGGTCGTTGAGCTTCCAGCTAGAGGGCCTCCCAGGAAGGGAGGGGATAGATAGTGACAGGGTGATCGGAGTGTGATCAGAAATAAGGGAAGTAACTATGTTGGCAACCTTGGGGTGATTGAGGTGATGGTGATCAATGAAAAAATTGTCTATTCTAGAATAGGTGCGGTGCAGATGAGAGAAATAAGTGTAGTCCTTCACCCGTGGGTGCATCACCCTCCAAATATCCATCAACTGAGCGGAATGTAAGCACTTACGCAAAGACTGCAGGCATCTCTGCGAAACACTGGAGTGACCTAGAGACGTGTCCATAGCTGGTTCCAATGACACATTGAAATCACCAGCGAGGAGAATGCACCCACGAGAAAAGTCCTGAAATTTTGTGAGAGTAGATGACAGGAAGGCAATTTGGTCCCGGTTGGGGGCATATAACGTGGCAATGGTACATGGCAAATTACCCAGACTGCCCCTCAAGAAAACAAAGCGACCCAGGTCATCACTAAGCATGGAATCTAGAGTAAAAGAGGTCCCCCTACGGAATCCAATGGCTACTCCTTTGGCTTTATGTACATCAGACAAGCTATAATACCAGGTTGGGTATTGTGGAGAGTAGAGCCTCACCAAGGTAGTGTGTGTAAGATGGGTCTCCTGCAAAAGTACTATATCCCCCTGCAAGCGACTCATCTCTCTGTATAAATTATGCCTCTTACCTGGGACGTGGAGACCCCGGACGTTCAAGGAGACCAAGTTTATGGTAGCCATAGGGTCCGACAGGAGGAGCTCAGTACAGCAATACGATGGATGACAAACCTGCGGTGAAGAGGGGAGACAAGGGGAAAGGGAGAGAGAGGGAAGGAGACTAGACCAGAAAGGAGAAAAGAAAAGGAACAAGGGAGACAAAAAACAACAACAGCACACAAAGGCAAACCCCATACAGGGGGCACTTAGCGTTTTCACGCAAATGAATGCCGTGCACGGAGGGGATGTCTGAGCGGCCCGCCACCCCCATGCACCCCGCCTCAAACGAAGCGGGGGCTCGGGAGCGTGCGGCCACGCCATCCATCCCCGTCATGTAATCAAACCGCCCGGGGGTGCCGGCAACGAGCACTGAAAGCACTGTGGTCGCCGCCGAGCGACCCCAGCGCCGACACCCAAAGCAAATACAAAAATAAGTATATAGCACCTAGAGCTTATGTGAGATTGAACCTTGAAGATTGGGCTAGAAAGCAAAAAGGAAAAAACTGAGAAAACAAAGAAAAAATGAACAAAACATATCTGCAATAGTTTATGACAGGCAGAACGCACCCATATGTCCATGGATTGAAATGCATGGGAGCCTGGGAGAGACGGGAGCCTTTATCCAGCAGAGTTATGTGGGGAAAAAAGAAAGAAAAAATCAAGGCGTTCTTAGAATATCATTAAAACAGGAAAAAAAAAACACCAAAAACAGAACCAGTTAGTCAAGCGGGCACCATAAAGAGGTGATCCACTGGGTCAGCGAACAAAGGGAGCATGTATACTCCAGGAACGAATCACTCCACACCGGGGGCGGCCTCCCCTGCGGCAGAGTGACGCTTGCGGCCTACCTTCTGCCACTGTGAATCCAGAACTGTGGGTAGCCTGCCAGCCGGGCAACTCGGGAGGGTGATGTTAACATCTAGGCAGAAGGATTCTAAATTTTCAGGGAAACTAAGAATCGCCGTCTTACCATCCCGGTGAGCGATCAGGGCAGACGGGAATCCCCAGCGGTAGTTGATGGATGCGGCACATAGATTTTCAGTTAGAGGCTTCAGGGCCCTGCGGCGGTCCAAGGTTTCTTTAGCCAAGTCAGGGTAGAAGGACAGGGATGCACCATCGAAATCCAGGGATGCTGACTCTCGGGCCTTACGCATAATGCGCTCCTTTTCTTCATAGTAATGGACCCTACAGATCACATCCCTCTGAGTTTCAGAGGAGAGGTTACGCGGGCGCAGTGCTCTGTGCACTCTGTCTATTTTCAGCTCAAGGCCCAACATACCATTAAAGATGCCGCGCACGGAGGGGAGGAGGTCACCGTCACCAGTCGCTTCAGGGAGGCCTCTCATACGAATGGTATTCCTCCTGGCCCGGTTCTCCTGGTCCATCTTGTACATAGCCATCCTGTGTGCAATAGCAAGGGATCTAGTTGAGGCCCGGAGACTCCTGATGGCTGCCGCGTGACGGTCTAGACAGAGCTCTGATTCCTCTACCCGCACCAGGATCTGAGACAGATCCCCTCGTACCGCTGAAATTTCTTTCTTGATAGACCTCTCGAGGCCCCGGAACATGGAAGCCAGTTCAGACTTAGTCGGCAGGCCGTCAACCAGAGCAGTCACCTCCGAGCGTCTGGAGGAGCTGCCGTCTGCGTCCAAGCATGCAGAAGAAGCCGGGGAATGGTGCCTGAGCGCTGGTTTGCGGCGAGAGGCGGAGTCCGGTCCGGTGTCCGGGACACGTGGAGAGCGGCCTAGTCCGTCCATGAGCTCCGTATCCTCCGGATCCACGGCCAAAAACCTCTTTATGGAACTGGACAGCGATCCCGATTTAGGGAGAGTCTTCCCCGACTTCCTCACCATAGTGTCCCAGATAGATGCAGCAATTAGGTGCTAAAAAAGCAGATAATTTCGGTGTCGGCGCCGGAGCCCTGAACAAACACGTCCTCATCGTTGCATGTCCAGGCCACGCCCCGGAAGTCCATACCTCGCGTGACCTGATAAGGTTGTAGTATATTCATTTAGGGGACCCACCAGCTGTCTCGCCGGATTACAAGTAATAATAAATAAATAAAAAAGAACAACCAAGCTTAAAATAAGATGTCAAGATACCATGCAATAGTACAAAAAAGAAAACAGAAAAGGGGATTGTAGACTGGTGAAATTCACCAGTCTACAGCACAAACAGTAGCACAACAAGTGTCCAAGCCCCACAGGACCAAGCCTGTGGGCCAGAGCAGCAGAGATAAAAATGAGAGAAAGGGTGAAGAGAAGAAACCTGAATGAAAAAAAGGAGATAGAATAGAGAGAGGGGAGTAGGGGAAAGGGTTGGTCTGTGGGGTGTGGGGAACAGAAGCTCATCAAAGGGAAAGCACTGCTGAGTCAAATCAAGTAGAATGGTTGTGGGCCGTCCAGGGTTGCCAGACCCAGAGAAACTTATCATGAGTGTCCGATAGACCGGCAGTCAGTTCCTCATTTACCATAATGTCATTTACGCAGTTTATAACTGCTACAAAGCCGAGGGCCAGGGTCTTCCAGGACCTTGCTATGGTCAACTTAGTTGCAGTAAAAATATGCGCCGCTAACTGGAGTTCAGGGCGAAGAAGCTCAGTAATTGGTTTCCACAAAAGGGCCTCGAAAGGGTCCCTTTTTTGGTTGGTGTTGAAGAGATTGCGGAGCAACGCATAAACTCTAACAAACAATCTGCATACCCTGGGGCAGGTCCACCAGATGTGGGCCATCGTACCATCCTGAGAGCACCCACGGAAGCATAAAGGGGAGTAGGATGGAATAAAACTTGTCAATCTGGCTGGGGTATAGTACCACCTATAGAACACCCTGTAAGAGTTTTCTAATAAGAGGACATTCTTAGAGCATTTGGACAGTGCTATGGTCATAGTGTGCCAGTCCTCCGGATCAAGTTGTTTCCCAAGCTCAGCCTCCCATTGGAGGTGATAAGGTCTCAGTGGTGTTTTTTTTAGAACTGATAATAGTATAAATCAAAGATATAAGCCCCCGAGGACTGAGGACACGATCTACATAACTTTTCAAAAGGGGTCATAATGTAGAGCGTGGGTCGGGATTTTATAAGTTGTTGGAGAAAATGTTGGAGTTGGAGATAACTATAATGCTCCCTAAGGGGGATGTCATGGGAGGAACGCAAGACCGCAAAAGAGATAATCTTGGTTGGGGTGAGCATGGAATGAACATCAACAAAACCATGGTAAGTCCACCATGAGAACTGTAACGGGTTGTCACAGTCCAAGTGGGGTTTCTGGGAATTTACAAGTAAAGATTGTTATACCTGAATCGGGGGTACTGGTGACAGAGTTCAGGCCCATATGGATAAGGTTTAGATCCCTGCAAGGCAAAGCCAGAGCTATAGCTAAGTGAAGGTTGGGAGTCCTTTTAAGGGTCTGGGAATCTGAGGGGATTTAATTTTTATTTTACAGCAGATCGTGGTTAACGGAAGTAGTGTCGTTTTTTTATTACTATTTTTTTCTATGTCGTGATGAGTGCTCCTGTTGCCTGATTGGACGCGTGACTAGAGCCCGAGCAGATGACCACATTTTCCTTGATGAGACACTCCAAAGCCAGACCCAAGTACATGACGCAAAGGGTTTCCCAGACCAATCGGCGATTACTACAGCACACCATGTCGTGTCCTCCTTATATCTCATGTTCCTGAAGAACAGAGTCTACATGTCAAGCCTTGTTTTCCTTTTATGGACTGTAAGGACCGATTCATTTCCAGGTGTAAGAAGACTATCAAGATTTGAGGGACACATGGGAGCATATGACAAAGAGGGAGGATGTATTTTGAAGATGTATTTAATATGTATTGTCATAGTGTCACCCAGTGTTAGTACTTCCGCAACCCTCAAGCTGACTGGGGCAGTTTGAGACTGGTTAAGATAAATTTCCTGATTTAGAGAAGGGTGTTTGCGGAGTGGGAATGTCGGCCAGAGAAAGGGCCCCTGTGTGATGCACAGAAATTCGCCTGTGGGGATGTGTCCACTCTGCAAACGCATTGTCGGTTTAGCAGATGTGTGCTTTTGTCATCTCTCAGTGCCTGATCAACATTGTATGATGGCGTGAGCATACACCTGCAGATACGCTCCCCTCATCAGGAACTGTGTTTGTTGGTTATTATATCGTATTGTGTTGTTCTTGTATTATTGTTGTATCGTATTGCTGTTGTTGTATTATATTATATTCATGTATTGTATGTATTTAAATATCCCTGTCTGAAGGGTATTATCACATCCTGTGTTGTCAAATCCATACATGGGCATCTGCTGGGCGGAGCTCACACCCTGTGGGCTCACTTCCTATGTAGGAGGTCACATGCTGTGACATCACTTCCAGCTGGAATTGTAATAAAAACAAATGGTGAGTGAACCTTTTAGCTTAAAGATGGATTATTTCAGTAAGATGAAATCTGTGATTATTAGCACAGGCAAAATGGCAGTGTTCTCTGCATACAACCTATTTTTCCATATCAAAGGGTACAGTGGGGGTTCTCCCAGCAAAAACTTTTACTTGTGTTCAGTCAGGAAAGTAGGATCATACAAACTATAGTCTGATTATCAAATCCAGTTTCCTGTACTGTATGATTGGGATATATGGATTTCTGTAAACTAGAGTTTTACTTCTGAATCCAATACAAACAAGAAAATAAATACACAGTTACAAATTTAAAAGGATGCTGATAGGAAGAAATATGAAATTAGGTTCAGACAAAGACTCACATGGGTTGTGAACACTCTTGAAGATTACATGTTCTGCGAATAGGTTTTAGTTTCGGAATAGATTCACACATCTTCTTATTCACCATTTTGTGGTCCAATTTCCTTCGACAGCCATATTTTGTGAATTGATAGCCTACAAAAACAGCATAGTTTTTACTTACAGAACTTGTGTATATTGAGAACCTGACACGGTATAAATTAACACTAAGTACAAACAAGCCAGGGAAAAATGTGTTTGTGATTCTGGAAAAGGTATATAAAGGCCAAATCTCCTCCCAACATTAAACAATTGCAAAATTTCACATTACTACTACTGATTCTTTGCCTCTTTGCTGACACTGCCTGAAATGACTCATCTGCATGTCTGACCAATGACGTTCCTGTGACACAGTAGTCCCAGCCACCCCCCCTGCGAGCAACTGCATTCCTGGAACCACAGGAGTGACCGTTTGTGAAGGACCCCAGTACTCAAGAGGAGTATGTCCATTGTATAAGCTTCCCTTGCCTGATAACAGAATGATACAGGATCCTGCAACCTACCCAATCACTAGTCGGAACACATCATCATAGCGTAGTGGAAAACATAAGAGGGTTACTTAGGCACAAAAAGATATACACTGTGTGACAATCCCCTCTTCTTTGTATAATGACACAGAGTGGAGTAAACTGTACTTCCAGTAACATGAGACACAGGTACATTCAAACCTTTCAACAAATAATTAAATCATTAACTAAGGAACAACCAACATATACTATATGCTAATGATCCACACCTAGCAACTAATAGCTGACAGTGATATAATTAACATTAGTTAAACAACTAGGCACTTAAACCAGCCTAGGTGGCCATACCATTCAGGACCTACAACCATGAACAAAAATATTGTACATTACTCATTATTACAAGTTTAAACACATAACATCTCACAATAGTTCCATAACAAGTTAATGTGTTCACAAGATTAATCTCATCTAGGGATGAGCTCCGGCGTGTTTGCACAGTCCACCAGGAAGTCTGCATGGCGCTGTACTAACCACAGGCAGGGAGACATTTCCTGATCTCAGCTGAGCATCGGGACAATGTCTCCCTTCCTGTGATTAGCACAGCGCCGTGCACACTTCCTGGAAGGCTCTGCACATGGAGTGTGTGAACACGCCAGAGCTCATCCCTAATCTCATCTCCAAAAGATGTCTAGACAGACAGAAACAATAGAAAAATGGGAAAGACCTACTTGAAAAAGTATTCACACCCCCCTCCACATTTTTTTCCATGTTACAACCAAAACATACAGTATCTCACAAAAGCGAGTACACCCCTCACATTTTTGTAAATATTTTAATATATCTTTTCATATGACAACAATGACACTTGACACTTTGCTACAATGTAAAGTAGTGAGTGTACAGCTTGTATATATAATTCTTTATTTTTGTATTTTCTGTATATTACATCACTTACATGTATACCAAACCTCCACCGGGAACAAAATACATAACATTTATAAATACAAACAAAACATGTACAAAAAAAAAAAAAAAAAAGGGAATAAAAAACAAAAAAAAATGAAAAAACGGCCAGAAACAAAAAAAAAAAAAAAAAATACAAAAAAAGGATAATGCTTCTCCCCCCTCTCTCCCCCCTCCTGCTCCCGCACCCCCCATATAGATTATAACTAAATTATTCCTCTTAGGGTATTCCCTCTTTTATATTCTTGTGTGTTTATCGTGTTTGTCGTGTTCCTATATCCAAACTTGCAAAAAAAAAAAAGTATATGCATATATATCTACATACCCATACATACTTCTACACACATGTGCACATATATACACGCATACACACACACACACACACATGCACGTTTACATACCTACATACACGCCCCCACACATACATTTATATATACATATTAGTTTTAGGCCCATTTCAGGTTTATTTATTTGTGCTGTCTATGTGTCTGTGTTTATTTTGTGTGTATAAATATTACCCTGTGTCTCTAGTGTTTGTGAGGTTCTTTAGCTTCAACCTTCTTTATATTCCCTTTGTGAGTTATTTACATATACGTTAAAAACCTGTTCCCTTCCCCTTTACTAATCATTCCCCCCCCCCCTTTCCTGTGGAGAGAAAGGAGAGGGTGAGGGGAGAGGAGTAAAACAACAAACAAAACATAAGAAAAAAATAAATAAAAAATTTAACAACATTCATCTAAAATTGTAGTTTGTCTTTCTTACTAAGCATCAAGTATATATATATAATTTTTTTTTTTTTTCTCTCGCTTTTTCTTGAACCACATATACTCACTCCTCTCTAAAAAAAAAAAAAAAAAAAAAAAAAAAAAATATAGAGAGGAGTGAGTATATGTGGTTCAAGAAAAAGCGAGAGAAAAAAAAAAAAAAAAAAGGACCGAAAAAGAAGGAGAAAGATAAACTCCCTCCTTTACTCCTATTATATCTGTGGGGCGTAATGTTCCCAGTCTGCCCAAATGTTGTTGAATCTATCCTGTTTGTCTCTAATCTTATGCACCCATCTCTCTGCCTCCATTATTAGGTTCACTTCTTTTTTCCATTCCATAAGGGAGGGGCGTGTGTTTTGTTTCCAATGCCTGGGTATTAGCATTTTAGCCACGTTTAATAGATGTGGTATCACGCTTTTCTTATGGCTGTTTATTGATCCCGGTATCCCATGAAATAAAAAATATATAGGTGATAATTCTATAGGTTGTTTGGTCATCTTCTTAACCCACGGTTCTATTTCTTCCCAAAATGGTCTGATCTTTTTACAAGACCACCAAATATGAAGAAATGTTCCCTTTTCTTTACATCCGCTCCAGCAGCTTCCATCTGCTGTGGGGTATATTTGGGCCAATCGGGCTGGAGTCTGATACCATCTCACCATGAATTTATATGACATTTCTTGGATTTTAGAACTTATAGAAGTTGTATATGTTGATTCTATGAATGTTTTAATTTGAACTGGTGTAAATGTGTAATTTAACTCTTTTTCCCATTCTCTAATAAAATAAGGAATTGTATTTCCCTGTTCACTAAGAACCAACTTATACATTTGTGATAGCAGATGGTTAGGCTTCGACATTTTCACACACATATTCTCAAATATTGTGAGCGATCCTACTGTCCTTACTTTTGGTTTTAACTTACTGAAAAAGTCCGCCATTTGGTAGTATCTCCATTTAGCCATTTTCATATTCCCTTGAGATGATATTAATTCTGATAATGGTATTAGAGTCCCTTGGGGTGCATATCTTGAGCACATAGTATTCCCATTAGATCCCCATAAGCCCATTGCCCCATTTTCCTCTCCTGGAGGGAACCATGGATATCCTCCTAATGGAGCCATTGGGGATGTAGGTGGAGCATATTTCCCATCTTTGTTTAATCTATCCCATATTGCTAGGGTACTCCTAGTCAATGGGGATGTCCATTTAGAAAGCCCCCTCATTTTAGTCGGTATCCATGGTGCTCCCATTAAATCTCTTCCTGCCATAATTTTTTCAACTTGAACCCATATTTTAGTTGGAGAGTCGTGGCACCAATTTAAGATACGTACCAGAGACATTGCTCTGTAGTACATAGATATATCTGGTAGTCCGATTCCCCCTACCTGTTTGTTTCTACGTAACGTATCGTAGGCTATTCTAGATTTTCCATCCTTCCATATGAAAGATATAAATGCTTTACGTATTTGTTTAAAGAAAACTTGTAGGATCGATATTGGTACAGTATATAGGAGATAAATTATTCTCGGTATAATGTTCATTTTGATTACGTTGACCCTCCCAAACCAGGTCAAGGAATGGCCTTTCCATCTCTGTAGGTCCTTCATTATCTCTATTATTAATGATCCATAATTCCGCTCGTACAGAAGTTTTGTATTCGCTGTAATATGTACTCCTAAATAATATATTGATTCTTCTTCCCAGATAAACGGAAGGCTATTCCTCAGAGATGTGGCCATTACACCTGGTACATGGCTTGGTAGTACTACGGATTTATCAAAATGTATTTTAAAGTTAGACAATTCTCCATATTTCTGTACTTCCAACATCAATGCAGGTATAGACTTCTGAGGATTGGAAAGATAAAACAACAAGTCATCTGCATATGCAGAGACCTTATGTACTCCTGAACCTATATGTACAGCTTGTATAACTGTAAATTTGCTGTCCCCTCAAAATAACTCAACACAGCCATTAATGTCTAAACTGCTGGCAACAAAAGTGAGTACACCCCTAAGTGAAAATGTCCAAATTGGGCCCAACGTGTCAATATTTTGTGTGGCCACCATTATTTTCCAGCACTGCCTTAACCCTCTTGGGCATAGAGTTAACCAGAGCTTCACAGGTTGCCACTGGATACCTCTTCCCCTCCTCCATGACAACATCACAGAGATGGTGGATGTTAGATACTCCTCCACCATCCGCTTGAGGATGCCCCACAGATGCTCAATAGGGTTTAGGTCTGGAGACTTGGCCAGTCCATAACCTTTACACACAACTTCTTTTGCAATGCAGTGGTCATCCTGGAGGTTTGTTTGAATACGGCCCTGCGGATCATGCTCTGCTTCAGTATGTCACAGTACAAATTGACATTCATGGTTCCCTCAATGAACTGTGGCTTCCCAGGACCGGAAGAACTCATGCAGCCCCAAGACCATGACCCTCCCACCACTATGCTTGACTGTAGACACACTTGCCTTTGTACTCCTCATCTGGTTACCTTCACGTGTGTGATACCATCTGAACCAAATAAGTGTATCTTGGTCTCATCAGACCACAGTAAATGGTTCCAGTAATCCATGTCTTTAGTCTGCTTGTCTTCAGCAAATTGTTTGTGGGCTTTCTTGTGCATCATCTTTAGAAAAGGCTTCCTTCTGGGACGACAGCCATGCAGACCAAGTTGATGCAGTGTGCTGCGTAATGGTCTCATACGTCCACTTCCCAAAGACAACTTCTTTGGTTAACCATGGCGAGGCCTGAGTGGATCCTATCCTGTTAAACAATTGTATGGTCTTGGTCACTGTGCTGCAGCTCAGTTTGAGAGTCTTGGAAATCTTCTTATAGTCTAGCCGATCTTTATGTAGAGCAACAATTATTTTTTTCAGATCCTAAGAGAGGTCTTTGCCATGAGGTGCCATGTTGAATTTCCAGTGACGAATATGAGAGCGATAACAAAAAATGTAACACATCTGCTCCCCATTCACACCTTGTAACACTAATGAGTCACATGACACCAGGGAGGGATAATTACTAACTGGGCCCAATTTTTATTAGATTTTCTTTAACCATTGCTTACCTAACAACAGTGAGTGCAAACAATGAACTCTGGCTTGGAATTCCACTAATGCATAACCATTTCTATGGATCCGGGAACTGCTGAGCTGCCTGCTGTTTGGTGCCCTTATTATACGATCTGGATGCATTTGTGTTTATGCTGTATGACCTAACCCTGGGTCGATTAGCTCAGGTGAGAGGCCATCTTTAATTATCTGGTGGAGGATCTGTCCTGTGGGTCACTGATCTTGGATTATTTGCACGCAGTCACGTTTGAATTGGAGCATTATCAGATTATTCTACTCACTAGTGCACTTTATATGGACTTTCTTTGTTCATTTCACTTTTGTTTAACTTTAGATGTCACTTGTTATGTTTTGCGCTGCACTTTTTGTTATTGAAGTTACTTTGGGACGTTTTATTTGAATTGATCCTTCAGTGCTGGCTTGCATCATTGTAATTTATTTAATTTGTTTTGTTTATTATTTCCAGCGCTGAATTCCTTTTCTTCTTTACTGATCGTCTGTTCCCTGTCATAGGGAACGACAATCAGTGATGTCACACGCCCAGCCACGCCCCCTACAGTAAGAAACACACATTAGGTCACACTTAATCCCTTTAGCGCCCCCTACAGGTTAACCCCTTCACTGCCAGTGTCATTTTTACAGTGAGCAGTGCATTTTTTGCACTGTTCACTGTAAAAACGACAATGGTCCCAAAATAGAGTCAAAAGTGTCCGATGTGTCACGATAAAAATCGCTGATCACCATTACTAGTACAAAAAAAATATTAATAAAAATGCCATAAATCTATCCCCTATTTTTTAGACGCTATATATAACCAATCAATAAACGCTTTTACAAAAATATGTAGAACAATACGTATCGGACTAAACTGAGGAAAAAATATGTTTTATATATTTTTTGGAGATTTTATAGCAAAAAGTAAAGAATATTGAATTCTATCCGCCCCTATTCATCATCATTGAGCAAACTTTGACCCTGTACCTCACAGTCAGCAGACACATTCCAGCCAATCAGCAGCATACCCTCCCACCTCCTTCCTGTACAGCATCCATTTTAGATTCATTTGGAAGCTGCAGTATTAGTGAGAGGAGGGACAGTGTAGCTGCTGCTGATTTAATAGGGAAATTGCTAGCTAGGCCAGTGTATTTAGTGTCCACTCCAGTCCTGAAAGACTCATCTGATCTCTGCTGTAAGGACAGCGTCCTGACAGCACCCCAAAAAAACCTTTTTAGGGCTAGTATATTAGTCTGCTTTTTTTCTCTCTCTGTAATCTAATGCATGTTGCGGTGGTTTACAGAGAGAGAGAGAGAGAGAGAGAGAGAGAGAGTGCAATTTTTTGGAGTAAGATAGAGCAGGCAGGCAGGCAAGTCAGAGTTACAGTGTGTAGAGGATATATATATATATATATATATATATATATATATATATATAATATATGCATCCCAGGTTTTGTATATATATTTATACACTGTATTGAGTTTAAATAGACTACATCCGCTCTTCCTAATATACTGACAGGTGACATCATGTATAGGGCTAGTACATCAGTCTGCTTTTTATTTTGTTTGTTTTTTCTCTGTAATCTGCCTGCCAGCGCGTGTGTGTCAGGCTCATAGCATATACTGTGCCCACTTGTCCAGTGCCACCACTTATATATCTGGTGGCACAGTAGATTACATGTAAAAATAAAATAAAAATTTGACTGTAATAGAATAGCAGTTAGTTGTCTGCGAGTGTTTGTGTCAGGCCTACAGCGTCTACTCTGCCAACCTCTGCCAGTGTCACCAGTGCCACTCATATCTGGTGGCACACACCAAAAATACGTAGAATACGTATCGGTCTAAACTGAGGGGAAAAAAAGTTTTTTTTAAAAAAAATATTGTGATATGTATTAAATAAAAAGGAAAACATATTGTGTTTTTTTTTTTAAATTGTCGCTCTTCTTTTGTTTATAGCGCAAAAAATAAAAACCGCAGAGATGATCAAATACCACTAAAAGAAATCTCTTTTTGTTTGGGGAAAAAACATAAAGATTTAATTTGGGTACAGTGTTGCCTGACCGCGCAATTGTCATTCAAAGTGCAACAGCGCTGAAAACTAAAAAATTGGTCTGGGCAGGAAGGGGGTGAAAATGCCCTGTATGGAAGGGGTTAAGAAGGAAGGAGTTTACTGCCTCTGCCACCAATAAAAGTACCAGATAAAGAACCTCATTACATGTGACACAAATGGGGTGGTGTACATGTTAGAATGCAACTGTGGACTCCAGTATGTGGGGAGAACATTTAGACCTATGGGGGTCTGCATAGCTGAACACATAAACAATATTAAAAGAGGTATGACAACTCACAATATTTCTAAGCACTTTAGAACTTTCAATAATAGGGATCCTGTTCACAGCAAGGTTCCCCCTTCTCCCCCTTTACCCCCCTCCCATTTCCTACTGGCCTGCCATCTGACTTTATATAGTGTTTTTTGGCACAACATCCTTTTAAATTTGTAACCATATTATTAATCAATTACTTCATTACAGAGTAATACACATTCCCCCTCGTCTGCCGCGGGGGTTCTTTTCTGAGCCGTTGCCTAGGCCATGGACCTAATTTGGTGAGCATTTTGACACATCCCTTTTTTGACATTGACTGCATACAATATGTTTAAATTATTATATTATTTTATAGATATGTATTTTATGGTTATGTTTTTGATAGTTCATTGTATTGTATTATCCATATAGATATTCCTCCAGAAGAAGCGGTTCTTCCGCAAAACCGGTTGAGGTTTTTGGCTTTCCTCCACTACAACAGACCTCTGATGGAGCTCGGTCATTAACAACCATTGTTCTGATTGTGGGGTTTGGCTCAAATGATTTTAGTTTTGTATAGTTTAATCAACCTGTTCCTTCTAAGTAACCATTTCATGGGTATTAGTAGTACTAGCAGCTACCACCCTATGCTCACTTAGTAGAAAAGTAGACACCCCAAGGTATTTGCTAAGAGGCATGGTGAGTATTTTGCAGCTCCCATTTGTTTTTGAAAGAGAAGAAAGAAAAGGAAAAAAAAATACTTATCTTTTTTCAATTTTCAAAACTTTGTGACAAAAAGCGAGATCTGCAAAATACTCAACATGCCTCTAAGAAAGTAGCTGAGAGCAAAAAAAATATTGTAATTTTCCCAAAACTTGTGGCAAAATATAAAATATTCCATGGACTCAACAGAAAATTCCCTGGGGCGTCTACTTTCCAAAAAATGAGGCAAATTTTGTTTGGATACAGCATTGCACAATCACAAATTACAATTACAAGTTAAAGCAGCGCAGTGTCAACTTGTAAAAAGTTGGGGGCGTGGAGTGAATAGCTGCTCGTTGACACAGCTCCTCTACGCCACGGCCATCAGGGACTTTCACACCAACCAGGAGCCTCGTTTCACCACCCCGGGGGCGGGGGCAACCAGGATGACAGCCCGTAAGAGAAAGGAGGGTACACAGCCAGGGAAGATGCCCGGTTTCTTCATGCTGCTGCACCGTTACAGTGACCAAAATGGCGGCAACAGGCAGGGAGATAACACACAGCTCTATCATACAGTGCAGCGCTGATCCCAGAATGAACTCAGGCCACAACAACAACAGACCAGGGAACGGTAGCCTCTCCGCACCGCCTTCAGCTTCATCCAGCTCCGCCAAAAGCAGGCAAAAAATTAACAGTCTCCCAGGGGAAGGCCTGGAGGTAAGCCTGGATTCATCCTTGGATTCTGGATTTATCCTGGATTTATCCTTGCAAGATTCAATTTCTGACTTCCCCACAACCAATATGTCATGGACACCACTTCAAAGGACATATTGGTGTCATTATGGTCCACACTACATGGTGATATACTTGCACTGACCCAACAATTTAAATCAGAAATATCCGCAGTAAACAAGCGGGTCTCGCATGTTGAGGCAAAAATGGGAGAATTTGCTTCTACCTTTAATGACTTAGTGGATGCCCACAATAATAGAGGCAACAAATTAATGCAGATGAAAATCAAGTTGGCAGATTTAGAGGACAGATCAAGAAGAAACCACATTAAAATCAGGGGGATTCCTGAAACAGTTAAGCCCCCTGACCTGAAAAAATATTTTGTTAATGTCATGAAAGCAGTCCTTCCTGACGCACCCCTGGAAGATTACCTTATAGATCATATACATAGGCTACCGAGGCCCAAGTACATTGCCTCACATCTTCCCAGAGATACTATTGTCAGGATCTACTTTTACCACACTAAGGATCACTTCATGATGGGTACCAGGCACCGTGATACCTTTCTCCCTGAGCTGCAAGAACTGTCCTTCTTTGCTGACTTGTCAGCCTTCACAATGCAACAACGCAGACAGCTGGCCACCATTACAAAGCCCCTGAACGACCACAATATCACCTACCACTGGCTGTACCCAGCGAAGCTACTTATGACAGATGAAGGCCCAACATATCTGATTACTAATGTAAAAGAATGCCTTGGCCTCATGCGGGAATGGCAAATCATTGCCCCAGGAGCTGCAGACGAAAATAACACCCGCTCACCCATATCAACCCGTGATATTTCAGATGTTGAAACAGGCTGATCTACTTACTTACGCCCCACATACATACCTTTTCCCTGATGGTCCATTTTTTTCAGTTAACTACTTGCTTACTGGGCACTTAAACCCCCCCACCTGCCCAGAACAATTTTCAGCTTTCCGCACTCACTCTTTGAATGACAATGTCATACTGTACAACACTGTACCTAAATTATTATTTTTTATCATTTTTTACCCACAAATAGAGCTTTCTTTTGGTGGTATTTTATCAAGACTGTGGTTTTTATTTTTTGTTAAAAAAATAATAAAATACAGAATAAAAAAAATAAAAATACAAAACCGTTTCATATTTTGTTATACTATTTTGCAAATGGGTAATTTTTCTCCTTCATTGATGTATGCTGATGAGGCTGCACTGATGGGCACCGATAAAGCGGCACTGGTGGGCACTGACAGGCTGCATTGGGTGGCATTGAAGGGCATTGATAGGTAGCACTGGTGGGCACTGAGAATTGGCACTGATAGGTGGCACTGATAAGTGGCACTGATAGCTGGCACTGATAAGTGGCACTGATAGCTGGCACTGATGGGCACTGATAGGTTGCGCATTATTGCACTGGTGGGCACAGGCAGGGGGCACTGGCAGGTGGATGTGCCTTTTCCACTGGGGACCGATGTCTCTTAGGCCTCGTACATACGAGGGGATATGTCCGCTGAAAACAGTCCGATGGACCGTTTCAGCAGACATCTCCGCTCGTGTGTATGGGCTAGCGGACAGATTTGTCCACCCGACAGATTTCAAAGCATGCTTTGAAATCTATCCGGTGGGAATCTGTCCGCCCGACATGTCTGCTGGTTAGTACACTTACCAGCAGACATGTCGTCCCGCACCGCCGCCGCGCCGCCGCCGAATGGATTCGGCGCATGCGCGGAAGTGTTTTACTTCCTGGTGCGGTGACGTAGCGGTGACGTGGCGGCGTCAACGTCACCGCCGCGTCACCGCCACGTCACCGCGCTGTCCGGCGGCAGGGAATTTGATCCAATGGTGTGTACACGCCATCGGATCAAACTCCCGATCGGACATATCCGATGGAAATGGTCCGCGGACCGTTTTCATCGGATATGTCCGATCGTGTGTACGAGGCCTTACACAAAAGCCGGTGATCAGAAGGAGAAAAAGAAAAGATTACTGAGCTTTGTTTACATTACATGATCAGCTGTCATTGGCTGACAGCTGATCATGTGGTAAGGGGCCGGGACCGGCCCCTTACTCGGATCTGTGATCACCTAAGTCTCAGTGATTACAGTGTGTGCCACATGCACCCTGTAGGGGGCGCACGGAGCACGTGCAAAGGGGAAGACATCCATTGATGACCTCTTGGAAGTTCAGGTCCGCAATGTAGCCGTCATTCGGCTGTAGCGCGAATGGCAATTGGTTAAACCCCTTAAGTTGAGCGGTTGATCTACCACACAGATTCTACTTAGAATCCCAAGTTTATATATTGTTGTTCATTCTTTGACTCTAAAATAACTGTTACTTCTATAAGGTTTGTCCAACAGAGCCTACCATCTCTATATGCAAAATTGTATGGAAAAAAAACCAGGACGGCCGCACTCCAAAAAATGTTCCTTTATAATAAAACAGATCACAAAATCAACATGTCACAGCAAAAAACACAGAAAAGAACTGACACATTTCACACCAAAATACAGTGCTTATTCATAGCTGCACCCAGGGGTTGGATCCTACCTTTCAGCTTTAGCTCCTTGGGACCTCTGAGCGGTTAACTTTTTCTCTCATCTTATACTACCATCTCTATATGCTGATACAGCTGGCAACATTTCATCGTCTAATGGATACCTGCCTACTGAGACCGATTCCTCAACCTGTCCTGCGACAGGTAACTTCATACTACATCTGTACATCTCCGCTAAGAATTGTAGACTGACCTCCTCATTCATACAAAATGTCAATCAAAATCTCCTCCTTTAATGTAAAAGGCCTGAACAGTCCTCATAAGAGGCAGATGGCATGGAAAGAAGCAAACGGACTCCAAATTGATGTCATATGCTTCCAAGAGACCCATCTTATCTCCCACAGACCCCCCCCCCCCTTTTTCAGCATATTTTTCAAGCTAACGGCCCCTCAAAAAAAAGGAGAGTGGCAATAGCAATCAAGGAACCTATCCAATTCAAAAACCTGGATATCTACTTTCAGGCAATTCAGGCATAAAATGGTCGTAAACCCTTACAGACCACTTTGACCTACAGGTAAGTCTAGATTAAAGCTTACCTGTAGGTGCAAGAAATATCTCCTTAACATACAGGGTTAAGGAGATATTTCCAAGAAAGACGGCACCGATTTCTACGCCGCATGCGCCGTAGACAACGGCGCACTGAGCATGCCACTACTAACGGCATCATGCATGCATGTGCGGGAGTGATGTCATCGCTGCTCCGGCCAATCACAGCGCCGGAGTAGTGATACTCTGGAGTCACCGGGTATCATGGCTGTGATGGAGGAGGTGTCCGAGTACCGCTGTGGGGGATTTGTTTTTAGGTAAATAATTCATAATGAGCTAGTATGCTATGCATACTAGCTCATTATGCCTTTGTTTTGCAGTTCTTTTTTTTTTTTGTTTTTTGTTTTTTAGGAGAGGGTTTACTTCCTCTTTAAAGTGGATGTAAACCCCCAATTTTTTTTTTTTTTTTATGTCACAATGTAGAGAATACGATTTCCTATCATCTGTGCCCAGTCTTGCCACACATAGTTAGTCTAGCTCGGAGCAATTCTCGTTTTATTGTTCAGTGAAAATAATTGTAATTGATGGGACAGTCGCTGCAATTGATGGGGAAGTCGCTACAATTGAAGGGACAGTCGCTGCAATTGATGGGACAGTCGCTGCAATTGATGGGACAGTCGCTGCAATTGATGGGAAAGTCGCTGCAATTGATGGGAAAGTCGCTGTAATTGATAGGGCAGTCGCTGCAATTGATAGGGCAGTCCCTGCAATTCATGGGACAGTCACTGCAATTCATGGGAGAGTCGCTGCAATTCATGGGACAGTCACTGCAATTGATGAGACAGGTGCTGCAATTGATAGGACAGTTGCTGTAATTGATGGGAGAGTCGCTGCAATTGATGGGGCAGGTGCTGCAATTGATGGCGCAGGTGCTGCAATTGATGGGACAGGTGCTGCAATTGATGGGGCAGGTGCTGCAATTGATGGAACAGTCGCTGCAATTGCTGCAATTGATGGGACAGTCACTGCAATTGATGGGGCAGGTGCTGCAATTGATGGGACAGTCGCTGCAATTGATGGGACAGTCGCTGCAATTGATGAGACAGTCGTTGCAATTGATGGGACAGTCGCTGTAATTGATGGGAAAGTCGCTGCAATTGATGGGAAAGCCGCTGTAATTGATGGGACAGGGGCTGCAATTGATGGGACAGGTGCTGCAATTGATGGGACAGTCGCTGCAATTGATGGGACAGTCGCTGCAATTGATGGGACAGTCACTGTAATTGATGGGACAGTCACTGTAATTGATGGGACAGTCGCTGCAATTGATGGGACAGTCGCTGCAATTGATGGGGAAGTCGCTACAATTGAAGGGACAGTCGCTGCAATTGATGGGACAGTCGCTGCAATTGATGGGACAGTCGCTGCAATTGATGGGAAAGTCGCTGCAATTGATGGGAAAGTCGCTGTAATTGATAGGGCAGTCGCTGCAATTGATAGGGCAGTCCCTGCAATTCATGGGACAGTCACTGCAATTCATGGGAGAGTCGCTGCAATTCATGGGACAGTCACTGCAATTGATGAGACAGGTGCTGCAATTGATAGGACAGTTGCTGTAATTGATGGGAGAGTCGCTGCAATTGATGGGGCAGGTGCTGCAATTGATGGCGCAGGTGCTGCAATTGATGGGACAGGTGCTGCAATTGATGGGGCAGGTGCTGCAATTGATGGAACAGTCGCTGCAATTGCTGCAATTGATGGGACAGTCGCTGCAATTGATGGGGCAGGTGCTGCAATTGATGGGACAGTCGCTGCAATTGATGGGACAGTCGCTGCAATTGATGAGACAGTCGTTGCAATTGATGGGACAGTCGCTGTAATTGATGGGAAAGTCGCTGCAATTGATGGGAAAGCCGCTGTAATTGATGGGACAGGGGCTGCAATTGATGGGACAGGTGCTGCAATTGATGGGACAGTCGCTGCAATTGATGGGACAGTCGCTGCAATTGATGGGACAGTCACTGTAATTGATGGGACAGTCACTGTAATTGATGGGACAGTCGCTGCAATTGATGGGACAGTCGCTGCAATTGATGGGACAGTCGCTGCAATTGATGGGACAGGTGCTGCAATTGATGGGACAGTCGCTGCAATTGATGTAATTGATGTGACTGTCACTGCAATTGATGGGACAGGTGCTGTAATCGATGGGACAGTCGCTGCAATTGAAGGGACAGTCGCTGCAATTGAAGGGACAGTCGCTGCAATTGAAGGGACAGTCGCTGCAATTGATGGGGCAGGTGCTGCAATTGATGGGACATTCGCTGTAATTGATGGGACATTCGCTGTAATTGATGGGACAGTCGCTGTAATTGATGGGACAGTCGCTGTAATTGATGGGACAGTCGCTGCAATTGATGGGAAAGTCGCTGCAATTGATGGGACAGTCGCTGCAATTGATGTAATTGATGTGACAGTCGCTGCAATTGATGGGACAGGTGCTGCAATTGATGGGACAGTCGCTGCAATTGAAGGGACAGTCGCTGCAATTGAAGGGACAGTCGCTGCAATTGATGGGGCAGGTGCTGCAATTGATGGGGCAGGTGCTGCAATTGATGGGGCAGTCGCTGTAATTGATGGGACAGTCACTGCAATTGCTCTAATTGATGGGACAGTCGCTGTAATTGATGGGACAGTCGCTGCAATTGATGGGACAGGTGCTGTAATTGATGGGACAGTCGATGCAATTGATAGGACAGTCGCTGTAATTGCTGTAATTAATGGGACAGTCGCTGCAATTGAAGGGACAGTCACTGCAATTGATGGGGCAGGTGCTGCAATTGATGGGACAGTCGCTGTAATTGATGGGACAGTAGCTGTAATTGATGGGACAGTCGCTGCAATTGATGGGAAAGTCGCTGCAATTGAAGGGACAGTCGCTGCAATTGATGGGGCAGGTGCTGCAATTGATGGGGCAGGTGCTGCAATTGATGGGGCAGTCGCTGTAATTGATGGGACAGTCACTGCAATTGCTCTAATTGATGGGACAGTCACTGTAATTGATGGGACAGTCGCTGCAATTGATGGGACAGGTGCTGCAATTGATGGGACAGTCGCTGTAATTGATGGGACAGTAGCTGTAATTGATGGGACAGTCGCTGCAATTGATGGGAAAGTCGCTGCAATTGATGGGACAGTCGCTGCAATTGATGTAATTGATGTGACAGTCGCTGCAATTGATGAGACAAGTGCTGTAATTGATGGGACAGTCGCTGCAATTGAAGAGACAGTCGCTGCAATTGAAGGGACAGTCGCTGCAATTGATGGGGCAGGTGCTGCAATTGATGGGGCAGGTGCTGCAATTGATGGGGCAGTCGCTGTAATTGATGGGACAGTCACTGCAATTGCTCTAATTGATGGGACAGTCGCTGTAATTGATGGGACAGTCGCTGAAATTGATAGGACAGTCGCTGCAATTGCTGTAATTAATGGGACAGTCGCTGCAATTGATGGGACAGGTGCTCTAATTGATAGGACAGTCGCTGTAATTGATGGGACAGTCGCTGCAATTGATGGGACAGTCGTTGCAATTGATGGGACAGTCGTTGCAATTGATGGGACAGTCGTTGCAATTGATGGGACAGTCGCTGCAATTGATGGGACAGTCGCTGCAATTGATGGGACAGTCGCTGTAATTGATGGGACAGTCGCTGTAATTGATGGGACAGTCGCTGCAATTCATGGGGCAGTCCCTGCAATTGATGGGACAATCGCTGCAATTGATGGGACAGTCGCTGCAATTGATGGGACAGTCGATGCAATTGATGGGACAGTCGCTGTAATTGATGGGACAGTCGCTGCAATTGATGGGGCAGTCGCTGCAATTGATGGGGCAGTCGCTGCAATTGATGGGACAGTCGCTGCAATTGATGGAACAGTCGCTGTAATTGATGGGACAGTCGCTGTAATTGATGGGACAGTCGCTGCAATTGATGGGACAGTCGCTGCAATTGATGGGACAGTCTCTGCATTTGATGGGACAGTCGCTGCATCTGCTGTAATTGATGGGACAGTCGCTGCAATTGATGGGACAGTCGCTGCATCTGCTGTAATTGATGGGACAGTCGCTGCAATTGATGGGACAGTCGCTGCATCTGCTGTAATTGATGGGACAGTCGCTGTAATTGATGGGACAGTCGCTGCATCTGCTGTAATTGATGGGACAGTCGCTGCAATTGATGGGACAGGTGCTGTAATTGATGGGACAGTCGCGGCAATTGATGGGACAGTCGCTGCAATTGCTGTAATTGATGTGACAGTCACTGCAATTGATGGGACAGGTGCTGCAATTGATGGGACAGTCGCTGCAATTGATGGGACAGGGGCTGCAATTGATGGGACAGGTGCTGTAATTGATGGGACAGTCACTACAATTGAAGGGATAGTCGCTGCAATTGAAGGGACAGTCGCTGCAATTGATGGGGCAGGTGCTGCAATTGATGGGGCAGGTGCTGCAATTGATGGGGCAGTCGCTGTAATTGATGGGACAGTCACTGCAATTGCTCTAATTGATGGGACAGTCACTGTAATTGATGGGACAGTCGCTGCAATTGATGGGACAGGTGCTGTAATTGATGGGACAGTCGCTGCAATTGATGTAATTGATGTGACAGTCGCTGCAATTGATGGGACAGGTGCTGTAATTGATGGGACAGTCGCTGCAATTGATGGGACAGTCGCTGCAATTGATGGAACAGTCGCTGCAATTGATGGGACAGTCGCTGCAATTGATGGGACAGTCGCTGCAATTGATGGGACAGTCGCTGCAATTGATGTAATTGATGTGACAGTCGCTGCAATTGATGGGACAGGTGCTGTAATTGATGGGACAGTCACTGCAATTGAAGGGACAGTGGCTGCAATTGAAGGGACAGTCGCTGCAATTGAAGGGACAGTCGCTGCAATTGATGGGGCAGGTGCTGCAATTGATGGGGCAGGTGGTGCAATTGATGGGGCAGTCGCTGTAATTGATGGGACAGTCACTGCAATTGCTCTAATTGATGGGACAGTCGCTGTAATTGATGGGACAGTGGCTGCAATTGATGGGACAGTCGCTGCAATTGCTGTAATTAATGGGACAGTCGCTGCAATTGATGGGACAGGTGCTGTAATTGATGGGACAGTCGATGTAATTGATGGGACAGTCACTGCAATTGATGGGACAGTCGCTGCAATTGATGGGACAGTCGCTGCAATTGATGGGACAGTCGCTGCAATTGATGGGACAGTCGCTGCAATTGATGGGACAGTCGCTGCAATTGATGGGACAGGGGCTGCAATTGATGGGGGACAGGTGCTGTAATTGAAGGGACAGTCACTACAATTGAAGGGACAGTCACTGCAATTGATGGGGCAGGTGCTGCAATTGATGGGGCAGGTGCTGCAATTGATGGGGCAGTCACTGTAATTGATGGGACAGTCACTGCAATTGCTGTAATTGATGGGACAGTCGCTGTAATTGATGGGACAGTAGCTGTAATTGATGGGAAAGTCGCTGCAATTGATGGGACAGGTGCTGTAATTGATGGGACAGTCGCTGCAATTGAAGGGACAGTCGCTGCAATTGAAGGGACAGTCGCTGCAATTGATGGGGCAGGTGCTGCAATTGATGGGGCAGGTGCTGCAATTGATGGGGCAGTCGCTGTAATTGATGGGACAGTCACTGCAATTGCTCTAATTGATGGGACAGTCGCTGTAATTGATGGGACAGTCGCTGCAATTGATGGGACAGGTGCTGTAATTGATGGGACAGTCGCTGCAATTGATAGGACAGTCGCTGCAATTGCTGTAATTAATGGGACAGTCGCTGCAATTGATGGGACAGGTGCTCTAAATGATGGGACAGTCGCTGTAATTGATGGGACAGTCACTGCAATTGATGGGACAGTCGCTGCAATTGATGGGACAGTCGCTGTAATTGATGGGACAGTCGCTGTAATTGATGGGACAGTCTCTGCAATTGATGGGGCAGTCGCTGCAATTGATGGGGCAGTCGCTGCAATTGATGGGGCAGTCGCTGCAATTGATGGGACAGTCGCTGCAATTGATGGAACAGTCGCTGTAATTGATGGGACAGTCGCTGTAATTGATGGGACAGTCGCTGCAATTGATGGGACAGTCGCTGCAATTGATGGGACAGTCACTGCATTTGATGGGACAGTCGCTGCATCTGCTGTAATTGATGGGACAGTCGCTGCAATTGATGGGACAGTCGCTGCATCTGCTGTAATTGATGGGACAGTCGCTGCAATTGATGGGACAGTCGCTGCATCTGCTGTAATTGATGGGACAGTCGCTGTAATTGATGGGACAGTCGCTGCATCTGCTGTAATTGATGGGACAGTCGCTGCAATTGATGGGACAGGTGCTGTAATTGATGGGACAGTCGCGGCAATTGATGGGACAGTCGCTGCAATTGCTGTAATTGATGTGACAGTCACTGCAATTGATGGGACAGGTGCTGCAATTGATGGGACAGTCGCTGCAATTGATGGGACAGGGGCTGCAATTGATGGGGCAGGTGCTGTAATTGATGGGACAGTCACTACAATTGAAGGGATAGTCGCTGCAATTGAAGGGACAGTCGCTGCAATTGATGGGGCAGGTGCTGCAATTGATGGGGCAGTCGCTGTAATTGATGGGACAGTCACTGCAATTGCTCTAATTGATGGGACAGTCGCTGTAATTGATGGGACAGTCGCTGCAATTGATGGGACAGGTGCTGTAATTGATGGGACAGTCGCTGCAATTGATGTAATTGATGTGACAGTCGCTGCAATTGATGGGACAGGTGCTGTAATTGATGGGACAGGTGCTGCAATTGATGGGACAGGTGCTGCAATTGATGGGACAGGTGCTGCAATTGATGGGACAGGTGCTGCAATTGATGGGACAGGTGCTGCAATTGATGGGACAGGTGCTGCAATTGCTGCAATTGATGGGACAGTCGCTGCAATTGCTGCAATTGATGGGACAGTCACTGCAATTGCTGCAATTGATGGGACATTCGCTGCAGTTCATGGGACAGTCACTGCAATTTCTGTAATTGATGGGAAAGGTCCTGCAATTGATGGGGCAGTCGCTGTAATTGATGGGGCAGTCGCTGTAATTGATGGGACAGTCACTGTAATTAATGGGACAGTCACTGCAATTGATGGGAAAGGTCTTTCAATTGATTGTACAGTCGCTGTAATTGCTGTAATTGATGGGACAGGTGCTGTAATTGATGGGACAGTCAGTGCAATTGCTGTAATTGATGGGGCAGTCACCGTAATTGATGGGACAGTCGCTGTAATTGATGGGACAGGTGCTGCAATTGATGGGACAGTCGCTGCAATTGATGGGACAGTCGCTGCAATTGATGGGACAGTCGCTGCAATTGATGGGACAGGTGCTGCAATTGATGGGACAGGTGCTGCAATTGCTGTAATTGATGGGACAGGTGCTGTAATTGATGGGGCAGGTGCTGTAATTGATGGGACAGTCGCTGTAATTCATGGGACAGTCGCTGTAATAGATGGGACAGTCACTGCAATTGATGGGACAGTCGCTGTAATTGCTGTAATTGATGGGACAGGTGCTGTAATTGATGGGACAGTCACTGCAATTGCTGTAATTGATGGGGCAGTTGCTGTAATTGATGGGACAGGTGCTGCAATTGATGGGACAGGTGCTGCAATTGATGGGACAGGTGCTGCAATTGCTGTAATTGATGGGACAGTCGCTGTAATTGATGGGACAGTAGCTGTAATTGATGGGAAAGTCGCTGTAATTGATGGGACAGTCGCTGCAATTGATGGGAAAGTCGCTGCAATTGATGGGACAGTCGATGCAATTGATGTAATTGATGTGACAGTCGCTGCAATTGATGGGACAGGTGCTGTAATTGATGGGACAGTCGCTGCAATTGAAGGGACAGTCGCTGCAATTGAAGGGACAGTCGCTGCAATTGATGGGGCAGGTGCTGCAATTGATGGGGCAGGTGCTGCAATTGATGGGGCAGTCGCTGTAATTGATGGGACAGTCACTGCAATTGCTCTAATTGATGGGACAGTCGCTGTAATTGATGGGACAGGTGCTGCAATTGATGGGACAGGTGCTGCAATTGATGGGACAGGTGCTGCAATTGATGGGACAGGTGCTGCAATTGATGGGACAGGTGCTGCAATTGATGGGACAGGTGCTGCAATTGCTGCAATTGATGGGACAGTCGCTGCAATTGCTGCAATTGATGGGACAGTCACTGCAATTGCTGCAATTGATGGGACATTCGCTGCAGTTCATGGGACAGTCACTGCAATTTCTGTAATTGATGGGAAAGGTCCTGCAATTGATGGGGCAGTCGCTGTAATTGATGGGGCAGTCGCTGTAATTGATGGGACAGTCACTGTAATTAATGGGACAGTCACTGCAATTGATGGGAAAGGTCTTTCAATTGATTGTACAGTCGCTGTAATTGCTGTAATTGATGGGACAGGTGCTGTAATTGATGGGACAGTCAGTGCAATTGCTGTAATTGATGGGGCAGTCACCGTAATTGATGGGACAGTCGCTGTAATTGATGGGACAGGTGCTGCAATTGATGGGACAGTCGCTGCAATTGATGGGACAGTCGCTGCAATTGATGGGACAGTCGCTGCAATTGATGGGACAGGTGCTGCAATTGATGGGACAGGTGCTGCAATTGCTGTAATTGATGGGACAGGTGCTGTAATTGATGGGGCAGGTGCTGTAATTGATGGGACAGTCGCTGTAATTCATGGGACAGTCGCTGTAATAGATGGGACAGTCACTGCAATTGATGGGACAGTCGCTGTAATTGCTGTAATTGATGGGACAGGTGCTGTAATTGATGGGACAGTCACTGCAATTGCTGTAATTGATGGGGCAGTTGCTGTAATTGATGGGACAGGTGCTGCAATTGATGGGACAGGTGCTGCAATTGATGGGACAGGTGCTGCAATTGCTGTAATTGATGGGACAGTCGCTGTAATTGATGGGACAGTAGCTGTAATTGATGGGAAAGTCGCTGTAATTGATGGGACAGTCGCTGCAATTGATGGGAAAGTCGCTGCAATTGATGGGACAGTCGCTGCAATTGATGTAATTGATGTGACAGTCGCTGCAATTGATGGGACAGGTGCTGTAATTGATGGGACAGTCGCTGCAATTGAAGGGACAGTCGCTGCAATTGAAGGGACAGTCGCTGCAATTGATGGGGCAGGTGCTGCAATTGATGGGGCAGGTGCTGCAATTGATGGGGCAGTCGCTGTAATTGATGGGACAGTCACTGCAATTGCTCTAATTGATGGGACAGTCGCTGTAATTGATTGGACAGTCGCTGCAATTGATGGGACAGGTGCTGTAATTGATGGGACAGTCGCTGCAATTGATAGGACAGTCGCTGCAATTGCTGTAATTAATGGGACAGTCGCTGCAATTGATGGGACAGGTGCTCTAATTGATGGGACAGTCGCTGTAATTGATGGGACAGTCACTGCAATTGATGGGACAGTCGCTGCAATTGATGGGACAGTCGCTGTAATTGATGGGACAGTCTCTGCAATTGATGGGGCAGTCGCTGCAATTGATGGGGCAGTCGCTGCAATTGATGGGGCAGTCGCTGCAATTGATGGGACAGTCGCTGCAATTGATGGAACAGTCGCTGTAATTGATGGGACAGTCGCTGTAATTGATGGGACAGTCGCTGCAATTGATGGGACAGTCGCTGCAATTGATTGGACAGTCACTGCATTTGATGGGACAGTCGCTGCATCTGCTGTAATTGATGGGACAGTCGCTGCATCTGCTGTAATTGATGGGACAGTCGCTGCAATTGATGGGACAGTCGCTGCATCTGCTGTAATTGATGGGACAGTCGCTGTAATTGATGGGACAGTCGCTGCATCTGCTGTAATTGATGGGACAGTCGCTGCAATTGATGGGACAGGTGATGTAATTGATGGGACAGTCGCGGCAATTGATGGGACAGTCGCTGCAATTGCTGTAATTGATGTGACAGTCACTGCAATTGATGGGACAGGTGCTGCAATTGATGGGACAGTCGCTGCAATTGATGGGACAGGGGCTGCAATTGATGGGACAGGTGCTGTAATTGATGGGACAGTCACTACAATTGAAGGGATAGTCGCTGCAATTGAAGGGACAGTGGCTGCAATTGATGGGGCAGGTGCTGCAATTGATGGGGCAGTCGCTGTAATTGATGGGACAGTCACTGCAATTGCTCTAATTGATGGGACAGTCGCTGTAATTGATGGGACAGTCGCTGCAATTGATGGGACAGGTGCTGTAATTGATGGGACAGTCGCTGCAATTGATGTAATTGATGTGACAGTCGCTGCAATTGATGGGACAGGTGCTGTAATTGATGGGACAGTCGCTGCAATTGATGGGACAGGTGCTGCAATTGATGGGACAGGTGCTGCAATTGATGGGACAGGTGCTGCAATTGATGGGACAGGTGCTGCAATTGCTGCAATTGATGGGACAGTCGCTGCAATTGCTGCAATTGATGGGACAGTCACTGCAATTGCTGCAATTGATGGGACATTCGCTGCAGTGCATGGGACAGTCACTGCAATTTCTGTAATTGATGGGAAAGGTCCTGCAATTGATGGGGCAGTCGCTGTAATTGATGGGGCAGTCGCTGTAATTGATGGGACAGTCACTGTAATTAATGGGACAGTCACTGCAATTGATGGGACAGGTCTTTCAATTGATTGTACAGTCGCTGTAATTGCTGTAATTGATGGGACAGGTGCTGTAATTGATGGGACAGTCAGTGCAATTGCTGTAATTGATGGGGCAGTCACCGTAATTGATGGGACAGTCGCTGTAATTGATGGGACAGTCACTGTAATTAATGGGACAGTCACTGCAATTGATGGGACAGGTCTTTCAATTGATTGTACAGTCGCTGTAATTGCTGTAATTGATGGGACAGGTGCTGTAATTGATGGGACAGTCAGTGCAATTGCTGTAATTGATGGGGCAGTCACCGTAATTGATGGGACAGTCGCTGTAATTGATGGGACAGGTGCTGCAATTGATGGGACAGTCGCTGCAATTGATGGGACAGTCGCTGCAATTGATGGGACAGTCGCTGCAATTGATGGGACAGTCGCTGCAATTGATGGGACAGTCGCTGCAATTGATGGGACAGGTGCTGCAATTGATGGGACAGGTGCTGCAATTGCTGTAATTGATGGGACAGGTGCTGTGATTGATGGGGCAGGTGCTGTAATTGATGAGTCAGGTGCTGCAATTGATGGGGCAGGTGCTGTAATTGATGGGACAGTCGCTGTAATTGATGGGACAGTCGCTGTAATTGATGGGACAGTCACTGCAATTGATGGGACAGTCGCTGTAATTGCTGTAATTGATGGGACAGGTGCTGTAATTGATGGGACAGTCACTGCAATTGCTGTAATTGATGGGACAGTTGCTGTAATTGATGGGACAGGTGCTGCAATTGATGGGACATGTGCTGCAATTGATGGGACAGGTGCTGCAATTGATGGGACAGGTGCTGCAATTGATGGGACAGGTGCTGCAATTGATGGGACAGGTGCTGCAATTGATGGGACAGTCGCTGCAATTGCTGTAATTGATGGGACAGGTGCTGTAATTGATGGGGCAGTCGCTGCAATTGATGGGACAGTCGCTGCAATTGATGGGACAGTCGCTGCAATTGATGGGACAGGTGCTGCAATTGATGGGACAGGTGCTGCAATTGCTGTAATTGATGGGACAGGTGCTGTAATTGATGGGGCAGGTGCTGTAATTGATGGATCAGGTGCTGCAATTGATGGGGCAGGTGCTGTAATTGATGGGACAGTCGCTGTAATTGATGGGACAGTCGCTGTAATTGATGGGACAGTCACTGCAATTGATGGGACAGTCGCTGTAATTGCTGTAATTGATGGGACAGGTGCTGTAATTGATGGGACAGTCACTGCAATTGCTGTAATTGATGGGGCAGTTGCTGTAATTGATGGGACAGGTGCTGCAATTGATGGGACTTGTGCTGCAATTGATGGAACAGGTGCTGCAATTGATGGGACAGGTGCTGCAATTGATGGGACATGTGCTGCAATTGAAGGGACAGGTGCTGCAATTGATGGGACAGGTGCTGCAATTGATGGGACAGGTGCTGCAATTGATGGGACAGGTGCTGCAATTGATGGGACAGTCGCTGCAATTGCTGTAATTGATGGGACAGGTGCTGTAATTGATGGGGCAGTCGCTGTAATTGCTGTAATTGATGGGACAGGTGCTGCAATTGATGGGGGCAGGTGCTGTAATTGATGGGGCAGTTGCTGTAATTGATGGGACATGTGCTGCAATTGATGGGACAGTCACTGTAATTGCTGTAATTGATCGGGGCAGTTGCTGCAATTAATTGGGCCGGTGCTGCAAATGATGGGGGCAGGTGCTGCAATTGATGGGGGCATGCACTGGCTGCAAGTGATAGGGAGAGCGGCTACATTTGATGTGACACAGGGCTGCATGCAAGGAGTGACTCTGTAATTGATGGGACAGGTGCTCTAATTGATGGGAAAGTCGCTGAAATTGATGGGACAGTTGCTGTAATTGATGGGACAGTCGCTGCAATTGATGGGACAGTCGCTGCAATTGATGGGACAGGTGCTGTAATTGATGGGACAGTCGCTGCAATTGAAGGGACAGTCGCTGCAATTGAAGGGACAGTCGCTGCAATTGATGGGGCAGGTGCTGCAATTGATGGGGCAGGTGCTGCAATTGATGGGGCAGTCGCTGTAATTGATGGGACAGTCACTGCAATTGCTCTAATTGATGGGACAGTCGCTGTAATTGATGGGACAGTCACTGCAATTGATGGGACAGGTGCTGTAATTGATGGGACAGTCGCTGCAATTGATAGGACAGTCGCTGCAATTGCTGTAATTAATGGGACAGTCGCTGCAATTGATGGGACAGGTGCTCTAATTGATGGGACAGTCGCTGTAATTGATGGGACAGTCACTGCAATTGATGGGACAGTCGCTGCAATTGATGGGACAGTCGCTGTAATTGATGGGACAGTCTCTGCAATTGATGGGGCAGTCGCTGCAATTGATGGGGCAGTCGCTGCAATTGATGGGGCAGTCGCTGCATTTGATGGGGCAGTCGCTGCAATTGATGGGACAGTCGCTGCAATTGATGGAACAGTCGCTGTAATTGATGGGACAGTCGCTGTAATTGATGGGACAGTCGCTGCAATTGATGGGACAGTCGCTGCAATTGATGGGACAGTCACTGCATTTGATTGGACAGGCGCTGCATCTGCTGTAATTGATGCGACAGTCGCTGCAATTGATGGGACAGGTGCTGTAATTGATGGGACAGTCGCGGCAATTGATGGGACAGTCGCTGCAATTGCTGTAATTGATGTGACGGTCACTGCAATTGATGGGACAGGTGCTGCAATTGATGGGACAGGTGCTGCAATTGATGGGACAGTCGCTGCAATTGCTGTAATTGATGGGACAGGTGCTGTAATTGATGGGGCAGTCGCTGTAATTGCTGTAATTGATGGGACAGGTGCTGCAATTGATGGGGGCAGGTGCTGTAATTGATGGGGCAGTTGCTGTAATTGATGGGACATGTGCTGCAATTGATGGGACAGTCACTGTAATTGCTGTAATTGATCGGGGCAGTTGCTGCAATTAATTGGGCCGGTGCTGCAAATGATGGGGGCAGGTGCTGCAATTGATGGGGGCATGCACTGGCTGCAAGTGATAGGGAGAGCGGCTACATTTGATGTGACACAGGGCTGCATGCAAGGAGTGACTCTGTAATTGATGGGACAGGTGCTCTAATTGATGGGAAAGTCGCTGAAATTGATGGGACAGTCGCTGTAATTGATGGGACAGTCACTGCAATTGAAGGGATAGTCGCTGCAATTGAAGGGACAGTCGCTGCAATTGATGGGGCAGGTGCTGCAATTGATGGGGCAGTCGCTGTAATTGATGGGACAGTCACTGCAATTGCTCTAATTGATGGGACAGTCGCTGTAATTGATGGGACAGTCGCTGCAATTGATGGGACAGGTGCTGTAATTGATGGGACAGTCGCTGCAATTGATGTAATTGATGTGGCAGTCGCTGCAATTGATGGGGCAGTCGCTGCAATTGATGGGGCAGTCGCTGCAATTGATGGGACAGTCGCTGCAATTGATGGAACAGTCGCTGTAATTGATGGGACAGTCGCTGTAATTGATGGGACAGTCGTTGCAATTGATGGGACAGTCGCTGCAATTGATGGGACAGTCACTGCATTTGATTGGACAGGCGCTGCATCTGCTGTAATTAATGGGACAGTCGCTGCAATTGATGGGACAGTCGCTGCATCTGCTGTAATTGATGGGACAGTCGCTGCAATTGATGGGACAGTCGCTGCATCTGCTGTAATTGATGGGACAGTCGCTGTAATTGATGGGACAGTCGCTGCATCTGCTGTAATTGATGGGACAGTCGCTGCAATTGATGGGACAGGTGCTGTAATTGATGGGACAGTCGCGGCAATTGATGGGACAGTCGCTGCAATTGCTGTAATTGATGTGACAGTCACTGCAATTGATGGGACAGGTGCTGCAATTGATGGGACAGTCGCTGCAATTGATGGGACAGGGGCTGCAATTGATGGGACAGGTGCTGTAATTGATGGGACAGTCACTACAATTGAAGGGATAGTCGCTGCAATTGAAGGGACAGTCGCTGCAATTGATGGGGCAGGTGCTGCAATTGATGGGGCAGTCGCTGTAATTGATGGGACAGTCACTGCAATTGCTCTAATTGATGGGACAGTCGCTGTAATTGATGGGACAGTCGCTGCAATTGATGGGACAGGTGCTGTAATTGATGGGACAGTCGCTGCAATTGATGTAATTGATGTGACAGTCGCTGCAATTGATGGGACAGGTGCTGTAATTGATGGGACAGTCGCTGCAATTGATGGGACAGGTGCTGCAATTGATGGGACAGGTGCTGCAATTGATGGGACAGGTGCTGCAATTGATGGGACAGGTGCTGCAATTGATGGGACAGGTGCTGCAATTGCTGCAATTGATGGGACAGTCGCTGCAATTGCTGCAATTGATGGGACAGTCACTGCAATTGCTGCAATTGATGGGACATTCGCTGCAGTTCATGGGACAGTCACTGCAATTTCTGTAATTGATGGGAAAGGTCCTGCAATTGATGGGGCAGTCGCTGTAATTGATGGGACAGTCACTGTAATTAATGGGACAGTCACTGCAATTGATGGGACAGGTCTTTCAATTGATTGTACAGTCGCTGTAATTGCTGTAATTGATGGGACAGGTGCTGTAATTGATGGGACAGTCAGTGCAATTGCTGTAATTGATGGGGCAGTCACCGTAATTGATGGGACAGTCGCTGTAATTGATGGGACAGGTGCTGCATTTGATGGGACAGTCGCTGCAATTGATGGGACAGTCGCTGCAATTGATGGGACAGTCGCTGCAATTGATGGGACAGGTGCTGCAATTGATGGGACAGGTGCTGCAATTGCTGTAATTGATGGGACAGGTGCTGTAATTGATGGGGCAGGTGCTGTAATTGATGGGACAGTCACTACAATTGAAGGGATAGTCGCTGCAATTGAAGGGACAGTCGCTGCAATTGATGGGGCAGGTGCTGCAATTGATGGGGCAGTCGCTGTAATTGATGGGACAGTCACTGCAATTGCTCTAATTGATGGGACAGTCGCTGTAATTGATGGGACAGTCGCTGCAATTGATGGGACAGGTGCTGTAATTGATGGGACAGTCGCTGCAATTGATGTAATTGATGTGACAGTCGCTGCAATTGATGGGACAGGTGCTGTAATTGATGGGACAGTCGCTGCAATTGATGGGACAGGTGCTGCAATTGATGGGACAGGTGCTGCAATTGATGGGACAGGTGCTGCAATTGATGGGACAGGTGCTGCAATTGATGGGACAGGTGCTGCAATTGCTGCAATTGATGGGACAGTCGCTGCAATTGATGGGACAGTCACTGCAATTGCTGCAATTGATGGGACATTCGCTGCAGTTCATGGGACAGTCACTGCAATTTCTGTAATTGATGGGAAAGGTCCTGCAATTGATGGGGCAGTCGCTGTAATTGATGGGACAGTCACTGTAATTAATGGGACAGTCACTGCAATTGATGGGACAGGTCTTTCAATTGATTGTACAGTCGCTGTAATTGCTGTAATTGATGGGACAGGTGCTGTAATTGATGGGACAGTCAGTGCAATTGCTCTAATTGATGGGACAGTCGCTGTAATTGATGGGACAGTCACTGCAATTGATGGCACAGGTGCTGTAATTGATGGGACAGTCGCTGCAATTGATGTAATTGATGTGACAGTCGCTGCAATTGATGGGACAGGTGCTGTAATTGATGGGACAGTCGCTGCAATTGATGGGACAGGTGCTGCAATTGATGGGACAGGTGCTGCAATTGATGGGACAGGTGCTGCAATTGATGGGACAGGTGCTGCAATTGATGGGGCAGGTGCTGTAATTGATGGGACAGTCGCTGTAATTGATGGGACAGTCGCTGTAATTGATGGGACAGTCACTGCAATTGATGGGACAGTCGCTGTAATTGCTGTAATTGATGGGACAGGTGCTGTAATTGATGGGACAGTCACTGCAATTGCTGTAATTGATGGGGCAGTTGCTGTAATTGATGGGACAGGTGCTGCAATTGATGGGACAGGTGCTGCAATTGATGGGACAGGTGCTGCAATTGATGGGACAGGTGCTGCAATTGATGGGACAGGTGCTGCAATTGATGGGACAGGTGCTGCAATTGATGGGACAGGTGCTGCAATTGATGGGACAGTCGCTGCAATTGCTGTAATTGATGGAACAGGTGCTGTAATTGATGGGGCAGTCGCTGTAATTGCTGTAATTGATGGGACAGGTGCTGCAATTGATGGGGGCAGGTGCTGTAATTGATGGGGCAGTTGCTGTAATTGATGGGACATGTGCTGCAATTGATGGGACAGTCACTGTAATTGCTGTAATTGATCGGGGCAGTTGCTGCAATTAATTGGGCCGGTGCTGCAAATGATGGGGGCAGGTGCTGCAATTGATGGGGGCATGCACTGGCTGCAAGTGATAGGGAGAGCGGCTACATTTGATGTGACACAGGGCTGCATGCAAGGAGGGACTCTGTAATTGATGGGACAGGTGCTCTAATTGATGAGAAAGTCGCTGAAATTGATGGGACAGTTGCTGTAATTGATGGGACAGTCGCTGCAATTGATGGGACAGTCGCTGCAATTGATGGGACAGTCGCTGCAATTGATGGGACAGTCGCTGCAATTGATGGGACAGGTGCTGCAATTGATGGGACAGTCACTGCAATTGATGGGACAGTCACTGCAATTGATGGGACAGGTGCTGCAATTGATGCAATTGATGGGACAGGTGCTGCAATTGATGGGACAGTCGCTGCAATTGCTGCAATTGATGGGACAGTCGCTGTAATTGATGGGACAGTCACTGCAGTTTCTGTAATTGATGGTAAAGGTCCTGAAATTGATGGGACAGGTGCTGCAATTGATGGGGCAGTCTCTGCAATTGATGGGGCAGTCGCTGTAATTGATGGGGCAGTCGCTGTAATTGATGGGGCAGTCACTGTAATTGATAGGAGAGTCACTGCAATTGCTGTAATTGATGGGACAGTCGCTGTAATAAATGGGACAGTCACTGCAATTGAAGGGACAGGTCCTTCAATTGATTGGACAGTCGCTGTAATTGCTGTAATTGATGGGACAGGTGCTGTAATTGATGGGACAGTCACTGCAATTGCTGTAATTGATGGGACAGGTGCTGTAATTGATGGGACAGGTGCTGCAATTGATGGGACAGGTGCTGCAATTGATGGGACAGGTGCTGCAATTGATGGGACAGGTGCTGCAATTGATGGGACAGGTGCTGCAATTGATGGGACAGTCACTGCAATTGCTGTAATTGATCGGACAGGTGCTGTAATTGATGGGACAGTCACTGTAATTGCTGTAATTGATAGGACAGGTGCTGCAATTGATGGGGGCAGGTGCTGTAATTGATGGGGCAGTCACTGTAATTGATGGGGCAGTTGCTGTAATTGCTGTAATTGATGGGACAGGTGCTGCAATTGATGGGACAGTCACTGTAATTTCTGTAATTGATGGGGGGAGTTGCTGCAATTAATTGGGCAGGTGCTGCAAATGATGGGGGCAGGTGCTGCAAATGATGGGGGCAGGTGCTGCAATTGATGGGGCAGGTGCTGCAATTGATGGGGGCAGGCACTGGCTGCAAGTGATAGGGAGAGCGGCTACATTTGATTAGACACAGGGCTGCATGCAAGGAGGGACTCTGTAATTGATGGGACAGGTGCTCTAATTGATGGGAAAGTCGCTGTAATTGATGGTAAAGTCGCTGTAATTGATGGGACAGTCACTGCAATTGCTGTAATAGATGGGACAGTCGCTGCAATTGCTGTAATAGATGGGACAGTCACTGCAATTTCTGTAATTGATGGTAAAGGTCCTGCAATTGATGGGACAGTCACTGCAATTGCTGTAATTGATGGTAAAGGTCCTGCAATTGATGGGACAGTCACTGCAATTGCTGTAATTGATGGGACAGGTGCTGTAATTGATGAGACAGGTGCTGTAATTGATGGGACAGGTGCTGCAATTGATGGGGCAGTCGCTGTAATTGATGGGGCAGTCGCTGTAATTGATGGGAGAGTCACTGCAATTGCTGTAATTGATGGGACAGTCGCTGTAATTAATGGGACAGTCACTGCAATTAATGGGACAGGTCCTTCAATTGATTGGACAGTCGCTGTAATTGCTGTAATGGATGGGACAGGTGCTGTAATTTGATGGGACAGTCACTGCAATTGCTGTAATTGATGGGGCAGTCACTGTAATTGATAGGACAGTCGCTGTAATTGCTGTAATTGATGGGACAGGTGCTGCAATTGATGGGACAGGTGCTGCAATTGATGGGACAGGTGCTGCAATTGATGAGACAGGTGCTGCAATTGATGGGACAGTTGCTGCAATTGCTGTAATTGATGTGACAGGTGCTGTAATTGATGGGACAGGTGCTGTAATTGATGGGACAGGTGCTGTAATTGATGGGACAGTCACTGCAATTGCTGTAATTGATGGGACAGTTGCTGTAATTGATAAGACAGTCGCTGTAATTGCTGTAATTGATGGGACAGGTGCTGCAAATGATGGGGGCAGGTGCTGTAATTGATGGGACAGTCGCTGCAATTGATGGGACAGGTGCTGTAATTGATGGGACAGTCGCTGCAATTGATAGGACAGTCGCTGCAATTGCTGTAATTAATGGGACAGTCGCTGCAATTGATGGGACAGGTGCTCTAATTGATGGGACAGTCGCTGTAATTGATGGGACAGTCACTGCAATTGATGGGACAGTCGCTGCAATTGATGGGACAGTCGCTGTAATTGATGGGACAGTCTCTGCAATTGATGGGGCAGTCGCTGCAATTGATGGGGCAGTCGCTGCAATTGATGGGGCAGTCGCTGCATTTGATGGGGCAGTCGCTGCAATTGATGGGACAGTCGCTGCAATTGATGGAACAGTCGCTGTAATTGATGGGACAGTCGCTGTAATTGATGGGACAGTCGCTGCAATTGATGGGACAGTCGCTGCAATTGATGGGACAGTCACTGCATTTGATTGGACAGGCGCTGCATCTGCTGTAATTGATGGGACAGTCGCTGCAATTGATGGGACAGGTGCTGTAATTGATGGGACAGTCGCGGCAATTGATGGGACAGTCGCTGCAATTGCTGTAATTGATGTGACGGTCACTGCAATTGATGGGACAGGTGCTGCAATTGATGGGACAGGTGCTGCAATTGATGGGACAGTCGCTGCAATTGCTGCAATTGATGGGACAGTCGCTGTAATTGATGGGACAGTCACTGCAGTTTCTGTAATTGATGGTAAAGGTCCTGAAATTGATGGGACAGGTGCTGCAATTGATGGGGCAGTCTCTGCAATTGATGGGGCAGTCGCTGTAATTGATGGGGCAGTCGCTGTAATTGATGGGGCAGTCACTGTAATTGATAGGAGAGTCACTGCAATTGCTGTAATTGATGGGACAGTCGCTGTAATAAATGGGACAGTCACTGCAATTGAAGGGACAGGTCCTTCAATTGATTGGACAGTCGCTGTAATTGCTGTAATTGATGGGACAGGTGCTGTAATTGATGGGACAGTCACTGCAATTGCTGTAATTGATGGGACAGGTGCTGTAATTGATGGGACAGGTGCTGCAATTGATGGGACAGGTGCTGCAATTGATGGGACAGGTGCTGCAATTGATGGGACAGGTGCTGCAATTGATGGGACAGTCACTGCAATTGCTGTAATTGATCGGACAGGTGCTGTAATTGATGGGACAGTCACTGTAATTGCTGTAATTGATAGGACAGGTGCTGCAATTGATGGGGGCAGGTGCTGTAATTGATGGGGCAGTCACTGTAATTGATGGGGCAGTTGCTGTAATTGCTGTAATTGATGGGACAGGTGCTGCAATTGATGGGACAGTCACTGTAATTTCTGTAATTGATGGGGGGAGTTGCTGCAATTAATTGGGCAGGTGCTGCAAATGATGGGGGCAGGTGCTGCAAATGATGGGGGCAGGTGCTGCAATTGATGGGGCAGGTGCTGCAATTGATGGGGGCAGGCACTGGCTGCAAGTGATAGGGAGAGCGGCTACATTTGATGTGACACAGGGCTGCATGCAAGGAGGGACTCTGTAATTGATGGGACAGGTGCTCTAATTGATGGGAAAGTCGCTGTAATTGATGGTAAAGTCGCTGTAATTGATGGGACAGTCACTGCAATTGCTGTAATAGATGGGACAGTCGCTGCAATTGCTGTAATAGATGGGACAGTCACTGCAATTTCTGTAATTGATGGTAAAGGTCCTGCAATTGATGGGACAGTCACTGCAATTGCTGTAATTGATGGTAAAGGTCCTGCAATTGATGGGACAGTCACTGCAATTGCTGTAATTGATGGGACAGGTGCTGTAATTGATGAGACAGGTGCTGTAATTGATGGGACAGGTGCTGCAATTGATGGGGCAGTCGCTGTAATTGATGGGGCAGTCGCTGTAATTGATGGGAGAGTCACTGCAATTGCTGTAATTGATGGGACAGTCGCTGTAATTAATGGGACAGTCACTGCAATTAATGGGACAGGTCCTTCAATTGATTGGACAGTCGCTGTAATTGCTGTAATGGATGGGACAGGTGCTGTAATTTGATGGGACAGTCACTGCAATTGCTGTAATTGATGGGGCAGTCACTGTAATTGATAGGACAGTCGCTGTAATTGCTGTAATTGATGGGACAGGTGCTGCAATTGATGGGACAGGTGCTGCAATTGATGAGACAGGTGCTGCAATTGATGGGACAGTTGCTGCAATTGCTGTAATTGATGGGACAGGTGCTGTAATTGATGGGACAGGTGCTGTAATTGATGGGACAGTCACTGCAATTGCTGTAATTGATGGGACAGTTGCTGTAATTGATAAGACAGTCGCTGTAATTGCTGTAATTGATGGGACAGGTGCTGCAAATGATGGGGGCAGGTGCTGTAATTGATGGGACAGTCGCTGCAATTGATGGGACAGGTGCTGTAATTGATGGGACAGTCGCTGCAATTGATAGGACAGTCGCTGCAATTGCTGTAATTAATGGGACAGTCGCTGCAATTGATGGGACAGGTGCTCTAATTGATGGGACAGTCGCTGTAATTGATGGGACAGTCACTGCAATTGATGGGACAGTCGCTGCAATTGATGGGACAGTCGCTGTAATTGATGGGACAGTCTCTGCAATTGATGGGGCAGTCGCTGCAATTGATGGGGCAGTCGCTGCAATTGATGGGGCAGTCGCTGCATTTGATGGGGCAGTCGCTGCAATTGATGGGACAGTCGCTGCAATTGATGGAACAGTCGCTGTAATTGATGGGACAGTCGCTGTAATTGATGGGACAGTCGCTGCAATTGATGGGACAGTCGCTGCAATTGATGGGACAGTCACTGCATTTGATTGGACAGGCGCTGCATCTGCTGTAATTGATGGGACAGTCGCTGCAATTGATGGGACAGGTGCTGTAATTGATGGGACAGTCGCGGCAATTGATGGGACAGTCGCTGCAATTGCTGTAATTGATGTGACGGTCACTGCAATTGATGGGACAGGTGCTGCAATTGATGGGACAGGTGCTGCAATTGATGGGACAGTCGCTGCAATTGCTGTAATTGATGGGACAGGTGCTGTAATTGATGGGGCAGTCGCTGTAATTGCTGTAATTGATGGGACAGGTGCTGCAATTGATGGGGGCAGGTGCTGTAATTGATGGGGCAGTTGCTGTAATTGATGGGACATGTGCTGCAATTGATGGGACAGTCACTGTAATTGCTGTAATTGATCGGGGCAGTTGCTGCAATTAATTGGGCCGGTGCTGCAAATGATGGGGGCAGGTGCTGCAATTGATGGGGGCATGCACTGGCTGCAAGTGATAGGGAGAGCGGCTACATTTGATGTGACACAGGGCTGCATGCAAGGAGTGACTCTGTAATTGATGGGACAGGTGCTCTAATTGATGGGAAAGTCGCTGAAATTGATGGGACAGTCGCTGTAATTGATGGGACAGTCACTGCAATTGATGGGACAGGTGCTGTAATTGATGGGACAGTCACTACAATTGAAGGGATAGTCGCTGCAATTGAAGGGACAGTCGCTGCAATTGATGGGGCAGGTGCTGCAATTGATGGGGCAGTCGCTGTAATTGATGGGACAGTCACTGCAATTGCTCTAATTGATGGGACAGTCGCTGTAATTGATGGGACAGTCGCTGCAATTGATGGGACAGGTGCTGTAATTGATGGGACAGTCGCTGCAATTGATGTAATTGATGTGGCAGTCGCTGCAATTGATGGGGCAGTCGCTGCAATTGATGGGGCAGTCGCTGCAATTGATGGGACAGTCGCTGCAATTGATGGAACAGTCGCTGTAATTGATGGGACAGTCGCTGTAATTGATGGGACAGTCGCTGCAATTGATGGGACAGTCGCTGCAATTGATGGGACAGTCACTGCATTTGATTGGACAGGCGCTGCATCTGCTGTAATTAATGGGACAGTCGCTGCAATTGATGGGACAGTCGCTGCATCTGCTGTAATTGATGGGACAGTCGCTGCAATTGATGGGACAGTCGCTGCATCTGCTGTAATTGATGGGACAGTCGCTGTAATTGATGGGACAGTCGCTGCATCTGCTGTAATTGATGGGACAGTCGCTGCAATTGATGGGACAGGTGCTGTAATTGATGGGACAGTCGCGGCAATTGATGGGACAGTCGCTGCAATTGCTGTAATTGATGTGACAGTCACTGCAATTGATGGGACAGGTGCTGCAATTGATGGGACAGTCGCTGCAATTGATGGGACAGGGGCTGCAATTGATGGGACAGGTGCTGTAATTGATGGGACAGTCACTACAATTGAAGGGATAGTCGCTGCAATTGAAGGGACAGTCGCTGCAATTGATGGGGCAGGTGCTGCAATTGATGGGGCAGTCGCTGTAATTGATGGGACAGTCACTGCAATTGCTCTAATTGATGGGACAGTCGCTGTAATTGATGGGACAGTCGCTGCAATTGATGGGACAGGTGCTGTAATTGATGGGACAGTCGCTGCAATTGATGTAATTGATGTGACAGTCGCTGCAATTGATGGGACAGGTGCTGTAATTGATGGGACAGTCGCTGCAATTGATGGGACAGGTGCTGCAATTGATGGGACAGGTGCTGCAATTGATGGGACAGGTGCTGCAATTGATGGGACAGGTGCTGCAATTGATGGGACAGGTGCTGCAATTGCTGCAATTGATGGGACAGTCGCTGCAATTGCTGCAATTGATGGGACAGTCACTGCAATTGCTGCAATTGATGGGACATTCGCTGCAGTTCATGGGACAGTCACTGCAATTTCTGTAATTGATGGGAAAGGTCCTGCAATTGATGGGGCAGTCGCTGTAATTGATGGGACAGTCACTGTAATTAATGGGACAGTCACTGCAATTGATGGGACAGGTCTTTCAATTGATTGTACAGTCGCTGTAATTGCTGTAATTGATGGGACAGGTGCTGTAATTGATGGGACAGTCAGTGCAATTGCTGTAATTGATGGGGCAGTCACCGTAATTGATGGGACAGTCGCTGTAATTGATGGGACAGGTGCTGCATTTGATGGGACAGTCGCTGCAATTGATGGGACAGTCGCTGCAATTGATGGGACAGTCGCTGCAATTGATGGGACAGGTGCTGCAATTGATGGGACAGGTGCTGCAATTGCTGTAATTGATGGGACAGGTGCTGTAATTGATGGGGCAGGTGCTGTAATTGATGGGACAGTCACTACAATTGAAGGGATAGTCGCTGCAATTGAAGGGACAGTCGCTGCAATTGATGGGGCAGGTGCTGCAATTGATGGGGCAGTCGCTGTAATTGATGGGACAGTCACTGCAATTGCTCTAATTGATGGGACAGTCGCTGTAATTGATGGGACAGTCGCTGCAATTGATGGGACAGGTGCTGTAATTGATGGGACAGTCGCTGCAATTGATGTAATTGATGTGACAGTCGCTGCAATTGATGGGACAGGTGCTGTAATTGATGGGACAGTCGCTGCAATTGATGGGACAGGTGCTGCAATTGATGGGACAGGTGCTGCAATTGATGGGACAGGTGCTGCAATTGATGGGACAGGTGCTGCAATTGATGGGACAGGTGCTGCAATTGCTGCAATTGATGGGACAGTCGCTGCAATTGCTGCAATTGATGGGACAGTCACTGCAATTGCTGCAATTGATGGGACATTCGCTGCAGTTCATGGGACAGTCACTGCAATTTCTGTAATTGATGGGAAAGGTCCTGCAATTGATGGGGCAGTCGCTGTAATTGATGGGACAGTCACTGTAATTAATGGGACAGTCACTGCAATTGATGGGACAGGTCTTTCAATTGATTGTACAGTCGCTGTAATTGCTGTAATTGATGGGACAGGTGCTGTAATTGATGGGACAGTCAGTGCAATTGCTCTAATTGATGGGACAGTCGCTGTAATTGATGGGACAGTCACTGCAATTGATGGCACAGGTGCTGTAATTGATGGGACAGTCGCTGCAATTGATGTAATTGATGTGACAGTCGCTGCAATTGATGGGACAGGTGCTGTAATTGATGGGACAGTCGCTGCAATTGATGGGACAGGTGCTGCAATTGATGGGACAGGTGCTGCAATTGATGGGACAGGTGCTGCAATTGATGGGACAGGTGCTGCAATTGATGGGGCAGGTGCTGTAATTGATGGGACAGTCGCTGTAATTGATGGGACAGTCGCTGTAATTGATGGGACAGTCACTGCAATTGATGGGACAGTCGCTGTAATTGCTGTAATTGATGGGACAGGTGCTGTAATTGATGGGACAGTCACTGCAATTGCTGTAATTGATGGGGCAGTTGCTGTAATTGATGGGACAGGTGCTGCAATTGATGGGACAGGTGCTGCAATTGATGGGACAGGTGCTGCAATTGATGGGACAGGTGCTGCAATTGATGGGACAGGTGCTGCAATTGATGGGACAGGTGCTGCAATTGATGGGACAGTCGCTGCAATTGCTGTAATTGATGGAACAGGTGCTGTAATTGATGGGGCAGTCGCTGTAATTGCTGTAATTGATGGGACAGGTGCTGCAATTGATGGGGGCAGGTGCTGTAATTGATGGGGCAGTTGCTGTAATTGATGGGACATGTGCTGCAATTGATGGGACAGTCACTGTAATTGCTGTAATTGATCGGGGCAGTTGCTGCAATTAATTGGGCCGGTGCTGCAAATGATGGGGGCAGGTGCTGCAATTGATGGGGGCATGCACTGGCTGCAAGTGATAGGGAGAGCGGCTACATTTGATGTGACACAGGGCTGCATGCAAGGAGGGACTCTGTAATTGATGGGACAGGTGCTCTAATTGATGAGAAAGTCGCTGCAATTGATGGGACAGTTGCTGTAATTGATGGGACAGTCGCTGCAATTGATAGGACAGTCGCTGCAATTGATGGGACAGTCGCTGCAATTGATGGGACAGTCGCTGCAATTGATGGGACAGGTGCTGCAATTGATGGGACAGTCACTGCAATTGATGGGACAGTCACTGCAATTGATGGGACAGTCACTGCAATTGATGGGACAGGTGCTGCAATTGATGCAATTGATGGGACAGGTGCTGCAATTGATGGGACAGTCGCTGCAATTGCTGCAATTGATGGGACAGTCGCTGTAATTGATGGGACAGTCACTGCAGTTTCTGTAATTGATGGTAAAGGTCCTGAAATTGATGGGACAGGTGCTGCAATTGATGGGGCAGTCTCTGCAATTGATGGGGCAGTCGCTGTAATTGATGGGGCAGTCGCTGTAATTGATGGGGCAGTCACTGTAATTGATAGGAGAGTCACTGCAATTGCTGTAATTGATGGGACAGTCGCTGTAATAAATGGGACAGTCACTGCAATTGAAGGGACAGGTCCTTCAATTGATTGGACAGTCGCTGTAATTGCTGTAATTGATGGGACAGGTGCTGTAATTGATGGGACAGTCACTGCAATTGCTGTAATTGATGGGACAGGTGCTGTAATTGATGGGACAGGTGCTGCAATTGATGGGACAGGTGCTGCAATTGATGGGACAGGTGCTGCAATTGATGGGACAGGTGCTGCAATTGATGGGACAGTCACTGCAATTGATGGGACAGTCACTGCAATTGCTGTAATTGATCGGACAGGTGCTGTAATTGATGGGACAGTCACTGTAATTGCTGTAATTGATAGGACAGGTGCTGCAATTGATGGGGGCAGGTGCTGTAATTGATGGGGCAGTCACTGTAATTGATGGGGCAGTCACTGTAATTGATGGGGCAGTTGCTGTAATTGCTGTAATTGATGGGACAGGTGCTGCAATTGATGGGACAGTCACTGTAATTTCTGTAATTGATGGGGGAGTTGCTGCAATTAATTGGGCAGGTGCTGCAAATGATGGGGGCAGGTGCTGCAAATGATGGGGGCAGGTGCTGCAATTGATGGGGCAGGTGCTGCAATTGATGGGGGCAGGCACTGGCTGCAAGTGATAGGGAGAGCGGCTACATTTGATGTGACACAGGGCTGCATGCAAGGAGGGACTCTGTAATTGATGGGACAGGTGCTCTAATTGATGGGAAAGTCGCTGTAATTGATGGTAAAGTCGCTGTAATTGATGGGACAGTCACTGCAATTGCTGTAATAGATGGGACAGTCGCTGCAATTGCTGTAATAGATGGGACAGTCACTGCAATTTCTGTAATTGATGGTAAAGGTCCTGCAATTGATGGGACAGTCACTGCAATTGCTGTAATTGATGGTAAAGGTCCTGCAATTGATGGGACAGTCACTGCAATTGCTGTAATTGATGGGACAGGTGCTGTAATTGATGGGACCGGTGCTGTAATTGATGGGACAGGTGCTGCAATTGATGGGGCAGTCACTGTAATTGATGGGGCAGTCGCTGTAATTGATGGGGCAGTCGCTGTAATTGATGGGAGAGTCACTGCAATTGCTGTAATTGATGGGACAGTCGCTGTAATTAATGGGACAGTCACTGCAATTAATGGGACAGGTCCTTCAATTGATTGGACAGTCGCTGTAATTGCTGTAATGGATGGGACAGGTGCTGTAATTTGATGGGACAGTCACTGCAATTGCTGTAATTGATGGGACAGTCGCTGTAATTAATGGGACAGTCACTGCAATTAATGGGACAGGTCCTTCAATTGATTGGACAGTCGCTGTAATTGCTGTAATTGATGGGACAGGTGCTGCAATTGATGGGACAGGTGCTGCAATTGATGGGACAGGTGCTGCAATTGATGAGACAGGTGCTGCAATTGATGGGACAGTTGCTGCAATTGCTGTAATTGATGGGACAGGTGCTGTAATTGATGGGACAGGTGCTGTAATTGATGGGACAGGTGCTGTAATTGATGGGACAGTCACTGCAATTGCTGTAATTGATGGGACAGTTGCTGTAATTGATAAGACAGTCGCTGTAATTGCTGGGACAGGTGCTGCAAATGATGGGGGCAGGTGCTGTAATTGATGGGGCAGTCGCTGTAATCGATGGGTGTAGTTGCTGTAATTGTTGTAATTGATGGGACAGGTGCTGCAATTGATGGGACAGTCACTGTAATTGCTGTAATTGATGGGGGCAGTTGCTGCAAATGATGGGGGCAGGTGCTGCAATTGATGGGGGCAGGTGCTGCAATTGATGGGGGCAGGTGCTGCAATTGATGGGGGCAGGCACTGGCTGCAAGTGATAGGGAGAGCGGCTACATTTGATGTGACACAGGGCTGCATGCAAGGAGGGACTTCGCTGGGGACACGTGATGCCATCTGGTGGCAGGCGACCTACATTATGGTGAGTTGAATGGTTTCATTTTATATTACAATGTAATAATAGAAATAATGCACTTCAATCATCCTGACACCATAACAACAATGGTGCCGGTGATCTGCCAGTCTGGTTCCACCTATCTGTTTTGTTCCAGCTGAGTACGCCCATCCGACGGAAACTGCCGAGCGCGAACAGCTGTGTGTTAGCTGCCAGATGCGCTCGCTCCCGATCGTGCGGATGGCAGGTAATGCACGCTGCCGCTCGGCAGAAAGGGGAGGAATGAGGGGAGGAATGTATTTTTTTTTTTTATAGCTAACTAATCTGTTAAACAGCCGCCGTGGCCGAGAGCATAGACAACTGACGATCAGCTGTTGCGTTCGGCTATTTCCGTAGACTATTACTGCGCATGCGCAATTGGTAACTGCGCATGCGCAGTTAGTTCTGGAACAAATCTCATAGTGGAACAAGGCTGACAAGTCACCGGGATGATTGAAGTATCTTTATCTGCTGATTGATAAACTTACTAGAATTCACATATTGCTGTTGTTGTGTAGAATCTGGGCCTGCTGTCCTTCTCTCTCTCCCTCCGACCCTCGTTCATCTCAGATGCTAACCACACCACCTTAGAGCTACACCCACGATTTCAATGAAACCACACCCATTTCCACCAAGTGGAAGGGTCAAAAAGGAAGGGCGGGGTCTGGCGCCCCCCATCCTAAAACTTCACCAGCCGCCACTGTTGTGTGGTAAGGGGTTTCCATTGCCTTTACCCCGATAAGCCTGTTCCCATTGGACCTGGAGGACCCTCTTTTGGAAGGAAAAGTGAAGGTAATATTATGAGCACCCATTAGAACTTTTCTTGTCTGCTGCAAGACAGTCTTAAGCACTGTATGCTTGGCATCCCAGTACCCATTTAACACATGAAATATCTATCTTTAAGGGTTTCTGTAGATTGTCATGCTCCTAGGAATATAGCAGTGCTATTTGAGACTTGGGGCATAGTTTGAGATACCGGTAGGCATAACAGCCCTAAAAGAAAGGTGGCTGCTATAGGTTCACACCCTGTTTATTTTGCAGAACAGGATGTGAACCACCCATATTGACTATATGTGCATTATGTTATTCCCTGTGTTGAACTTAACCAAGTCAGAGCGCACATTGATTTATGGTGCTTGTGTGTCAAAGAAACAAATGAAAAGGTATCTGGGAAAATAAATGCTGCTGTAGTTAGGGGGGAATGCTTATTACAAGGTTAATATAAAACAAATGCTACTAACGAAAAGAGAGAATGAGACTCATACTATTGTTTGTAGCTTATCTGAGTGTTCCAATCATATGAAGTAAATGCACACACATAATTAATATTACTAGCAATAACAAATACAAACCAGAACAGCTAGATAACTGTATTTAAGAAAGGATTGCACTACATTTCACATGGTGAGGCCTGCAATGTTGCAGTAGTGACCACACCAAAAAGATAATAATTCCTAACCTTTACCTTCTCCACTGCTATTTTGTCTTTCATTATTTTCTTAAAAGCCACTTAACCACTTAAGGACCGCCTCCTGCACATATACGTCGGCAGAATGGCACGGCTGGGCACAAGCACGTACAGGTATGTCCTCTTTAAGTGCCCAGCCATGGGTCACGGGACCCGAATGCCGCTGGAGTCCCGTAATCGGTCCCCGGAGCTGAAGAAGAGGGAGAGCTGTGTGTAAACACAGCTTCCCCGTTCTTCACTGTGGCGCCGTCCTTGATCGTGTGTTCCCTTATATAGGGAACCACAATTAATGACGTCAAACCTACAGCCACACCCCCCTGCAGTTAGAAACAGAGATGAGGTCACACATGACCAGGGCCGCCATCAGGAATTTTGGGGCCCCTTACACAGCTTCAGGCATGGGCCCCCTGGAGCAGAGAACCGGGGGGGGGGGGGTGGCGCATGAAATTGAGAACCGGGGGGGGGGGGCTGCTGCCGCGAATTGAGAAGAAATAAAGAAAAATATATATAAAAAATGGGGGTAGCCATCCGGGGCCCTGGGGACCTCTGTGCCCTTTGACAAAAAGAAAAAAAGAGAGAATATATATATGTATATATATATATATATATATATATATTATATATATATATATACATTTTTTTTAAAAGGGTGGTTGCCAAATGGGGCCCCGGGGACCTTAATTTTTTTTTTATAAAAGGAAATTACAAAAAAAGAAACCTCTGGGCCCTTTAAAAAAAAAGAAATAAAAAAATATATATATAAAAAAGAAATAAACATTTATATATAAAAAAAAACAAGGGGGTTGCCTTCCAGGGCCCCTGGGGACCTCTGGGCCCTTTAATAAAAAATAAAAATATAAAAAATATATATGAACAAAAATAAAAAATACAATTATAAAAAAGGGGGTTTGACACATGGGGCCCTGGGGACCTCTGAGCCCTTTAATAAAAATACATCTATATATTAAAAAAAAGAAATAAAATAATATAAAAAAGTAAAACAAATTATAAAAAAGGATTGTCATCCGGGGGCCCTGGGGACCTCTGGGCCCTTTAATAATAATAATATTATATATATATATATATATATATATATATATATATATATATATATATATATATATATATATATATATATATATAAAAATAAAAGAAATAAAAAAATATATAAAAAATATATTTTTTTTTATAAAAAAGGGGGGTTGTCATCTTGGGCCCTGGGGATCTCCAGGTCCCTGTGGACCTCCAGACCTCTAAAAAAATAAAAGAAAAAAAATTGTCCCTTTTAATAAAAAATAGAAAAATATATTAAAAAAATATATTTTTTTTATAAAAAAATAAATAAAAAAGAGGGGGTTGCCACCTGGGGCCCTGGTGGCCTACGGGCCCCTAGACCCCTAAAAAATATGGGCCATTTAATAAAAAAAAAAAAAAAAAAAAAATATTAAAAAATATATTTTTTTTTATAGAAAATAAATAAAAAAAAGGGGGGTTGCCATCCGGTGCCCTGGGGGCCTCCGGGCCCCTGTGGAAACTCCGGACCTCTAAAAAAATAAAATAAAAAAATTGTCCCTTTAATAAAAAATAAAAGAAAAATATATTAAAATATATTTTTTTATAAAGAAATATATTTTTTTATAAAAAAAAGAAAAAAAAGGGCTTGCCATCTGAGGCCCTGGTGGCCTCCGGGCCCCTGGGGACCTCCGGACGTCTAAAAAAAAAAGAAAAGAAAAAAAATTGGCCCTTTAATAAAAAATAAAATAAAAATATATTAAAAAAATATATTTTTTTTATAAAAAAAAATATATTTTTTTATAAAAAAAATATATTTTTCTATAAAGAAAAAGGGCTTGCCATCTGAGGCCCTTGGTGGCCTCCGGGCCCCTTGGGACCTTCGGACCCCTTACAGGTGTAATGCCTGTTTTTAGGGTGCTTCCCATCCGGGCCCCTGGGGACCCCCGGGCCCCTTACAGGTGTAATGCCTGTACCCCCCTGATGGCGGCCCTGCACATGACCCCTTCAGCGCCCCCTTGTGGTTAACTCCCAAACTGCAATTGTCATTTTCACAGTAAACAATGCATTTTTAATGCATTTTTTTGCTGTGAAAATGACAATAGTACCAAAAATGTGTCAAAAAGTGTCCGCCATTATGTCGCAGTCATGAAAAAAAAAACGCGGATTGCCGCCATTAGTAGTAAAAAAAAAGGGATTTTTAAATACAGCTTACCTGTAAAATCCTTTTCTTGGAGTACATCACGGGACACAGAGCGGCATATTCATTACTATATGGGTTATATGGAGTACCTTCAGGTGTGGACACTGGCAATCTCAAACAGGAAGTCCCCTCCCTATATAACCCCCTCCCCTAGAGGGAGTCCCTCAGTTTTGTAGCAAGCAGTATGCCTCCCAAAATGGTCACCCAAAAGAGGGGTGGGAGCTCTGTGTCCCGTGATGTACTCCAAGAAAAGGATTTTACAGGTAAGCTGTATTTAAAAATCCCTTTTTCTTTCTCGTACATCACGGGACACAGAGCGGCATATTCATTACTATATGGGATGTCCGAAAGCAATGCTTTAATGAGGGGAGGGAGACATCTTCCAAAGAAGGATTTAATTTTAGAGGTATACTCCGATACCAGTAAATCCAACTTAAACGAGAAATGTAAATCTCAAATCAAATCAAGGGAGCCCCCTCAGATCCTGAGGAGCTTGAATCGCGGCCTGTAGTACTGCCTGCCCAAAGGCTGTATCCGCATTCCTTCTTACGTCCACTTGATAACATTTTGTAAACGTGTGGACTGATGACTACGTTGCTGCCTTGCATATTCGAGCCATAGAGATCTGATGATGTGCTGCCCAGGAGGTGCCCCTGGCCCTGGTAGAATGGGCCTTTACCGACAAAGGAGGAGGCTCCTCTTTAAACCGCAGGCCCGAACAATTAATTGTTTAATCCATCTTGCGATGGTGGATCAAGCGGCCGCCTGACCCATCTTGGGCCCTTCCGGTAAAACGAACACCACATCTGTTTTCCGAACCTTCTCTGTAGCTTTAAGATAGGCCCTTACGGCCCTGACAATATCCAACGTATGCAGCAACCCCTCTTTTCTAGAGGTGGGTTTTGGAAGAAGGATGGAAGTACCACATCCTGGTTCAGGTGGAAACTGGATATAACCTTTGGTAGAAAGGAAGGATGAGGACGGAACCCCGCCCTATCCTTATGGAAAATGAGATATGGTTCCTTACAAGATAAGGCTGCCAATTCCGATACTCTCCTGGCCGAAACTATGGTGATCAGAAATACCGACTTTCTAGTCAGTAAAATCAAGGTACCTCAGCCAACGGCTCAAGAGGTTGTTTCTGTAGGGATGACAGAACAAGATTTAAGTCCCATGGACAAAGTGGTGACTTGACAGGAGGATTAATACGCAAGACCCCCTGTAAGAAGGTCTTTACCAGCGAGTGGGTGGCCAGCGGCCTCTGAAACCACACTGACAGAGCTGAGATCTGTCTCTTGATTGTGCTTAGTGCCAGGTCTTTATCCACTCCTAGCTGGAGAAAACTTAACACCCTATCAATAGTATATTTTTTTTTTTTTTACTTTAAAGATTTTATTAGTAAGAAGGCATCAAACAGCAAGTACATTGCACAATGAGAATGACTATAGAGATAGTTGTATAACAATCGAAATGGCCTAATATGAATAGCCGGATTGAAGAGATAACACAAGGTACAATCCATGTTAGACAATCTAAGGATAGGACTGACAAATTACTACCAACATATACAACAAAAGGAACTTAATTTAAAGTAAAATCAGTGTATCCCACGAAAAATGCAATGTAAATGTAGACCAAAGGTAACGTAAGAATAAAAAGGAGTGTGAAGGAAGAGCAAAGAAAGGTGAAGTAGAAAGCAGAAAAGAAAGAAAGAAGAGGTAAGGTCACAATAGAAAAGAACTACAAAAGAAAAAAGGAGTCAAAAGAGAAACCGTAGACATGTATTCGGGTTAGTCTCATTAAGATAAAGTGGACGATGTTAATTTTTAGATTGGAAACGAAACAACCACCACGGGTTCCACTTTGCATCATAAATAGGCACCGAGTCATGCAATTTGTGAAATATTTGTTCAGACAGCATAATCTGATCCATCCTGGAAAGAACCTGTGAGAAGGGGACAATAGGGGACTTCCAATTTAGAGCCACCACCCAAAGGACATCCATGCAGAGTGTGTATATCAGACGCCTAAGAGGTCTAGGAGTGTCTGGGATCTTTTCAAAAAGCAGGCAGTGTCTGTAGGACATGGCCTCTTGACTACCACCTAAAATATCAACAAGGTCGAAGACCTTTTTCCAAACCGATGAGATCTGTACACAGTCCCAAAAGATATGGAAAAAGGAACCAGCAGTTGGGCATCCTCTGTAACAGTTGGGAGAGGTCTGGGGATATATCTGGTGTATGCGCTGGGGGGTATAGTACCAGCGAGTGAAAAATTTAAGGGCCGTTTCTCTAAATGAAAGAGAAACTGTACTCTGCCGGAGATTCTGCCAATTTCTCTCCCAAGCCTCCAGGTCATACTCCAGGCCCAGCTCTGATTCCCACCTAGTCATATATTTCAGTTTGTTTCGGTCCTGGTCTGAGGACAAAACCTTGTATAACAGGGAAATCAGAGCTCTCTGTCTAGGGCCAGACCTACACACAGATTCAAATGACGAGCACGAAGGGGAAAGGGTCAGTGAATAATGAGTCAAGAAGAAATGTCTAATCTGCATAAACCTGAAAAATTCAACTACAGGGGCACCCCTAAGTGATTGTAGTTGGGTAAAGGAGAAAAATGTATCATTATGTTGAAAATCTTCTAATGTAGTCAGGCCAGAAGAGACCCACCAGCCAAATGAATCAGGGTCCGAAAAGGCACTGGGCAATCTGTGGTCCCCCAGGAAAGAGGAACCAGGGGGAGCTGCAGAGGCCAGTGAATGAGACGAGCAGTAACGTCTCCAAAGTTTCAGACCCTGGGACACCAGGAGGTTGAGATCCGCCAGCTCCGGGGGACGTGGGCCTGAAAACCACAGAAGGCCAGGCAAGAAACGAGGCCGGATAGAATCAGATTCAAACTTGACCCATGGGACCTTTGGTCTCTTGATGGACCACTGTGCTAGCTGGGAGAACCTTCCGGCCAAATAGTAGAGCCACAACTGAGGGACCCCCAAACCCCCCAATTTACTGGATCTATAAAGTACCTCTCTGGAGAATCTGGCTGGCTTATCACGCCAGATGAATTTGTTGATGCAGGACTGAAATTTATTAAGAAATACTTTAGGGATCAAAATAGGGAGAGCACGGAATAAATACAAAAGCTTTGGGAGAATGGTCATTTTGACCGCAGTGATTCTCCCCAAAAAGGAGATATTATAAAGGGACCAGGATTTCAGAAGCTTCTGTAGGGAGGCAATTAGAGGGGGGAAATTGAGACTGAACAAATTATTGAAGTCACCAGATAGCTTTATTCCAAGGTAGGGAAGGGAGATTTTAGCCCAAGAAAAAGGGAACGTTCGTTTAATCGGAATCAGTTCCTCAGGGGAGAACCCAACTGGGAGGGCCAAGCATTTGGAAATATTGACAGTTAGGTTGGAAATATCTGCAAAAGTTGACAGGGTATCCAGAAGGCTGGGTAATGTTGTCAAAGGGTCAGTCAAAAAGAGCAGTATATCGTCTGCGTACATGCAGAGTTTATACTCCGATCCAGCTTTGGTATAGCCTGAAATAAGAGGATGTCTCATAATGGCTATAGCTAGTGGCTCAATTGCTAGAGCAAAAATCAGGGGGGAGAGTGGGCACCCCTGCCTGGTCCCCCTACCCAGCTTGAAGAAATCAGAATTACATCCTGGGATCTTAATCCTAGTGCAGGGACTCGAGTAAAGGGCTCCAAATGCATTTAGAAACTCCCCCCTAAACCCAAATCTCTGAAGCAGGAGAGATATATAGTCCCATGAGACACAGTCAAAGGCCTTATTTATATCCAAACTAAGCATAAACAGCTTCCTAGAGAAGAGGCCAGCATCCTGGACAATATTTGTAGATAAACGAATATTGTCAGTGATAAAACGATGGGGAATAAATCCCGCCTGATAGGGAGAAATTAGGGAAGAGATGATGTTGCCTAGTCTATCTGCCATGATTCTACTAAAAATCTTTACATCATTATTCATTACGGAGATGGGCCGATAATTATGGGGTAAAGTATGGTCTCTATTTGGCTTGGGGATTAAGGACATGTTTGCTAAGAGCATTTCATCTGGGAAAGTATCACCCTGTAAAACTGAGTTAAATAATCGAGTTAATCTAGGGGCGAGGAGAGCTGAAAACTTCTTATAATATATGGCAGAGAAGCCGTCAGGACCAGGGGAGGAGGAGTTTTTAAGAGAGCCTATAACCCCCAAAACCTCAGTAATCGATATGGGTATATTGAGCTTCTTTAGTTGCTCTGGGGAGAGGGTGGGTAAAGGGAGGTCTCTGAACCAGGACTTGGAGGATTCTGCCGGAGAGGACTGTTGAGGGCCTAATAAAGTGGAGTAAAAATCCTGGAAAATTTTCAGGACCTCTTGAGGGTGGGAAACGACCCCTCCAGAAGGGGAGGATAGTCTATAGCTATGCGGGGGCCTGAAGGACTGATTGAGTTTTCTCGCAAACATTGTTGAGGCTGCATTACTATGCAGCAAAAACTTAGCTTTAGCCCAACGCAACGCTTTCTCCGTTTTAGCTGAGAGCAATGCATCCAATTCAAGTCTCTTCTGTTCAATCAGAATTCTTGTGGATTCGGAAAGGAGGGCTGTGGTATCCCTGTACAGGTTGTCTAGTTCGGAGGAGAGCCTCACTATCTGGAGTTTGCACCTGGTATTGCGATCAGTGGCCAGTTTAATAAATATACCCCTAAGCACTGCCTTATGCGCCACCCAGATTGACGAAATCGGAGTCTCCGGAATCTCATTGATAGAGAAATAGGATTCAATTGACCTGGAGACATCCGATTCCACCAGAGGATCCGAGAGCAGGGCTTCATTTAAACGCCATGTGAATGGAGAAGGAGGTAGCCGAATAAACTCAGTAGAGAAAGAGGTTATCTGGTGGTCTGACCACACACAACTGTGAATGCTAGCCGAGCTAGAGTTGGCAAGAATGATCGGTGTAGTAAGGATATAGTCCAATCTGGCATAGCTACGGTGAGGGTGAGAAAAGAACGTATATTCCCGAGCCCCAACATTCAGGGCACGCCAGGAATCAATTAATTGTAAATTTGTTAGTCTGTGAGAAAGGGATTTAGGGAAGGCCCTAGACAATGGGGAGTTATGGCTTCTATCAAGGGAAGGAGTGGAGACCGAGTTAAAGTCTCCACCAATAATCAAATGGGGGGACAGGTATTTTTCCAGGACAGAAAAAAAGGAGGAGAAAAAGGTAGCTGCACCTTCATTAGGGGCATAAAGACTTGCAATCGTACATTCTCTATTATGGAGCATACCCTTGACAATAACAAACCTACTTTCCTTATCCTTATAAATGTGTTGGGCGACAAAGTTGAGAGAGGAGTGTAAAAATATCGCCGCCCCCCTACTCTTAGAAGAATGGAGAGAATAGTAGGCCTGAGAGAAATGTCTATTAAAATATTTCGGGTGGGAAGCCTGCGAGAAGTGAGACTCCTGCAAGAGAATTATCTTTGCCCCAATCTGTTTATATTGGGTGAATGCTTTTTTGCGCTTTAAAGGAGAGTTAAATCCCTTAACGTTATGTGAGATACACACAATCGCCATCACAACTAATGGTTAAATGCGCATCTGGGGGGGGATCTGGAAACCAAATCATAAGGGAACAGCTAAGTGCCCTCTCCAGGCAGGCTCCCCAACTCCAGCAGTAATCACCACAAGAACAAACCTTCATGAACTCAGAGCAGCAAGTAGCTTCAATGATTGCAGGGGAAAAAACAGAGGCCCGCGCAATCTTGAAGATGTCCCTGCAGATCAGGTCCAAAGGCAAAATCGGAGGACCAAAGGAACGACCAAAGGACAAATGAAATATTACAATGAGACCACAGAGTAACCTTACCAAATTAGCATAAAAACGATAACACAAAAAAAGGAAAAGTTGAAAATAAGAAAAAAAAGGCATTAGGAAATGGATCAGGAAAATAGTAAGTCCTGATAAAGGAAAAACAAAAAACCAGAGACTTCCACGTCTCATCACCAGCTCGTCTGAGACCACAAGCTATTGAAAAAAGAAAATGCAAATGTCCAGCAATTCACTTAGCAGTCTCAGGGTTCGCCGGGGAGGGGAAAACATGCAGCGGCACCACGGGATGGACATTATCAATGTTAAATAAGCCAGTGCCAACATGACATGGGCCAAGAAGAAAACCAAGAATAAACAGTCATCGCAGCACCTCATCCAAAACTTGTGATACAGACAAGAGCAGCAAATCCAGGAATCAAACAAAGATATGTAGAGGTCCCGTAGTGGCAGATGAGCAGGAAGGAAGGGTTAAAGTCTGTCAGTTCTGTGGAGATCCTTCTCCATAGCGAATTCTCCTCCTGTTCCGTCGTGATGGTGGAGTCTGCCAGATTTGGGACGGACGGGGTGTCAGGGGGGGGCGACGAATTTCTGCTGCGTCCAGGAGACCCAGCTTGACCAGGATTTCCTTCCCCTCGAACACTGAAGTGGCAACATAGGTTGTTCCGTTGTGGGGGATCGATAACTTGAATGGAAACCCCCATCTATAGCGGATGCGAGCAGATTGTAACACCGCTGTGACTTCCTTCATCCCCCTCCTTCTTTCCAGGGTGGCGGGAGATAGATCGGGAAAGATTTGCACAGTAAAATCATCCAAAGTGATTCTCTGGGTATTCCTGGAGGCTCTCAAAATTTCTTCTTTAATGAGAAAGTCTTTAAGGCATAGAACAATGTCTCTAGGAGGTTTATCATCAGGGGGTTTAGGTCTAAGTGCCCTATGGATTCTATCGCACGTAAAAGCTGCGGCCTCTCTTTCTGGGAGCAGGGACTTAAAAAGTCTGATCACCGCGGGAATCAGGTCCGTGATCGACTCCGGAAACCCCCGCAGTCGCAGATTCTGACGGCGATTGCGATTGTCGAGATCCTCGACTTGTGCTTGTAGATGGGCAAAAGCCGTAGACAGATTGTCATGCTCCCTGCTGAGATCACTATAGGCCAGGGCAAGCTCGTTGTGCTTTGTCTCGAGCAAATCCATGCGGGAGCCCAGAGAAGAGATCTCCTGAGACAAAGTGTGCGAGGTTTTGTTCAGTTCCGATTGGAATTTTGAGGCGAGCCTGTTGTACATGGCCTCTAAACTGGCATCAAGGTCCGCCTTAGAAAGCGTCCCAGGGTACTCACAGTTCTCAGGATGTGAGGAGGGGGTCAGCTCCGGAGGCAAGGCCAAAACCGAGGCGCCATCTTGGGCCATGCCGTACCGCTTCCTCGTACGGAGGAGATAGTGGGTTAGAGAGGTTTGGGCTGCTCCCTTATTCTTCTTCTTCGCCGCAGACATGCACCACGGACACCGGGGCCGGGGGGTGATAATCTGGGATGTAGATTGAAAAGTTATAGCCCCCAGGAGGATAAATCAGTCCCGCTACGCCAGGAGCTAGACTAACAAGCGACCATCTTCGTCAGCGCCGCGCATGCGCCCCTATCAATAGTATATTTGCGGGAATTCCATCTTTTGGATTCACACCAGCCTACGTAGTTCCTCCACACCCTGTAATAAATCACCCTGGAGACCGGCTTTCTAGCCCTAATCAGGGTAGGGATTACCTGCCTAGACAGACCTCTACCCCTGAGAATCAGGGATTCAGCCTCCAGGCCGTCAAATTTAGACGCCGTAATGTAGGGTGGAGGATCGGGCCTTGTGAGAGTAGGTCTGGTTGTAGAGGAAGAGTCCAAGGGTCTCCCACTGCCATCTTCAGGACTAGTGAGTACCAAGTCCTCCGGGGCCAAGCCGGAGCTACTAAACTGACTGGCTTGTGCTCCACTCTGATCTTGCGCAACAGGCGAGGGAGTAACTGTAGCGGAGGGAATGCCTATAGAAGTTTGAATTGATGCCAAGGGCAAACCAACGCATCGGTTCCGCAGGCCATAAGATCTCTCGTTCGAGACACGAACCTGTCTAGTCTCTTGTTGAACCTGGATGCCATTATCTCTACGTCTGGCATTCCCCACCTCTGGCAGATTGTCTGAAAGACCTGGGGATGCAGAGACCACTCCCCTGGCGACAGACTCTGGCGACTTAAGAAGTCTGCCTGCAGGTTGTCCACTCCGGGAATGAATATCGCCGAAATGCAGGGTACATGAACCTCTGCCCACTGAAAAATCAAGCTCACCTCCCTCTGAGCGGCCCGACTCCTGGTTCCCCCTTGGTGGTTTATGTATGCCACCGCCGTGGCATTGTCTGACTGGATTCTCACCGGGAACCCCTTTAATCGGGAGGTCCATGCCAGAAGGGCTAGGCGAGCAGCTCTGATCTCCCAGATATTGATGGGGAGCTGCCTCTCTGCTTTCACCCCAGTTCCCTGGCGAGAGGACCCCTCGAAGACCGCCCCCCCAGCCTGCCAGGCTGGCGTCTGTGGTAACTACCTTCCAGACAACAGGGCTGAAGGATTTTCCCTTTAGAAGATTCTGGGGGTTCAACCACCAGGCCAGGCTTTGTCGGACCCTTGATGATAGCGTCAAAGGGGACTCTAAGGCATGTGCCCTCTTGCCCCAGGCTGCTAGAATGGCTGCCTGTAGGACGCGAGTGTGGATCTGAGCGTATGGTACTGCCTCGAACGTGGCCACTAGCTTGCCTAGTAATCGCATACACAGGCGAATAGTTGGTTTTTTCTTGTTTAGAACCAACTGAACCAGCCCCTTGATAGCCTCGATCTTTACCAGGGGCAGGAACACTCTTTGCTGTTCTGTGTCTAACCTCATGCCGAGGTATTCCAACTGCTTTGTAGGCTGGAACGCTGACTTTCCCCGGTTTAGGACCCAGCTGAATTCTTCGAGGTACCGAACCGTGAGGTTTACTGCCTTTTGCAGACCCGGTCGTGAGTGATCTATGATTAAAAGGTCGTCCCAGTATGCTAGGACTGTGACCCCTTGGATCCTTAAATTGGCCAGAACTGGGGCTAGGATCTTCGTGAATACCCGGGGGGCCGTGGCCAGCCCGAAGGGGAGCGCCCTGAATTGGAAGTGTCGCTGCCCCACCGCGAAGCGTAAAAATCTTTGATGCGACTGAAAGATTGGTACATGAAGGTAAGCATCCTTTATGTCTATGGAGGCCAGAAAATCGTCCTTCTGAAGCGCGGCGGCTGCTGACCGGATGGATTCCATCCGGAAGGAACGAACCCTTAGGTAACCGTTTAACCTCTTTAGGTCCAAGATTGGCCTGACATCGCCGTTGGGCTTTGGTATGATAAAGAGATTGGAATAGAAACCTAGCCCTTGCTCTTGGGCTGGCACTTCTATAATTACGTCCTGGCAAAGCAGGTGATCCAAAGCTGCCAGCATTGAGGCCTTCGTTGCTGGATCTCTTGGTAGCCTTGATTCTTGAAATTGAGGCGGAGGATACCTTAGAAACTCCAGTCTGTAACCTGTGGTTACAGATGCCCGGACCCATTTGTCGGGGATCTTGGCTTCCCAAACTTCTGAGAAGAAACGAAGCCTTCCCCCCACCCGCGAGAGTGGGGGCGCCCCTTCATAAGGCCGACTTAGGGGCTGTCTTTGACGGCTTGCGATACCACGGCCTCTTACCCCCAGGGGCCTGTCCCTGCGATCTACTGTTAACGTTGGATCGTGCAGGCGGCCGTCGATACTGCCTGGAATTTGAGGGCCCCGAGACAGGAAAGAGCCGCCTTTTAAATGTAGGAGCCCGGAATGTCTTTTTGACCGGTAAAAGGGTACTCTTGCCATTTGAAATAGTCTGAATATATTTATCCAGATCCTCTCCGAAGAGTCGTCCTCCATGGAAGGGAAACCCTGCCAGAAGCTTTTTGCATGGGGGCTCCGCCGCCCAGTTCTTCAACCATAAGAGCCTTCTCATGTGCACCAAAAATAGTGATAAACGAGAGGCCTGCTGGATGGAATCTTTTATAGCATCTACCGCAAAACACAGAGCTCTGGGAATGTCAGAAAACTCTTCTGCTTGTTGGGTAGGCATGTCCTTTTCCTTTGTCTGGTCTTTTAACGCCTGACAAACACCAATCGCAGCCACCGCTGGCTGCACCACTGCTCCTGCCGTAGCAAAGGATGCTTTCAAAAGTGTCTCTAACCTTTTATCAACCGGATCTTTAAACATATGTATGTTTTCCACCGGGCAAGTTAGTGATTTATTCACACATGAGATGGCTGCATCCACTACTGGGAGCCTCCACCTCTTGGAGAATTTTTTTTTTTTTTTTTTTTTCCTCCATGTAAATGACCGCAAATTTTTTCGGTGGCAGAAAAATCCTGTCCGGCCGTACCCAATCCCGAAAGATCAATTCCTCCAAAAGAGGATGGACTGGAAAAACTGCGTTGCTTAACGGAGCTTTCAAAGAGCCCAGAGAGGATACCGGAGGAACCTGAGGCTCTGGCAATGGTAAACTAAATGCCGAGCGGACCATGTCCGTCAAAGACTGTACCCACAGTCTTTCTGTCTGGGAGTCTGAAAATGGTTCCTCCGAGGCAGACCCCTCAATCCCTGAACCCTCTTGGTTCAGGTCTAGTTGATCCTCCTGTGATTCCAATTCCTCCAGAGAGAGAATCTCAGCATCTGAGGATACACCTCTTGGTGATGGGGATCTAACCCGTTTCTTACCAGGAATAGCTCTAGCTATCAATGCTGCTATTCTCTCTTCTAGCCCCCCTAGGGATACGGCTAGCATCTCCTCTGTGATAAACACAGGGCTGGGCTGATCTGGGCCAGCCTCCGCACCAGATCCCCCTAATGGCTCATCCAAGGCGCTTTTTATGTTAATAAGTTGCGGGGAAAGTATCGGCATATCATCAGAATCAGAAAGGAAACCCTTTGTTTTTTGGTCTTTTTTGTACCCTTTGACCCCGAACCTTTGGAAGCCATAATACAAAATCGAGGGACTCCGCCCACACAACAGACTGTAGTGGGCAGGAGTACAAAACCAGAGTTTAGGGGACAATAGATCACTAATGCCCAAAAACTGATGGAATCCCGTATGTTTTTTTTTTTTTAAATATATATTATATATTTTCTTTTTACAACATACAGTGACCCCAAACTTAGTTTGCCAGCCTCCAACCTGCTGCAAAAAGGGGAATTTTTTGGCTTAACAAAAAAGGCATTGGAACAAAGTCCAGCATGTACTACCCCTCTTCCGCCACCGGGAGTCACTGTTCTGCCGCTCTGCGTCCTCTCCTTCTGAAAATCAGCCTCAGACTGAGCACTGACGATGCCTGCTGTCTATAACAGCACAAAGGCGCGCCTCCTGTATGACGCCGCAGGCACGCCCCCCCCCGCCCTCCTGTCTGAACGGCGCGAAAAACGTCTATAAGACGTGCGCGCGCACGCGCGCGCGCGTATGCCGGAAACAGGAGGAACATGGAGGAGCCGCGCTGCTGGAGATCCAGGAACGCAGAAACAGGCGGCAGATTCAAACCCCCGGCCAGGTAGGACTCTCCAAAGGCCCCTAGGGATCCTTACTAGCCCTAGGAAGAAAACAGCAGGTTTAGCTAGCAACACATTCTTAGACAGGGGAACCTAGTGATGGGGGAGAAAGGGTGTCATCCTGTCTCTTTTAGACATAGTGAACAAGGTTGCCCATGCAGAGCATACTTAGGCTATCCCCCCTTTTAGGTTACCCCGGAGAGCCTGCTGTCGAACCAAGTCCCGCAGGCTCCCCCGTACCTGCTCCATGCTGCAGGATGTTTGTCCAGCAAACTGATCCAATCTTCTCCCATCTCCGTGGGTAGCGTAGTAGACCTTCAGGCCCTGGGGTCCTATGAAGGTACCCACTGTCCTGGACCTATATAGCACCCTGGCAAACAGGAACTTATGGTTTTTACAAACTCCAAGTCCTGGGCCCAGGGTCCAGCCCTCCAAAGAGGAGCATTATAGGCAAAACCCCACGGCTTGGGGCCCGGGTACTGTCCACTTTGGCACTGAGGCTCCTTGGACAGATCCGGTTAGCCCGCCCTTAATCCCAAGGATGTGGAGCAAAGCTATTCCGTGACCAACACCTAAGACACTGGCGAAAAAACTGAGGGACTCCCTCTAGGGGAGGGGGTTATATAGGGAGGGTACTCCATATAACCCATATAGTAATGAATATGCCGATCTGTGTCCCGTGATGTACGAGAAAGAAATAAATGAATAAAAATGCAATAAACTATCCCCTATTATGTAAACGCTCTAAATTTTGCGCAAACCAACCGATACACGCTTATTGCGTTTTTTTTTTTTCCAAAAATAGGTAGAAGAATACGTATCGGCCTAAACTAAGGGAAACATTTTTTTTTTATATATTTTTGGGGGATAAAATACCACTAAAAGAAAGCTCTATTTGTGGGAAAAAAAGGAATGCCAATTTTGTTTGGGAGCCCCGTCGCACGACCGCGCAATTGTCAGTTAAAGCGATGCAGTGCCGAATCGCAAAAACTGGCCGGGTCTTTTAGCTGTCTAAAGGTCCGGGTCTTAAGTGGTTAAAGGCACACTTTGCAGCTATATTAACATCAGAGATGGAATTGGAATTACTGCATGGACAGGAGTACTAAATGCAAATGAGTGGAAAAAAAAGTCCTTATTTTCTAATATTAAATTGAGACCAAGCACAACAGTGCAGGGGACCAAGACAAATCTCCAAATGAAACAAATCTTTAGAAGTACAACTCCAAAATGAAATTGGACTATAATTTTCTCTCTTTAAAACACTTAGGCCTCGTACACACGATCAAATCTGTCTGCTGGAAACGGTCTGCTAGACCGTCCCAGCAGACAGATTCGATCGTGTGTACGGGCGAGCAGACGGATTTGGCCACCCGACAGATTGGAAAGCATGCTTACCAATCCGTCGGCTGGGAACCCGTCCGCCCGACATGTCTGCTGGTTAGTACACTAACCAGCAGACATGTCTTCTCGCACACGCGCCGAATGGTTTCGACGCATGCGCGGAAGTGTTTTACTTCCTGGTGCGGTGACGTGGCGGCGTCAACGTCACCGCCACGTCACCAAACACGTCAGCGCGCTGTCTGCTGGCGGGGATTTTGGTTTGCTCGTGTGTACACGCGAGCAAACCAAAATCCAAACAGACAGATTTGTTCAAATCGGTCGGTCCGACCGATTTGAACAAATGAATTGCCTCGTGTGTACGAGGCCTTATACATTTCATAGTGAATCATTTGTTATTTAGCTTTTTTTTCATTCACATTATCTTAAATTGCAAGAAAAATACAATTACCTCCACCACACGGCTTGGAACAAGGAGTCCATTTCTTTAGTGCCCACTCATATGCAACCATGTCTTCTTCAGGAACATAGTTATTACCCACATTTAAGGAATCTTCATGTATCATATATTTGTATGACAAAGATATTTTGGCATTTCCATTGGGAATTACCTAGAAAATAGAATTGACCACAATTAATAAACAGATTAATAACAACAACAAGGCCCATGCAAGCACCTTAGCCTTTTATAGAATGTGTATCTGTTCTTTTTACTCATTTCCTTCTCTAGCTTTGGACATCTCCTTAAAGTGAAACTCAAAAATTCAAGTAGGTAGGTTTTTTTTTTTTTTGGTGGAAGAAACATGCAAAGTCTCTTCTTCCAAGAATATTTCTTACTCTTTCCCTATGAATTTTTCATTTTCTGTGTACACTTGGCCAATGTCCAGCATCTGTCAAATTCTAAGAATATATCTGGGTGGAGCAGATGATGTAGCTTTTGTGCTTATGCACAGAAGTTTAATTATTAGTTGCCATCTACTAGACAAAGATTGTGGAGAAGATAGTGGAGGGGAATGTAGGGGCAACTGAAAGCCTTGAGTGGTCAGGAAGAGGCTGGAGCAGGGCACTCTCAAAGGAAAGTGTGCACATTATCGCAAGAACTCCCCACACCCAGTGAACTTTTGTTCTGCTTTAAAGATTCCTCAAAAACTTTCCTTTCCATACTTGAAGCATTTACCTTTGCTTTGCATTAAATAAATTTAATGTGAAACTATTGTAGCCGAGTGCCAATAACGGTACTATCCTCTTCCCTTCCAACTCTAAGCGAGCAGTGCTAGTCAGCATACTCTCCACTCGCTTTCCTGTCCTGTTGCTAGAGCGTCTGGGTGCCCTCTCTCTGCTCACTCTTGCCCCCCCCACCTTCTGGCAGCAGTGTCTTTTAGCCAACCAGTGGCAAGAGGACTTGCTTTGCAGTAGCAGCTAAGGATAAAAGGATCTGTGGTGCCTTAGGGGAGCACAGTGCAATGCACATGAATGGAGATGGATGGGGCTGTTAAATACAAGTGACAGAAACCTGTGCACCACAGAAGAGGAAAGGGACAGCATTTTCCTGGGCAATCTACCGGAGGTCTGGGCGGAAAGTGCTGGGAGACCAGTGTGTATGGACCTGATGCTGTTCATGCCAGAGAGTAGAGACTCATGTGTGAGGAATGGACCTGGGTATCCTTACTGTGGCTTTAGAGACAGATAACAGAGCCTTTGAGGACCAGAGCAAGAGACTAAGCCACAAAGAGTCGCTGTGTCTTGGAACCATTGATTAACTGCCTCACTATAATAAATTCATTTTATCTACCATCCAATTCCATGTGGCCAATTTTCTGTGCATTACACAGCAGTACCATACTAATACCATACTTTTAAGCTACATAAGTGTATCGATTGGGACCAAGCAACCTAAAGAATCGTGGCAGAACAGAGAACCCATCATATCCAGTGGCTCCTGCAGGGGTAAGCATTTTATTATCATCATTTGGAGTTAATAAATAGAGCTTTCGTTTGGTGGTATTTGATCTCCTTTGCGCTTTTTATTTTTTGCGCTATATATTCGGCGGTGAAATCGATGTAAACGCTACCTAGCGGCCATCGTAGTATTGCATTTAGGATCCGACGGTGTAAATGACTTACACAAGTCGGATCAAGCTTAAAAACGGCGTATTATGTTTTCAGAATAGAAAACAATGATACGCCGGAGGAAAATTTGAATTACGCCGGTGTATATGTACATCCACTGGCATAATTCCTTTGAGAATCTGGCCCATAGCGTCTACAAAATAGGGAATAGATTTATAGTTTAGTTAGTTAGGGACATTGCAGAGGACAGATCAGACATTTTAGACACTTTTTTGGGACAATTTAAATTTATACAGTGATCAGTGCGATAAAAATGCCACTGGCAAGCAACAGGTTAACACTAGGGGGCGATCAAGGGGTTAAATGTGTTCCCTGGGAGGTGTTTTTAACTGTGGGGGAGGGGACTGACTCTGAGTACAGATAGATCGCTGTTCCTAATCACTAGGAACAGACGATCACTCTGAACTCCCCTGTCAGAATAGGGATCTGTCTGGTTACAATGAGGCGGCGTACACACGATCGGACATATCCGATGAAAACGGTCCGCGGACCATTTCCATCGGATATGTCCGATCGGGAGTTTGATCCGATGGCGTGTACACACCATCGGATCAAATTCCCCGCCGCCGGACGGCGCGGTGACGCGGCGGTGACGTTGACGCCGCCGCGTCACCGCCACGTCACCGCACCAGGAAGTAAAACACTTCCGCGCATGCGCCGAATCCATTCGGCAGCGGCGCGGCGGCGGTGGGGGCCGACATGTCTGCTGGTAAGTGTACTAACCAGCAGACATGTCGGGCGGACAGATTCCACCGGATAGATTTCAAAGCTTGCTTTGAAATCTGTCGGGTGGAGAAATCTGTCCGCTAGCCCATACACACGAGCGGAGATGTCTGCTGAAACGGTCCATCGGACCGTTTTCAGCGGACATATCCCCTCGTGTGTATGCCGCCTGACAGGTCCCCATTGTGTCTCTCTTTGGAGGAATCGCGGGTGGCTGGCGGACATGGCGGCCACGCACATCAGCTCCACCGCCGCACCGTGGGTGCCTTCAAAGCTTTTAAAGGAATTGCTGTACAGTTACAGCGATTCGCGAGAAAGAGCCAACCCGCTGCCGTATAATGATGGCGGCTGGTCAGTAAGTGGTTTAAACATTTTTTTTTCACTTTAACCACTTCCTGACCAGGCCATTTTTCCCGATATGGCACTGCATTGCTTTAATTGACAACTGACAACTGTGCGGTCGTGCACCAATGTACCCAAATAAAACTGATGTCCTTTTTTCCCCACAACACAATTAGAGCTTTTTTTTGGTGGCATTTGATCACCTCTGCGTTTTTTTGCTCTATAAACAAAAAAAGTGGCAATTTTGAAAAAAAAAATATATTTTTATTTTCTGCTATAAAACTATAAAATAAAAATCATCAATTTAGGCCAATATGCTTACTTCCCGGCTTGTGTGACTAAGAAGCCTATGAGGAATTACTCCTGTGTTTATCCAGTGTGATACGACCCTGAAGGGACTCTCGCTGCACCAGCGGATTCAGCAGCTGAGATCTGGGGATTCCACACCCTGATCCATCCGGACCGCCTTCTCTACCTCATAGATGATCCAGACCATCCAGGATCTTAAGCTCATAGGAACCACTGTTGAAAGACGTGTGTTCACCACCACAGCGAGTAAGAGTACCCCATTTATTTACCCTAGAAGAGCTACAAGAGTGACTACAGGCAACTCTTTTCTTCATCCTTATTATTTTGTGTCACTTCAACAGGAAGAAGATTTATTTTCTTTCTTCCGTTTTTGTGGACTCCATATCACATTATTGGAAGTTTTCACCAATATGTTTTCTGGTACATATGCCCTGATAGTGTTAAAATAGTTCTTGGGTCCTGTTTCGATTTTGGAAAAATTCTACCTGTTTTGCTTACAGTTTCAGTGAAACCTGACACACTCAAAACCAGCCACTGGCAACTAAACAAGCTTTTACTTCAGCATTAACTATCTAAGGTGGAACTAAAATGAGCTTTGTGACACTCAGAAAATACAACTGCTTTGTGATATATCTAATTTGAAAATTAATTTAGCAAAATCCAGGGCCCTTAATATCTCCTTACTCTCTGACGCAGTGACACTTTGTAAACAGAACTTCCCTTTTATTTGGGTTGACAAAGACTTATCTTATTTGGGTGTTAATATATCATCCGATATAGCAGACTTATATAGTAGTAATTTCTTACCCTTATTAAATACGGTTCGATCTGACTTACTAAGATGGGATAAAGGTATGTTCTCGTGGTTCGGTAGAGCGAATATACTTAAAATGAATATTCTTCCCAGATTCTTATATCTGTTCCAGACCCTCCCCATTACTATCCCGGGTTCCTTTTTTAAGTCATTTAGAAAGATTTGTTTGAGCTTTATTTGGGGTGGGAAACAACCACGGATTAAATGGGATAAGTTAATTACACCGAAACTTTTGGGAGGAATTGGAGTCCCGGACTTGCGGAAATATTATTGGGCTAGTCACTTATCCAGGATAGTTGACTGGCATGTTCATACACGCTCCAAAGATTGGATAAGACTAGAGGAGATTTCTTGCCACTCTACCGCGCCCTTAGGACACCTGCCGTGGACCATTCCTACTAAAATTCCACGCAGCGCCAAATTGCACCCCGTGACGGGATCTTCCTTGAAGATTTTCACATATTTATGCAAAGCTTTGGATTTATCCTCTATATATGGCCCTAACACTCCGATTACCCTAAGTCTTGAAATCCCTATTCCAGAACTTCGCACGATAAGATCGGACAACACTCCCACAGTTATACTTAGGGCGGCAGACTTCTTTAAACAACATTCCCTCATCCCTTTTGAATCTTTCACATCCATTCAGCCTGGGTGTAACGTACCAGTTTCCAGCTTTAACAAAATCACTAGGTTTTTCCAAAAATTGGATTCGGTGGGAGGGTGGTGTAGGCCCAAAACGCAATTTGAAGCTATTTGTCTCAGAGATTCCCCCCAGAAACACCTGATCTCTATTATGTACACCCTTCTCAACTCAAATATTGATCCTCAAATGGATGATACTAATCTCAAATGGGAAAAAGAACTCCGGATTTCTATATCGTCTGAACAATGGTCAACCATATTCAGACGTATACATAAAGGCACGTTAAATATTTTAACACAAGAAAATGGCTATAAAATTTATTCGAGATGGTATAGGACCCCCTCATTACTTCATAAATAGTGTTGCTCACGAATATTCGCATTGCGAATATTCGCTACGAATATTGCATATTCGAGTATTCGCGAATAACACGAATATCGCGGCGAATATTCGCTATTTCGAATATTCAAATTTTTTCAATTTTTTTTTTAGAACAGATCACATCCTAGAGATCCCCATCGACGTCTAAAAGCATTGCTGGTATGATTAGAGACCTTGGGCCGAGTAGCTGCAGCGCTCATTTTATATTGCCGAAAAATCGCAATGCGATTATTCGGCAATAGCGATATCGCGCGATTATTTTATATTGTAATATATCACGAATATTCTGAGCCAATCAGAGTGCTCCATTCCGCATTTCTCGAAATTTCGCAATTATTTTGTATTGTAATATATCACGAATATTCTGAGCCAATCAGAGTGCTCCATTCCGCATTTCTCGAATATTCGCAATTATTTTATATTGTAATATATCACGAATATTCTGAGCCAATCAGAGTGCTCCATTCCGCATTTCTCGAATATTCGCAATTATTTTATATTGTAATATATCACGAATATTCTGAGCCAATCAGAGTGCTCCTTCCGCATTTCTCGAATATTCGCAATTATTGTGTATTGTAATATATCACGAATATTCTGAGCCAATCAGAGTGCTCCTTCCGCATTTGCCGAATATTCGCAATTATTGTGTATTGTAATATATCACGAATATTCTGAGCCAATCAGAGTGCTCCTTCCGCATTTCTCGAATATTCGCAATTATTTTATATTGTAATATATCACGAATATTCTGAGCCAATCAGAGTGCTCCATTCCGCATTTCTCGAAATTTCGCATTCGCAATTCGCATTCGCATTCGCAATAGCGAAAATTCGCAATAATTTCATTTCCAAAAAATATCACGAATATTCGTATTTAGCGAATATATCTCGAATATTCGACTATATATTCGAGATATATCGCGAAATCGAATATGGCATATTCTGCTCAACACTATTCATAAATTCATTCCAGACACATCTCCCTTGTGTTGGAGGTGTAGCAGTGCACCAGGTACTTTATTACATATATGGTGGGAGTGTCCCGCAGTGACTACGTTCTGGAAGGAAGTCCACAGATTAATCACACAAATTACTACTTTCGAACCAGACTTCACTCCCGAACAATATTTACTACATCTTTCTAGCCTCTCCCATTCCACCTATAATAATACCATAGTCATACACTTAATTAATGCAGCGAGGTTATGTATCCCTATCAAATGGAAACAAACAATCCCTCCGACCATTCCAGATTGGTTCCGCAGGGTTGCTCACATTGCCAGCATGGAAGAATTAATACACCAATCAAGGGACTCCACTAGAGTCTACCTCGACATGTAATCCTGTTGGTTACACTTTACGAAATCTGCAGAGTATCAAATGCAATTGAATTCCTAAATATTTGTTATGTCTTGAAACAATTATTTTGTTTAAGTAATAGATATGTTTCTTTCCTTATGATACATTAATCCAGGCCAGGATTGGAGTTCCGGTTATTGCCTAGTTTCGTATGATAGCACTTCCTTTTTTAACCTATTCTTACCTTATTTCCCTCTTGATACTTGTTTATTGTTATGACTGTTAAAGCCAGTTCCTTGTTTATTTTTTATTATTATTTTTTACTTATATATTTTTTTGAATATTGATTTGAATATGTGTACTTTACTTAAATAGCGTTGTACTTTAAACGCATGAATTGTAAGATTTGACTTCATAAGATTGTATGTAACCTTATATCTTGAAAATTTAATAAACCTATTTAAAAAAAAAAAGAAAATACAACTGCCAACATAACCCTCTGTCTATAAGTCAGTAAGACCCCTTTCACACTGGGTAATTTTTCATGTGCTTTTGGGCTAAAAATAGCGCCTGTAAAGTGCCTAAAAATCATTTCCCCTGCAGTCTCAGTGTGAAAGCCCTCAGGCGTTAAAAATACTCCAGCAAACAGCATTTGTGGAGCGGTGAAGTACACCACTCCTGCCCATTGTAAAGAGTGGGCAGTGCTGCAGCGGTGTTTTGCAGGTGGTTTTAACCCTTTTTTGCCGCTAGTGGGGGGTTAAAAGCACCCCGCTAGTGGCCGAATACCTCAGCAAAAACTATGGTAAAGCGCCGCTAAAAATATTTTTTGGTATGGACATCCTCCCAGAACCCTGCCTCTCATCTGCAGACTGAAGTGCACATCCAGCACACTCTGTGACACAGTGGATCACAGATCATGGTAACAGGCTAACCACATCGGCCCTTTACTATGTAATCAGCTGTTAAACAGACTTGCCAGTTATCGGCAGTCCTTTCCTCCCACAATAAGCCAGTTTGAGGAAAGGAGAGCCATTAACCAGCAAGATTAGTACATTGTTTACACTGATAATCAGGGCACTGATCATTAGTGCCCTGTCTATCAGTACAACCCCATCAGTGCTGCCTATCAGTGCTCATCAATGCCACTCATCAGTGCTCATTATTGCTGCCTATCAGTGCCCATCAGTGCCACCTATGAGTGCTCATCAATGCTGCCAATCGATGCCCATCAGTGTCAGCAACCATGAATCAGACTGAGACAGAAGTACAGTTAAATCACACTTTAACCACTTAAGACCCGGACCTGAGGAAATGGTCTACTATACTAAAGCGCCCGATTTCGTTGCTAGATTGAGGGAAAATATGGGAGAGTACTTTGAAGATTTCACACTGTGTAGTGCATAGGGAAACTGCCCTTAAAATTTTGTTATTTTAGTATAGGACTCCAGACCTACTGCATGCCCGTGACCCTACCCTCTCTAAGTTGTGCTGGAGATGCGTGGGGGCCGTGGGCTCTCTTTTTCATATTTTCTGGGAATGCCCTCTTGTTGGCCCTTTTTGGATAAAGATTCAAAAGCTCCTACAGTCGCTGCTATCCCGCCCTGTACCCTTATCACCTTTACATTTCATATTGGGCTTGCCCCTTACGGGTCTGCCTAAGACATCGCAGAAACTTATGTCTTTTGTCCTTTTAGCCGCAAAAAGAACCATCCCTAGGCTCTGGCTCTACACTTCACCCCCTACTATTCACCAGGTTCTTTCAACTATAATAGATACACGTAGGATGGAACATTTAACTGCTAAGATTGAAGATACTTTGCCGTTATTTGAGAGCATTTGGAAAACGTGGGATGATTCCGAGTTCTCATCCGGTTTCCTATCTGAACCCTCTCAAGAGTCTTGATCCCCATGGTGCATGTTTTATTTTATTTCATTTATTTATTTTTCCTTATTCTTTCTTTGTTTTCACTTTCTTGTTCTTTTTATATCTTTTCTGGTAATGGCTGAATTTTTTTTATATAGTTCTGTCTGTTTTGGACTGTGGCTGGCTTACATTGCCTTGATACTTGATTATCTTGCATGTTTGTGTCAGATTGTACCTGTATCTCCACATTGTCTAAGATTTGTCAGCTACGTATTACCAAAAGTTGAATCTACTTGTTACATTGTCATACTCTGTATACTCTTTTTGAACATTTCATAAATAAACAATTAGAAAAAAAAAAAAAGACCCAGACCAAAATGCTGCTAAAGGACCATGCCCCTTTTTGCGATTCGGCACTGCGTCGCTTTAACTGAAACAAAATTGATGTCCTTTTTTCCCCACAAATAGAGCTTTCTTTTGGTGGTATTTGATCACCTCTGCGTTTTTTATTTTTTTGCGCTATAAACAAAAATAGAGCGACAATTTAGAAAAAAATGCAATATTGTTTACTTTTTGCTATAATAAATATCCCCCAAAAATATATAATTTTTTTTCCTCAGTTTAGGTCGATGCGTATTCTTCTACCTATTTTTGGTAAAAAAAAAAATCGCAATAAGCGTTTATCGGTTGGTTTGCACAACATATATAGCATTTACAAAATAGGGGATAGTTTTATTGCATTTTTATTATTTTTTTTTTTTTACTATTAATGGCGGAGATCAGGGATTTTTTTTCGTGACTGCGACATTATGGCGGACACTTCGAACAATTTTGACACATTTTTGGAACAATTGTCATTTTCACAGCAAAAAATGCATTTAAATTGCGTTGTTTATTGTGAAAATTACATTTGCAGTTTGGGAGTTAACCACAAGGGGGCGCTGTAGGGGTTATGTGTTCCCTAATGTGTGTTTACAACTGTAGGGGGGTGTGGCTGTAAGTGTGACATCATCGATTGCGATTCCCAGTATAAGGGATCACGCGATCGATGACACCGCCACAGTGAAGGACGGGGAAGCCGTGTCTACACATGGCTCTCCCAGTTCTTTAGCTCCGGGGACAGATCGCCGCACTCCAGCGGCGATCGAATCCGCGAGTCCTGCGGTCCCGGTTCCGGAGCTTCAGACCGGATCACGGGAGCACGCCGCGGGCCCATGACCCACGGCTGGGTACTAGTACAGGACGTACCTGTACGTATGTGTGCCCAGCCGTGCCATTCTGCTGACGTATATGTGCAGGAGGCGGTCCTTAAGTGGTTAATAATAAAAGTAAATAGAACAAACGTAGTCAAAACATAGCCAAAGTTCAGTAACCGGAACGGATAATCAGACAAGCCAGAAAGTCAGGAAACCAGGGATCAGTGTAGTGGAACAGCAAGCAGGATCTGGAGCCAGAAGTAACCTCAGCCAAACAAGTATTTAACAGCAATGCAGGAGAAGGAAGGAGGAGGAGTTTCTGTGATGTTGACCAAGGCGAAGGCAGAGATCATCAGGGCTGGACGGCAGGACTAACAAGCAGAAAATCATCAACAAGTCAGTCACTGTGGAGAGATAGAAGCTGGCAATTAACTGACAGCTAAGTGGCCAGCTAAGAGAAGGAAGGGCTGAGCCCAGCCCTGACAGTACTCCCTCCTCAATGACCCCTCCCCCTCGGAGGACCACCAGGCTTGAGGGGAAAAGTCTATGGAAATCACAGATAAGGACAGGGGCATGTACATTCCTCTGGGCAATACCCTTTCATATGCACCAGGTACTGTGTCACATACCTGATGGTTGTGAGCCTGAATTGCAGAGGACGGCCTCCCTTACGGCTCCCACTCGTGGCCCCCTGATAGCGTAACAGTATGCACAGTAGTAAGGAGTAGCACGGGTGCCTGGCAGGATCAACAAGAAAAGGAAGTGGATCAGTTCAGCAGAAGCTTCCTTACAGCAACTGGGATACCAGAACTGGATCAGCTCAGCAGACTGGATCAGCTCAGCAGACTGGAGAGGCTCAGCAGACTGGAGAGGCTCAGCAGACTGGAGAGGCTCAGCAGACTGGAGAGGCTCAGCAGACTGGATCGGCTCAGCAGACTGGATCGGCTCAGCAGACTGGATCGGCTCAGCAGACTGGATCAGCTCAGCAGACTGGATCAGCTCAGCAGACTGGATCAGCTTAGCAGACTGGATCAGCTTAGCAGACTGGATAGGCTCAGCAGGCTGGATAGGCTCAGCAGGCTGGATAAGCTCAGCAGGCTGGATAAGCTCAGCAGGCTGGATTGGAACTAGAAACAGACTGGAACTGTTCAGCAGGACTGGAACTAGGAGCAGACTGGAACCGTTCAGCTGGACTGGAACTAGGAACAGACTGGAACCATTCAGCTGGACTGGAACTAGGAACAAACTGGAACCATTTAGCTGGACTGGAACCGTTCAGCAGACTGGAACATCGTTCAGAAGACTGGATGGTCAGACAGGCCATGTTGGTTATCAGGCGGACGGCGAGGTACAGAGGTGCAGACAGAAGGGTAGTCAGAACAGGCCAAGAATCATGTGCAGGCGATATATAAATCATCCCGGACCCACCTCGACCCCCCCCTCTCCTCTCCCTCCAGGTTATTCCTCCCTCCCCCCCCCGTTAAGACTAAGTCCATGGACATTATCCCCCATTGTATATTCTAACTTAAAGCGGAGCTCCACCCAGGAAAACAAAATTTTCCCATGTTGTTTAAAAAAATGAAATAAAAAAAACCTGAAAAAAAAATAAAAAATACTCACCCGAAATACCTGTTGCTATGCGGAAGTCCGTAATCTGCCTCTTCCACTCCGCGGTGCCTTTTCTTCTTGTCCTTCTCCTTGTGAATGGGGCGCGCTGCTTTCTGGGAACTGTGTGTGTTCTCAGAGAGCAGCGCACCCATTCACAAGCCAGCGTGAGACTCACGCAGGCGCAGTAGGAAATGGGCAGTGAAGCCGTACGGCTTCACTGCCTGTTTCCCATAGTGTGAATGGCGGCGCGGGACCCGGAGCGATCGTGGGACCGGCATCGGGGGGCCCATCAGCGCGGGCAAGTAGGACAAGGTAAGTGTCCTTATTTAAAGTCAGCAGCTACACTGTTAGTAGCTGCTGACTTTTAAAAAAAAAAAATCGCGGCTGGAGCTCCGCTTTAAGTCCATCAGGAAAAAAAAGGTGCAACCTGTGTACAAAATGTAATAAAGTGCAAATTGTGCAAAGTGTAAATAGGTACCCACCCTGCCTTAATCCTAGCCAAGCCATACCTCATATACATACCAATATATAACTCCATACATTTAAATACCTTTATACATACAATATTCATAACATTTACCAATCTGTAGTGCCCAAAAGCAATCAAAAACAAAGAGAAACAATCCTTAATGTGAAAAAACTGTAGCTAAACAGTGCCACACCAATATTTATATACCCATACCCCCCCCCCCCCCAAAAAAAAAAAAACGCCAGTGTAAAAAAAAGAGGATTGCATAGCCAAAAAATTGGTCATGCAAATTTAAATATTATTACTGTGCAAAAAAAAAAAAGGGGGGGGGGACTCAGTGCTTAAGAAGAAAAAATTAATAAAAAAATAAAAATAAAAAAACATTCAGGATTCAAAAAAGAAAATTATTCAACCTTCAGGGTGTCCCCTTATTAATTTGCAACCTCTCATTGGCTTGTTCTGCTGTAGTAAAAAACAACACCTTCCCATTGCCCTCCACTCTTAACCGGGCTGGATATGCCATTAAGTATACAGTCCAATTTTCTCACAGATTCTGCTTTATCTCGATATCTCAGATGTTTTTGAAACTCCAGGGAAAAGTCTGGAAATTTTAGAAATTTTAACATTTTCATATTCTATCAATCCCCTTTGTCAAGCTTTCCGCAGAATTAAATCACAGTCTTTACAATTCAATAGACGTGGTTGCGGTGTCTTTGTAGGTATCTTATGTGCTCGCTCAATAATAAATGCACATGAGAATTCAGCATCTGGGAATGTAGCTTTCAACCATCTTTCCACAAACTCTCCTGCATTTTGATCTTATGCTCTCTCTGGTAAGCCTATGATTCTAATATTGTTTTAGCGCATGCGATTCTCAAATTCATCTAATTTCTGCTGTCACATTGCTACCTGTTTCTCAGTAATCTGCAACTTACTAATCATTGGTAACACAGTGTCCTCCAGAGCGAACACTTTTCAGTTACAAACCGATCGTGTGTGGGCCCCTTCGGTCAAAAAAAAGAGAACTTGCTTTAAAATTTGACCGATGGACGCCTGACCGATGGATCAAAACCGATCGTTAATATGCAAAAGCATCGGTTAAAAGGCTGCGCATGCTCAGAATCAAGTCGACGCATGCTTGGAAGTGTTTTTTTCAGCACGTTGTTGTGTTAAAAAATGTAAATGTCACTGCGTTCTAACACGATCGTTTTTTTAACCAATGGTGTGTAGGTACATCAGACCATCAGTCAGCTTCATTGATTAACCTATGAAAATGGTTCTTTGGACCGTTCTCATCGGATAGACTGATCGTGTGTACGCGGCCTTAGAGGTTTGAATATCTGCTAGCAGCTGTGCATTCACCTGTTCCAACGTTAATTCACTCTGCTTTTCCACCTGCTCTGCCTTTTCTATAGCTCCTTGTTTAACTGAGTCAGAAATCACAGATGCTCCACCACTCTGCATGTTTGGAGGGCTCCATCCAACCCCCTGTCCTTCAGAGCGAGCATACTCTTTCAGCTTTTCAGCTGCCTATTGTTGTCTGTTCATCTTAACTCAAAATCAGGGTCACCAGAGGTGAAGAAAAAAAAAGGAAGGAGGGGGGGGGGGGCAGAAGCACCGCCGCACTTGTGTCAGTCAAAAAAATGAGACAAAGTTCATAACCCAGCACACAGTTCACACTCGGGTACACATGTATTACCCAAATAGAAAGGCTCCAACTCAGGTGTACTATCGGTGTAATTAACAAAGTCCAGAGGAGTAGATAAAAATACTGCCAGAGTAATTATAAACGCTCACAGGTAATGCAGAATTACTTACAGAAGTCCATAGGATTCAAGACTCGAGGGGCAGAACTGCTAACTCACACCGGTTATTGGAGGAGAGTAGCTTGAATTCCCAAAAGGCTGCAGAGGTTGCCAAGTTATTTACAGGGGTCCATAGGATTCAGGGCTGGGAGGAGGAGAGCACTGCTCACTCACACCGGCTGTTTTAGAGGAGAATAGCTGCCGTCTGGCTCGAGTTTCCACAGGGCTGCAAGGGCTGCAGAATCTGCCAAATTGATTACAGGAGTCCAGAGGGTTCCAATACACAAGTAACTACAGGGGACTCAGGCTGGAACACACAGCTCCCTCACTCAGGTCTGACCATCCGTGACTTCGGAAGCCATGCCTTTCCTGACTGGACACTACTTTTAGTAGCTTTTCCTGCGGCGTGGATAACGTAAGAGGAGGATAATATAAGTTGTATTATCTTCTGTAAGTAAGATGTCGTTCCTGGTTTTTCGCCACTGGAGGGATTAAATGCATACCTGGTGTATTCTTACATAAGTCATCCAGGATGACTTATGCAAGTCGGTCAAATTTAAAACACCACTCACCTCCTTCCGCTGCAGACTCTGCCACAAAAACGCATACAGGGATCCACAATGATGCCCCCAGTAACCTCTCCCCCTTTTCCTCATTCCCCTGGGCACCGCCATGACAGCGGTGCTTGTGTGCACACACTGGGAGCACACTTTAGCTGTCTTAGTGAGCCATGGATAGGGGGAGGGCCGTGGTTGCTAGTGCCTGTGCGCAAAAGTGGGACACCTGTGTGCAGGCACCAAGAGGCTGGTTTAAAAAGCCCAGCACGCCAGAAGCCTTCTGTAAAGTGATATGGACACAGAGCTGTGGGCTGTAAGCATCCCTGTGGATTGAACCAGGCAAACCTAAGACTCCTACTCAGCATTAGGTTGTGCAGTGAGATGATATTTTGTGTATTGTAAGACTATAGCACAACAGTTATTGCATTTATATTTGTGGATAATACCTTTGCTTTGCAGTAAGGACTATGTCCCAGAGAAGAGGTTAAAGGGCTAGTAAAAGAGGCACCAGAAAATCCCTGCATACGGCTAAGGATTCTGAGCTTGCCTGCAGTTTATCACCCCCCCCCCCCCCCTCTGTCAGCCTGATAGCAGCCTCACAGGATGATCTCCTTTCTGGTTTTGCAGCTTCTCCTATGGTAGCTCCTGTATACATCACTGAGGACGCTTTGAAAGTTGCTTTGGATGGCTTATAAGGAAGGATTGCTACTATTATCGCAACCTCCTTGGAAGATAGAAGAAAACGGGGTAGATCCCCTTCATCTGCTCTGGCTCTCTCATCAGATGACCCTTCTGAGGGTGAAAAATCCCTGTCTGGAGATGAGGCTCACGTGCAGTCTGAGGATGAGAGGATTCCTGCTACCTCTCCGTCGCTAAAGATACAGGTACAATATTATGCAGAGATGGTGCGTGCCACTTACAAATTACCTCCTGTTGAAGCTTCTAGGCCCTCTGTTTCCTCTTTGGGATCTCGGAAATCTCCGCAGGCTGCACCATGCGCCTTTCCAGTTCATCCCTTGATGGATAAACTGATGTATTATGACTGGGTTCATCCAGATAAACTGTTTTCCCTCCTTTAACCCATGGAGGAAGGTTTCACTAAGAAATGGGGGAGTACCTAGATGCAGCTATTTCTTGTGAAAACCTGTCCTATAGACAATGCGCAGGGTTTTAAGGATCTAGCTGATAAAAAGCTGAAATCCCTATTAAAAGGGTGGAGAATTCCTAGCATCAATAGACATCAGAGATGCATATCTACATGTGCCAATATTCCCCGCTCACCAAAGATTGCTAAGGTTTGCGGTAGATCAGCGCCACTTTCAGTTTGTGGCCCTTCCATTCGGGCTGGCTACAGCACCTCGAGTGTCCACAAAAATACTGGCCCCAGCCCTAGCAAAGCTAAGGGCACGAGGCATAACAGTAACAGCCTACCTGGACGATCTTTTTTTTTTTTTTTTCCAAGAAGTTTATTAAACAGAAAGTTAAATACACTTACAATACAGTGCAGCAGGTAAAGAGTAACAGAGACTATGAGTCAGCGGGCGCAGCCGCTTCTTTTCCAAGAACATAGGAACACTCAAACAGAAAACATAACAATATCCAAAGCGACATTTCAGCGAGTCAAAGGGATCACTCATCGTTATTAAGATAGTTTATTAACAACGGGGGATAGGAGGGGGGTATGATCAAGTCCGTCAGGGGTTTCTTCGTCTCTTTTATGTTTTAACGTTCTTGGAGCAGCTCAGGGGAACGTTACTGTCAGGGGGTAAAGGGGTTCCAGCTATGGAGGGGGGCACAGGGTAGGTGGGAGTGAGAATGAAGAGAGTGTTATCTTCTTTTTTTTTGGGTTCGTCTGTAGTCAATGTCTTAGCTCGCCTAGTCGCCTAGTTGCAACTGCCTGTCCAAACCCACCTAGGCTCCCGGAGTCCATGGAGCCACAACTTTCTTAAATTTCTCTGTGGAAGTGAAGTGCACCCAGCATGCCCAGGTCTCGATATATTTAGAAGGGGTGTCGTGTGCTTGGTGTATCAAGTTCTCCATGTCAGCAGTTTGGGCGATTCGCCTGAACCAGTCGGCTATCGTCGGAGGCTCAGGGGCTTGCCACTTCACAGGGATGCAAAGCTTTGCTGCGTTGATCATGTGCATCGCAAGAGAATGGGAGTAGGACTTTAAAGGTTGATTAGAGTGGTGAAGTAGAAACTGTGCAGGGGAGAAGTCTAAGTTGGAAGCGGACACTTGGTTGGTGAGGCGATGGACCTCGGTCCAGAACGGTTGCAATTTAGGGCATGTCCACCAGACATGTAGCATGGAGCCTACCTCCTTTCCACATCTCCAGCACAAAGGGGAGACCGAGGGAAAGATGGCATGCAATCTGGAGGGTGTTCTATACCACCTTGTGAAAATGTTAAATGCGTTTTCCTAGGTGTGGACATTCACTGAGCCCTTGTGAATGCAGCTTAGTATTGCTTCCCAGTCCCGGACTGGCAAATCCAGTAACAGTTCTGTTTCCCATTTATGGCTAGCCCAATTGCTCTTAGGGTCATTGCCTGGGAATAGAAGCGCGTAAATAGTCGAGATTAGGTGGGTCAAGGGGCCGGTACTCGAAGACAGTGTTTCAAAAGGAGTCGGACGGCGGGACAAGACCAAGTTCGGATTTGGGTTTCCAAAGAAGTGCCTAATCTGGACATAAGTCCAGAACGGGAATGAGTTATTCCGTGTCTTGAGTTTTAGTGTGTCGAGCGAAAGGAGTCGATTATTATCAAAGAAGTGACCTGTGCGTACATGCGTGTGGGGCCAAACTTTGGCTAGGAAGGAGGGAGAGAGTCCCGGGGTGAAGTCAGGGTTAAGGCAGAGCGGCGTCATGGGACCAGCCTGGGAAGAGATCTGGTAGGTGGAACAAACGGTCTTAAAAGTGGTCAGAGTTGGTGCTATTAAAGGATGGGTCTTACAGGAAGAGGGAAGGAGATTTGGTTTGATCCACGGGGCATGAGCTAAAGGAATGGGCAAGAATGCGTGCTCTAGCCCTACCCAGTCCTTGGAAGAGACATGGACGTTCCAGTCCACTATTCTGGACAGATGACAAGCTTGTTGATACCTGCGGAAATCTGGAAGGCCCACTTTGAGTTTGGGTATCACCAGTTTATCATAACTAATCCGTGGTGGATGCCCTCCCCAGACAAAATCAGTGCAGGCCCTTCTGTATGATGACAAAAATGCTGGAGGGAGTTGGACAGGTACTGTTTGAAGTAGGTAAAGGAGCCGGGGCAAAATGTTCATTTTAATTGCTGACGCCCTGCCAAACCATGAGAAGAGTCCTGTGGACCAGTGTTGAAGGTCCTTCCAAATGTTTTGTAATAGGGGCAGGTCGCGTGGTGGCGTAGAGGATGTGGCAAGGGAGTTAAAGGCCGTTGTGAAGTTGGGGATAAGGATGTGAGCGAAGGATTTATAATAGCTCACAGTTAGCCCATCGGGGCCTGGTCTTTTCCGTGGTTTCATTTGTTTTAATGCAATTGAGGCTTCTGAAGCTGTCAGGGGGGTGTCAATATCAGCAGCCATGGATTCCGAGATTGGTGTGGGGCTATATTCTGTTAGGAATTCTTTTATGGCTGTCTTCCTAGCCTGACAGTCAGAGGGTGTGTCGTTTGGGTGTAAGTTATATAGTTTAGAGTAGTAGGACACAAAAAGGTTGGCTATGTCAGGGGAAGACGAGACTTTCTGGCCTCTCGAATCAGTTAAGGAGTGAAATGTAGTGGAAGCCCTTTTGGATCGTAACGCCTTGGCGAGCATTCTCCCCGACTTGTTACTAAACTCGTAAAAGATCCTTTTGGACAAAATATATTTGCGCTTGATTTGTTTACCCAGAAGCTCCAAGAGCTCAGATCTAGCGAGTTGAAGTTGTTGCAGGGAAGACAACGCTAAGGAACGTTTGTGCATCCTCTCCAGGCGATGGACCCGTGCGGTGAGCTCCGCTACGTGGTGGCGTTGAGTGCGCTTGCGCTCAGCTGCTGCTGTCATCAAGATACCCCTGATGACGCATTTATGGGCTTCCCATGTTACAAGAGGGGAGGTGTCAGCGGGTTTGTTTTCTTCGAAATAGTGCTTCAAATGGAGCGCGACCTCCGCAGCAATTAAGGGATCAGTGAGCAGCGAAGGGGGCTAGTCGCCAAGAGCGTGAAAGGGAGCGCCGTTCCGGGAGTGCCAGTGTCATAGAGATCAGGTGGTGGTCGGAAATGACCATGGGGTCAATGAAAGCATGGACTAAATCAGGGAGGTCGCTTTGGGATAGGAAGAACAGGTCAATTCTCGAGTACTTATTCTGTGGGGGAGATAAAAATGTATAGTCCCTGCCGGTTGGGTTAAGAGTACGCCAGGTGTCGTGTAGTAGCAGCGACTGTAGTTGAGACTTTATGGCTTTGAGGGCTGGGTAGGTGAAGGAGGATGAACCTGTGGAGGTGTCCACCCCTGGGTCAAGGGGGACATTAAAGTCGCCGCCTAAGATGAGCATGCCCTCCTGGAAGGTCGAGAGGGCGTTAGTGATATTTCGGAAGAAGGAGACCTGATGGGAGTTTGGGGCGTAAACGTTCGCTAGGGTGATAATTCGTCCAAGAAGCGACCCTTTGAGGAAGACATACCTTCCTTCTTCGTCAGTAAGTGTGTCCATGAGTTGAAAGGGGAAATTTTTTGCCAGAAGTATTGAAACTTCTTTAGATTTAGAGGCGGGGGTAGTAGCGTGGAAAATGGTAGGGTAATAGTAGTTGTTAACGAAGACGATATCTGCCTTAGCGTGGTGCATAACATGGAGAAGTCGTGAGCGGCGTTCTGGGGTATTAAGTCCCCGGGCATTAAGAGAGACCAGTTTAACTTGGAGCATGTTAGCAGCTGAGCAAGAAGGAGCCATCAGTAGGGGGAGGGTGGTAGTGAGGTGGCAAGAGGTGCGAGTCCCGGGAGCCGAGGTGGGCAGCAGGCCGGGGTCGAGGTCAGTAAGTCAAATTGGTCAGAGGTGGCGTATAGTCTGTGCGGTGGGAGAGGGTGGTTGCTAATAGGGGGGGCTAGGTAAGGCTGGGTAGGGGTATAGGTGTGTGGAAGATTGTGAGAGGACGGGATGAGTGTCGTGGTCCGGTAACAGGTGAGAAACATCCCACCTGTCTAGTATAGGAGAAGTCCGCTGGCGCGGTAATACCGGATAATGTCAGTGGTACGCAATAGGTTTAGCGTCAGACGTATAGCGGAGAAGGAAAGAACCACTGCGTGGGGGTCGATAAGTCCTGGAGGGAGAGAAGTGAAAATCAATGAGGTAGATGGACCGTCAGCCACAGACTGTCTAGGTGTTAAAGCAGTTAGCTGGCGGAGACCAGTAAGTGTATGGAATGGGGTGTAGAGGGGGCCGAGGGCATGTCCTGACGGGATGCCGTCAGGCAGACACAGTCACAGGGGCAAGTAGGGACCCTTTGTGTTTAGATAATGCGGCAGTCAGCCACCTGCCGGGGGCACTGGTAGACTGCTCGGGCCCAACCGTGAGGGGTTTTAGTCAGTCGGGGGAGATATCTTGTGATGCAAACCAGTGATAGAAAAAACAACATTCAGAACTAAACAATAATAAACAATAATACACAATAATAACAGAGCCGTGTAATGAACATACGTGGAAAACATGCGCGGGCCCATAGGGCCCAGCCAGTCAGGTGGAGGGGGGGGTGCGATGGGGAGAGAAGGGGGAAGGTAGAAAAAAGCAGTGAAGAGAAAAAAAAAGGGAAAAGAAAAGGAGGGGAAAGAAGAGAAAAAGGGGGAGGATATGTAGTAGGGAGAGCTATAAGGTAAGGGAGGGCGAGCATGAGGGGGGCATAGTGAAGGGGGGGAACGTATGCTGGCCAGGGAGGGAGGGGAGGAAGGGGAGGGGTGGAGTGGGGGGATGGAGGAAGGAAGGGGGTGGGAGGAAGGGAGAGGGAAGATGGGGGAGGGACGGGGAGTGAGGAGAGAGAAAGAGGGGGGTGTAGGGAGGGAGAGGGGAGCAGTAAAAGTGTATGGGGGACCTGGAGGCAGGAAAAGAGATGAAAGGCAGAGTAGGTAAAAGTGAGGGACACAAGTATAGGGTGTACTGATAGGGCCCACCATGATCTCAGGGGGTGAGAAGGAAAGGAAGATGGAAGAAGCCATATAGGTCAGTTAGGAATCAGCACCTCAGGTTGAACAGCGGGAGCGGGACGTCCTGGTCAGGGGGGGTTGGTCAGGGGACTGAGGAGTCTAGGGTGGTAAACAGACAGCTCAGGGGGGTGAACAGACAGTTCAATTGCCAGCCACAGTGCTAGACAGCAGGTCACACTGTCTGGGCTCGACAGCAGTGGCTGCAATGTCAGGCAAACAGGACGGGGATTATGAAGTCCAGGGTCCGTTTCGTCAGCGACATTGGGGGAGAGCAAACGGAGGGGGGAAGGAAGGAGAGGGGAAGAAAGGAAAAAAAAGAAGAGACAAGGAGAAAGAGAGGAAAAAGAAGAGAAAAAAGAGAAAAGGGATAAGGGAGGGCGTCAGCGGGTATAAGAAAAGGTGCTTAGATGCCAGTGCAGTCTCTGTCTGAGCGAGCATGAGGTATTAGGTATAACATCTGTAAGCAGTAAGACAGAATACACAAAGTAGGTATCGATGGGACGTGCACTAGGGTGGATCAGGGTCGTGTAGGCTCAGTTACAGGTCGCGGAGACCGCATAAGGCTGGCAATAAAAGTATACACATAAAATTAAAATAAAAGGAAAAAACGAAAAAACATAATAAATAACAAGAAGGCAGTCCATACGCACTCATGGGAACAGGCAGTTCTTCGCACCCCAAGAAGATCATAACCTCCGGATTCGATCTCAGGACAGGCATAGCTGCTGCACGGTATGGCATATGGCGTCCCGATAGGAGGATAGTAGGTACGGGTGTGGATCATACGATCACCTAAGCGGAAGGTGGCAATGACCGAGGGGTGCAGAGCAGGAGGGGAGTCAGATGCCATCAATGGGGTGCGGGGGGTCTGTCCTTTACTTTATGCTCAGAGTCACGGGGAGCGTGTATTTTTTTAGTTTTTTTAGAAAGAAAAAAAGAGGAAAAAATAAACAGCACCTCCGGGGGGGCAAGGGGGGACTGGACGATCTGTTAATTATAGATCAATCCGCCGCTTGGGCCACAATGTGCACAGCACAGTGGAATATTTAGAGTACCTAGACTGGGTCCTCAATCTGGAGAAATCTTCCTTGCAGCCTCAAAGAAGGCTGGAGTACTTGGGCATGATTATAGACACGTCCCAAAGCAAGGTATTACTTCCCAAGCCAAAGGCAAAAGCATAGGAGACTTGGTCTGAGCGATAAAGGCAAAAGAAGGCATTTCATTCGTCTATGCATGAGATTATTGGGAAAGATGGTAGCCTCATTCGAGGCTGTCCCTTATGCCCAATTTTACTCAAGACCATTACAGGGCAGAATTCTGTCAGCTTGGAACAAAGATGTTCAGGCCCTGGATCTTGCTATGATCTTATCTCCAAAGGTTCGCCAGAGCCTCAATTGGTGGTCTCTTCCCCAAAATCTGTCAGAAGGGAAATCCTTCACCTGGAAAGTGGTGACCACAAATTACAGCTTTCTTGGCTGGGTGGCAGTTCTAAAAGAAGCATCTGCCCAGGGGAAGTGGTCCAGGGCTGAAAAACTCCTGCCCAGTGCCCATCAACATTCTGGAGATTCAGGCAATTCATTTGGCCCTCAAAGTTTGGTCTTACAGACTTCAAGGTTGGCCTGTTCTGATTTAGTTCGACAATACTACAGCAGTGGCCTATATCAATCACCAAGGAGGCACCAGAAGTCTGGATGCCCAAAAAGAGGTGAATCACATCCTGGCCTGGGCAGAAAGGCATTTTCCTCGCCTGTCTGCGGTCTTCATTCCAGGGGCAGAAAATTGTCAGGCAGATTTTTTTTAAGCAGCTGAATCCAGGAGAATGGTCTCTACACCCTGACATGTTTCAAATCATATGTCAGAAATGTGGTACTCCAGATGTTGACCTGTTGGCTTCCAGGTTTTGTGTCACGAATAAGAGATCCCTTTCCTCAAGGGTCAGATGCCCTTACAATCTCCTAGGATCAGTATTCCCTGATTTATGCTTTCCCTCCAGTTCCGCTTCTCCCACGATTCCTTCAGAGTCATAAGAAAGAAGGAAAGTCAGTGATTTTGGTCACCCTGTCTTGGCCAAGGAGACCCTGGTATGCAGAAATCATAAGGATTGCAGTAGGAAGACCTTGGGTTCTCCCATTATGCTCAGACCTACTGTCACAGGGTCCAATATTGCATCCTGCCTTACAAAGTCAAATTTGACGGTTTGGCTGTTGTGACCGACATTCTGAAAAATCATGGGCTCTCAGGGCCTGTCCTATCCACTCTGGTTAATGTTAGGAAGCCGGCCTCCAGGCTCATATATTACAGAATCTGGAAGGCATATGTTTCCTGGTGTGAACCCAGAAAATGGCATCCTAGGAAGTATGCCATTAATAGGATTCTTGCCTTTCTTCAGTTGGGCTTAAATATGACATTGGCTTTGATCACTATCAAGGGCAAAATCTCGGCCTTGTCGTATTCTTTCAAAAACCGCTTTCCTCTCATTCTGGGAGGCCCAAGCTTAGAGAATGATCTGCACAGCCCTAGCACCCTGCCCACAATATGCCGCCTCCTTGAAAAGGCTTCTAAAAGCTATGCCGAACTGACTCATGCTTTTATGAGTACACATCTAGACACATATCGCATGTTGGCCTAGAACGATATATTACCTACCCCCAGCATAAGATCATACCTAGTAGTGGTAATCCCTATCATACAAACCTTTTGCACCCCAAAACCCCCTTCTTGTAGGGGCTTGGGGGAGTGGTCCCTGCAGATCATCCTCGACCCAACTTGTAGGAAACATCTAGAGCAAAACCTGTCAGCAATGTTCCATAGCCTAGGACATACCTTGTACGCATCTACAGTATAACTCCCACGAAGAGGCTTTAAATCTAATGTAGATACCAAATTGCAAACATGCTCCTGATTTCAGGGTTATCGATTCATACTCTCACAACAAGTAGCCAGCAGGACAACATCAGTTTCCTCCCAGGGATGCAGGTACCTCATTGTTACACCCTATTAGAACACCACCCTTGATGATGCTGTGTTCCCATACAGGGACCATCATATAACACAGCACTTACCCTACACTACACGAGATGCATGAAATGAGTTGTAAATAGATATTATACCCTAATATACATCTCACATTGAATACTTTTTTATTAGACCCACTTACCCCACCAGAGGGATCAGACATGCCCACATGCTATACAACTCCTTGTGGGCTAAATGTCACTACACAAAGGCCACCGGTTTTAAAAGGAACATCTACTGATTTATAAACCTCTTTAAACCCCACTGAGTCGCAGACTTTCTCCTCTCCCGAAACCAACCCTCTACCTAGTCCTACTCAAGGTTTTGGACAGGACCTTGGTTGACTCTTACCCTTTAGGTATCGATCAATAATTTAGCTCAGATAATGTGGGGCCACACTACAAATTGGCACTATAAAATAATGGACTGTTTCACATTACTCAGTGTATTTGTGTTTGGTTTTACACAGTTATTAGATAGGCATGTTTACAATTTTAATGTATCTTCTTACATTTTACTGTTTTGATGATTGGATACTGTTATATGACTCTGACACTACTCCCAGTCCCCTACCGTATACTAGTAGGGGACTCGGACTAGCTCCCCACTCACGTACATCTGACCTGGCTGGCTCCAGAATCCCCACTCCCTACCAGACTATAGCGCTCCTTCAGACCACAAAATGGCTCTCCATTGGCGCTGTCTCTATCATACCTCAACTCTTCCATACACAACCTCCTCCATCCAAACATGTACAACCTCCTCTGATCAGCGGGTCACACCCCATTAATTGCGTCTACCACTTCCCACTGTCGCTGGCTCCTTCCCCCCACAGTGGTATCCAGCACAACCTCCTCTGATCAGCGGGTCACACCCCATTAATTGCGTCTACCACTTCCCACTGTCGCTGGCTCCTTCCCCCCACAGTGGTATCCAGCGCAACCCATTAAGATTTTTAACCACACTCACACATTTTACCACTGAACCACTCTGGCTACACCCTGAAATAGGTACATAGTGCACTCGGACTAGCGAGCTGGTCCTCACTAAACGCCGGACACTATCTTGTGTTCATGTTTACACATCCTTAACCTTTCAACCTTAATCCGGTTGCCACTTCGCTAAAATCCCTGAAAGACACACTCTTCTTTGATTCCGCCATTATCGTCTACCCCTCTCCTGTGAGTTTCTTTACTGATCTTGACCCTCTGCTCTACACGAGACCCCTATCCTTTCTCTATACACCCTTGTCCTCCTCCTCCAACGTGTCTGGCTTCCTACCGGAAGCCAGACAATTTACCTACCTAATTAAAGCCAAGGAAATCTATCTCTCCTCGAACAATGACACTATTCTCATAATTGTCCTTCTGGAAACACATTTCAAATCCGATTCCACCCCGAAACTCTCCAATGCTTACTTTCCAACCTCTTTTCATGCACCAAACCACACAACAAAATCTAAAGGAGTATCTATCCTATTTGCAAAACATTGCCCGTTTCAAATCAAGGACACCTGCATCGACAAGGAAGCACGTTATATCTTCATAAAAAGCTCACTGTTCAGAAAGCAAGTCACCCTTGCTAATATCTATGCGCCAAACACTAAACAAGTCACCTTTTTGAGATCAACATTACAAATGCTCTCAACATTCCAGGAAGGCATCCTTATTCTTGGCGGGGATTTCAATGTCCCGCTCAACCCTCTGCACGATACATCGGCGGGTACCCTACCATGCCTTATAAAACCACTACGTGCAATTAAAACACAAATACAGGAGTTGACACTGCATGACTCCTGGCAAACACTCTACCCTACCAAAAAAGACTACACATTCTACTCGGTCCCACACGACCGCTATTCCAGACTCAACCATCTATTTCTTTCACAAAAGGGACCTACGAATGCTGAGCGCAGCCACCATTGACCCCATGTATTTATCAGATCACCATCCTATCTCCATGTCCATTGAATTTGATGACAAACCACCAAGACCCTCAATTTGGCAACTCGACCCCTCCCTTCTCACTCAAAATAAACAAACGTTTATCACAATACTTCTGAGAGAATAGCTCTCCGGACATATCCCCAATGTCGAAATGTGAGGCACATTAATATACCAAACAAGGAAAACTAATTGTACTATCCGCCAAACATAGGAGGGAAAGACAATCCCACATCACATATTTGATCACCCCAATCCATAAACTGGAACATGCTCATAAGACTTCCCAAGTGACCTCGTCCCTCCTAGGACAGAACTTTTGGAGATATTAGACAAAAAAACAAAACACAACTACATAATGTCCCAAAAAATATTCTATGAATATGGTAATAAATCTGGAAAATTCTTGGCGAGAGCCCTCCGATCAAAAAAAGCATCCATTACAATTTACTATCTCACTGACACCGACAGGCCGTAAAATAGTCTCAATCAGATAGCTGACCACTTTGTTCAGGATTACTCCCACCTTTATAATCTAAACCAATCTGAAACTTGGACAGATGACAACACAAGATCACAGAGGATTAGGAATTTCAACACAAAATATAGCCCCAAGCCTCTAACAAACTCGGAAGCCAAAAACCTGGAGCAGCCTATATTGTACACAGAGATAGACACAGTACTTAAACAATTGAAACCTGGAAAGAACTCAAGGCCAGATGGTCTGACAACAGGCTATTATAAAACATTGTCCATGGCCGTAGGGGCTCTTCACCGTGAGATAATCCAATTCCAAGTTATTTCCTCACTTAAGTTTCCACTGGTTATTGTTTATCCTTGTTTACAGAGGCACAACTCCTCTTTTGATTGGCTCCATGCTGAGGTTCTGTCCTGGTCACCACAATGCAGTAAGAGATGCTCCCAGAAGGTAGCCAAGGTCCTGTGCACCTCTTCACTCTCCTCCTTCATGGAGGAGTACTGCGATTTTAGCAATTTCTTTGACAAAGGTAAAGCTGGTACTTTGCCTCAACACTGTTCGTATGATTGCGCAATTGACCTTCAACCTGGTGCCATAACCCCTCGTGGCCAATTTTACCCTTTGTCAGTCTTGGAAGATAAGGCCATGTTGCAGATGCATTTTCTCGAGGTTTCACATGCAAATCCTCATCTCCTGCTGGTGCTGGTTTCTTTTTTTGTGAAGAAGAAGAGTGATGAACTTAGACCTTGCATTGATTATAGGGGTCTCAATCGTCTCACCATTAAAAATGCCTATCCGATCCCACTGATTAGAGTTATTTGACCACCTCAAGGGAGCAATGCTTTTCACAAAGCTTGATCTGAGAGGGTCATACAATCTCGTCAGGATTAAGGAGGGCGACGATTGGAAAACTGCATTTAATACCACAACAGATCATTATGAGTATCTCGTAATGGCCTCTGTAATGCTCCAGCAGTTTCCAGGAGTTTATTAACAATGTCCTTCAAGATTTGTTGAAGTTATATGTGGTGGTTTATCTCGATGATATTCTCATATTTTCCAAGTCCATGAAGAGCCACCACACAGATGTCTCTCGAGTGCTTCAGAAACGAAGAGAGAACTATCTCTATTATAAACTGAATAAGTGTGAATTCCATCGTGATCAGGTCAAATTCCTGGTTTATGTAATTTCCACGGCTGGGTTTTTGATGGACCAGAGAAACTTTCTGCTGTCCTACAGTGGCCTTGACCCATGGGTTTATGTCCTCTGCAGCGGTTTCTTGGCTTTGACAACTATTATCGGAAGTTTATTCATAACTTCTCGTCTCTGGTCAAGCCCCTGACTGATATGACCAGAAAGGATGTAACCCACAATGTTGGTCACCAGAGTCCATTAAGGCTTTTGAGAGTCTTAAGGCTGCTTTTGTTTCTGCTCCTGTGTTGGCACATCCTGATCCAATGTTGCTTTTTATCCTTGGAGGTTGCTTCTGAGGCTGGAGTTGGCGCCCTTCTGTCTCAACTTCTTAGCTCTGACAGCGCTATGCATTCGTGTGGCTACTTTTTCAAGAAATTGTCACCTGCGGAGTGCAATTACGAGATTGGTGACAGAGAGCTGTTGGTGATCATTTTAGCCCTGAAAGAATGGAGACATCTCCTTGAAGGTACCACTGTGCCAGTTTTCATTCTTACTGACTATAAGAATCTCACATTCTTGTCTGAGGCCAAGCGCCTCTCTCCCAGAAGGGCGCGATGGGCTCTTTTCTTGTCGAGTTTTAATTACATTGTCTCATTCTTACACGGTACTAAGAATGTAAGGGCTGACACCTTGTCACATACTTTTACCTCCACTTCCAAGATGTAGTCGGTTTCTGGTTCCTGTGATTCCTCCTGATCATATTCTGGCTACGATTCGCACCACTCTCACTTCTCCTTTGGGAGACAAAATTTTTGCAGCTTAGGTCAAGGCCCCTCCTGAGAAACCCTTGTGACCAATGCTTTGTTCCTAAGAGTCTCTGTACTGCTGTGCTCCAGACTTGCCATTCTCTCAAGGCTGCTGGCCACCCCTGGAAGAATCAACACTTTTGGACTATTTCCCAACAATTCTGTTGTCCTAGTCTATGTGTTGATGTAATACAGTTATCCTTATGGTAGTTGACTGGTTCTCGAAAATGTCTCACTGTATTCCACTTAAGAAGTTGCCTACTTCTAAGGAAATGGCTTCCATTTTTGCTCGGGAGATCTTTTTGCTTACATGGCCTACCCAAGGTCATTGTCTCAGGCAGGGGAATTCAGTTTGTGTCCCGGTTCTGGCAAGCCTTTTGTGCACAGCTAGGAATTTAGCCTACTTTCTCCTCTGCATATTACCCCACAGTCTAATGGGGCCACAGAATGAGCCAGTGTTTGGGGCAATTGCTACGTTGCTATATTTCTGACCATCATAACTGGTCAGACTTCTTACCATGAGTGGAGTTTGCTCACAATAGCGCCTTAAATTCTGCTTCCTGTTTGTCCCCGTTTATGGCAAATTATGGTTTCCAACCTTTCTATCTTGGGATTCAACTGACATCTCAGTTATCTGCATATATTATACACTAAAAACTAACTCCTGATCCTTCAACGCATTCAAAAGGACTTGAAGTCATGGTCGCAGGGCATCTTCTCATGGTTTGGAAGGGCGTCCATAATCAAAATGAACACCCCCCCCCCCACCCCAGAATATTACATCTTATGCAAACGATCCCCATAAAATTGCCACAAGCCTTTTTTGCTTTGTATCATAAAACTTGTACAGAATTTCTGTGGGGCAAAGGGCAAAAAGAAAGACTAACAATACCCAAACTAAAAGGTGGCATAGGCCTTCCTGATATTGACAAATATCACTGGGCGTGCCAATTGCCAAGAATAGTAGACTGGAATATTCATACACAGACAAAAGCATGGACGAACATCAAAAATGCTTTCTCCCCCATACCAATACAATTACCCTGGACTGCCCCAAGGTATGTTTCTGCAGGTTGCAAACAACACCCCTTAATATACAACACATTGCAAATCTTCCAGAAGGCATGTCATAAATACCAAATTTCCTCCGCATCGGGTCTACTAACCCTCGTACGTAACAACCCGGAATTCCCACCAGGCCTTTCAGATTCATTCCTTTTAGAAATCTAGCCCCATACTGATATGAGAGCAGAACACGTCTTCTCCAGGGACACCTTTCTGACTCTACCCGAACTGTCTATGCAGGGGTCAGGACAATCCTTCTCATTCTGGACATACTGCCAACTCCGACATTTCCTCATTCATCCACAAGTACACAAGACAACTCACACCTTTCGAGGAGACTTGTACCAAAAAATAACCGCAAAGACATTTGATCTCCGACATATATTCTATCCTATTCTCTGACCACAATCCAATATCGCAAGCCGTAGATGGGAAAGGGAACTCTTGATTAATCTATCAGATGGAGATTGGGGAAATATCTATTCTTATATCCACAAGGGGTCAATCAATGTATCAGCAAAGGAAAATGGCTTTAAAGTATTTTCTAGATGGCACAAAATCCCCCTTAGGCGACATAAAATCTTCCCCGATATTCCCCCAAATTGCTGGATATGCTCTGACGAAGACGGGTCACTCCTTCAACATATGGTGGTCGTGTCCTTCAATACAAAATTTCTGGAAAGAGGTCCACCTTCTCACTGCCCTGATCACAGCCTACCAGATAGAATTCACCCCATCCCAAATGCTCCTACACCACTTACCCAAAGAAAGATTATCAACACTCACTATCTCTACACCTTATAAACGCTGCAAAAATGGGTATCCCAACTAGCTAGAAGTCGCCCGAAACCCCCAACCATTGCGGACTGGTTCAGACGCATAAATAGAGTGGCAGAAATGGAGGACTTAGTTCACCAATTTAAAGACACACCAACAAAATTCAGTAAAATTTGGTCTTGCTGGCATCACTTCAAAACAACTGACAATTTCACCCATCTATTGTATCAATGATATTTGAGAGAACATGACGTCAATTCAGAGTTTCCAAATGTTTCCAAATAATACTTCTCTACATAAAATGTTAAACAATCATATCTACCTAGGCCTCTCATCCCCTCCCATTAACTAGATCTGCAATAGCAATTCAAAACTGAGTGGAGCTGCTCTACCCAAGGTCCCCTCTTCCCTTTCCCCTCTCACTCAACTGACCTAACAGGTTCTCCCAACGGACTCAAGTAACCTCCCTGAGTGCAGAATATACCCACTAGACGGATCTTTCACCTATGGATTGCTAGTGGTCCGGTGACGGCAAACCCATAAGAATTTAATTGAGACACATAACCAACGTCATTGTGCATCCAACCCATAAAAGTATACAATTATCTCCAAAAGCGAAGCACGACTAGCAAACCTACACTCACTCCCTATCATCGCCGATGCTCCCTAAAACTTTTACCCTCGAGCAATACCGATATGTTGACAGGACTCACAGCTACCCTAATGGTCAAACGCACTATCAAGATAGGGAAACTCCAGCACCCAAACCGAATAGGGTAACCATGACGAGCATTGAACTACGTGGTCACTTTCAGGGCTAAGTTCTCATGTTGTTCACCTTTTGATGATTCTTGTTATTAGTCATTACTGTTACACCATACTGAAATATAATGTACTAGTCTCAATAATACCTCTGATGATCTGTAACACTGCATTGTACTACATTTTGGATGTTCTACAAATGTATTCCTATTGTGCATTATATCCTTTGTTCACAATAAACTTTAGAAGTGTTGGTTTTAGAATCTACAGAAAAACACGATTGTTGTTTCTCCTTTATCTGTGAGCATTGTTTGAATAAAATTCTAATGGTTGCCTTTTCAAGAATCTCAATGGGTGTAATTACTTTTTTACATGACTGTAAATCGATTTACAGAGATCTGTTTTCTCTGTGACAATAAAGTATATATTTTTGTTAAACAGTGTAAAAACAAAAGTAAATGGTGTGTGATTCGATTTTCTACATCTATATAATAATAAAAGATAAAAACTTCCAAGAGCGTAAACACTTTTTATGGACACTGTATATATTACTTAATAACTTTCAAAAAACTTACAAGGACGACAATTGGATATCGCAATGGCCCAATGGTCTGAAGTGTTTCCCGGTTGTCATCATTACGATAATCCCATTCAATACCCATTTTCACAAATACTTTTGAGTCTTGAATATTCAGACTTTCTTCATTTAATACAAACTTTCCAGTTGCTTGATTTCGGATAGCTAGAAAAACAAAGTACAAATATATGACCACACATTTTAAAATATTATTGATATTAGACATGCAAGTGTGCACTGTGCAAACGTTCCTATATATATATATATATATATATATATATATATATATATATATATATATATATATATATATATATATATAAAAATCATACTTGCACCATGGCACAGACTAAACACTTAAAGGTGTTGTAAACCCTCAAGGTTTTTCACCCTAATGCATATGCATTAAGGTGAAAATCCTCCTGTGCTGTAGCTGCCCCCTCCCCAGAGCTCCCCCTTTTACTTACTTGAACCCAGTCTTTCCAGCGGCGGAGACGACTCGAGCACACCAGCTCCAGCTGGCGTCTCAGGTCCTCCTTGGATAAATTAACAGTAGCAAAGTCATTGGCTCCCACTGCTGTCAATTAAATCCAATAACGCAAAAAAAAAGAAAGGAAAAAAATACATTGACGAGGGAGTCAGGGGGCGGGCCAAGTCTTGCAGTCTGGGTCAATAGACGCAGCAGCTTGACACTGGAGCGCATCTGCACGAGTGCCCCGAGGGAGAGCGGATCTCCAGCAGGGAATAAGGAAATTATTCTGGACAGCTGCACTTCCAAAAATCCTTTTATTGAAGCTTCATATGACAAGTGGTTGACAGATGGAGCAGGAAACAAAGAGCTAGATGCATGTTGCGCAAATGTTATTGCTTAGTCATTACCTATTGAAACTAGTCACCACAATCACCTATATACTACTCTAAGGCCGCGTACACACGATCAAATCTAAATGCTGGAAACGGTCGGCCCGACCGTCCCAGCAGACAGATTCGACCGTGTGTACGGGCGAGCCGACGGATTTCAAAGCATGCTTTGAAATCCGTCGGCTGGGAACCCGTCTGCCCGACATGTTTGCTGGTTAGTACGCTAACCAGCAGACATGTCTTCTCGCACACGTGCCAAATGGTTTCGACGCATGTGCGGAAGTGTTTTACTTCCTGGTGCGGTGACGTGGCAGCGTCAACGTCACCGCCACGTCACTGCGCCGTCTGGCGGCGGGGATTTTGGTTTGATCGTGTGTACACGATCAAACCAATATGTCCCCAGCAGACAGATTTGTTCAAAACGGTCAGCCCGACCGATTTGAACAAATCTGTCTGCTCGTGTGTACGCGGTCTAATGTGTTACAGGTGAACTTACCATATAAATTAGTACTCAGCTCGTGTTACAAAGAAAACCCATCTAGAATACACGGTACTTACACTCAAATCTGATGTAAAGAGTTCGGTCCGAATTTACTGCCAGAACAAATCGTATACACTAATTGAACTCGGAGCAAACTTGACACATCAGGCAAAATTGTTGTATAGTTACAACGACATATACAAAATAATAGAAAATCTTTTTTAAAGCAAAGTGTTAGAACATCTTGAGGACCGATACTGGCATATTCCCAAAAAGAGAGAAAAAATAAAAAAATAATAGTAATAATAAAAAATATATAGGAGAAACATAGGTGCTAATAAACTGCAGGCTAAGAGAGAGAGAGAAAAATAGGATTTTTAATAACAGCTTACCTGTAAAATCCTTTTCTTGGAGTACACCATGGGACACAGAGCCCCTCTATTCATTACATATTGGGTTGTATGGTCACCAGAGGTGATTGGACACTGGCACAACCAATGAAGACAAGTTCAATAGAGGGCGCTAGTGAGTATCTCAATGTTCCACCTGACTGCATCAGGTATAACATAAATGAGATGATTGAAAATAAACAATAAACTCCATTAACAAACAATTCCTGGTATAAGACTTCTAAATGACAAGTGTGCTGAAACAAAACAATTAGTCCTTCTGGATGCAATAGTACAAAATTAGCTAATAATTAACCCACACTAGTGGTCCTAACTATTTAGACAATGAGTGTATATGTCTTGATTGTGCAAGATGTGCAAAAAGTCCTGTGAAGACCGTAGACCAATCTGTACCTGGATTTGGAAGATTAGTTCCTGAATGTGGAAAATTCCTTCACCAATGTCATAAGTGCTCCACCCAAAGTGCTGAAGAGATACTAGATTCTTACCAGATAACAAGACCTCTTTGTTACAAGTAGGTCAGATGGGCAGTACAGGATGAGTGCCTGTTACACTTGAGGCATACTGGATCTCGATGGAACCACAAAAGCGATTGGTTTGCTCATAAATTGACAGAAAAAATGGCAGAAAAAATGGAAAAAATCATGGTGCAATACCGTTTATTAAAATAATAAAATGATGCACACAAACAGCCAAATGGCCTCTTACTCTGGCTGGTGCCCACCTGGCACTGGGACTGTAGCGTGTCAGTGCTCACCACTGGGGTGTCTCGCTGATAACTTCAAGTGTGGCAGAATGCCAGAGTTTGAAAGGCTTTAGTTGGGTTTGTGTGGCGTGCAGGGAGCCAGATAGAGCCGCCGACATATGTTTCGTACGTGTGTACGTCTTCAGGGGGGCGTGTCTGGCTGCTGGGGATTGTGGGGATTTTTAGGTTGGGAAGGATGCATGCGTTAGGGACGGAGCGTAACTGCGCTGACAGTCTCAGAGCCACGCTGATGCACGCACACGTTGCCGGCCTGCTTCAAACATACTCAAGTGTATACATTAAGAAACCTTAAAAACATTTTTGTAACTATCTTTATGATACATATTTGTTTCCCATTATTATTTTAACTTCTGATTTAGTATTAGAGATACATAGTATACAAAAGTTCAACATTAAAATAAGCTATGCTTATTTGTGGCTCAAATTATTTAAAATAAATAATAATAATAGACGTAATATATTTATATTGGTTATGTATGGGACTTTTACATGGACTTAAATTTTTTTTTTATACAATAGTAAATAATCAGTATACAGATGGAAGAATTAATTGGAGAAGGACCCTTTTGGGCCTTAGGGTGACATCTAGTGGTCAAAGATAATATTTATGTATTGGAAGTATTGAAGAAATATTTAGGAATAGGAGGGAAAAGTTACCTTGCTATACCCTTTAATTAGCTGGTGTATTCCTATAGTCTATAGGTGGTAGAGTGGAGAAAGGGGTCTAAGGACCTTTGTAGTGCTCTTCTTCTCTCCACTATAGATTAGATTTCTGGATGGGCTAATCGTTTGCTAGAAAGCAATTAAGGTCTAGTTCTATATTCATTCCTAGAGGGTACATAGTTTGAATTTTATGTATCCACATTGTTCCGTTTTGGGACACACTTTGTTTCATGTGTGTCCCTCTCCAATGTTTGGATACATGGTCGATACCATAAAAGGTGCATTGTGTAGGGTCACTTTGATGTTTGTCTAAAAAATGTCTGGACACACTGTGGTTAGGAAATTTGTTTCTAATGTTAGCCAGATGTTCATTAATTCTGACCCTCAATTTTCGGGTAGTTCTCCCTATATATTGTGTAGCGGGGACAGTTTTTGCCTCTCCAAAGACATATTGATGTTTTACAATGTTATTCTATGGACTGGTGTTGTAAATAGGTGTTTGGCACCATCTAGTGGTGAAAATGTGGAATGGACTGCACCATCTTTTGTTTTTCCAAGAAGCATGGGAGGAGTGATGTGAAGGACTTACCCATGAACACTCGGGGCTGCAAGGCATGCTGGGAAGGGGATACAAGGTTTGGTGGTGGCCATTTTAGCTCTCTCTGGTTCCTGGGACATACACCCTGGAGGAGCTCTCTCTCTCTCTCCCTCTTTCGGTGCGATCTACGGTATTCCGGCCTACTTTCTGCAGAAGCAAGCCATCGATCTCAAGAAGGGTGACGGAGGATTTCCGATCGGCTCTGGAGGAGAATCAAACAACCGGATGATTGCTAGAGACCGGACTGAGGCCGTGAGGAGTGAAGGCATCCATCCGCCTGGACCTCGTATGGAGTGAAGACATCCATCCGCCTGGACCTCGTGTGGTGAGAGGGCTCATGCCCAAAGTCTTGTACTGTTTGACACACATCTAGGCTGCCTTGGTAGTGTTGCTGGGACTGATAGTTCCACGCTGTCGCGGTGTGCCATAAAGCCACACGTGCAAAGGCCTCAAGCCTAAATCAACTGTTGGTGCCGGTCATTGGAGTTGTGCTCCCAGGAGAGAGTGTACAGGTACCTCTCACAGTTAGACTACAGTTTCAGTTTATTTCACACCACTCATTAACCAGAGAGCCCTTGGATTACAAATCTTTCTCTTAAATTGCTAGCAGAAGAAAAGAAGATCAGAGACTAGACTGTTCTCATTGCAAGGCCTTGCAGTACTGCTACCATTTACCAGACACTGTCTGAGGTGGGAACATTAAGTCCATTACACGCTGTGATCTTATTCTTGTTAGATGTTGTACGTTGCATAGCGTGTTTACTGATTTTTGTATGGTGTGCTGGAAGTGGGAAGGTGCGCAGTGTTGAGTTGTGGCCTGCGCACTAGTCCCACTTGGAGACGCCAAAGTCCTGCTGATAGGGGGGGACATTAGGGGATTGCTGCCTATAATTTCCTGTAATATTTGTTGCCCACCAAATGTGTTCTCATGGTTAAGTACAGAATCTATTTCAGTAAAACTAACTGTTGTTTCAGCACAGCCTGTGTATGATTACTTTCCCCTTCAACACCAAAGCTTTATATCTGTATTGCACCACAGCTGTGTCAAGGGGAGTGAGACCAAAAATACTCGGGGGTGTCAAGGCAGAGTACAGGCCCAAATTTACAATCAGCCGCTCCTTCGGGGGTCAGCGCTACACGTGGGGGCTCGTCCAGGATCCCTGTCTCTCTGCAAGTGAAGCCCACCCCTTGGCACCAATATGGATCCTAGTACAGTGGCCCGATGGTGTGGGGCGGAAGGCGCTTGCTCAGAAGCGAGCGTAGCAATCGCACTCCCGGGAGAAGCCTGGGAGAACGAACAGGTCAACAAGATTGTAAAGGCATTGTCCCCAATTAGGAAGACCTGGGTGGTCGCAACCAGATCAGATTGTGAGACCTCCCATACTTATGCTCTATTGGAATGGAGGAAGGGAATTCCGGAGAACTTTAGAGGCTCAAGTGTACAGCTAGCTGGGAGAACCAAGTTTTACCTGACGCACCCAGAAGGGCCTGAAGGGAGCCCTGTCAACTCTAGCTGTGTTAAGCCAACGATGCTGGGAGTTAGTTTTGGGTCAACCCCAACCAAAACCGGTTCAAGGCCCCCTCGGGGGGGGAAAAGACTGTGTTTGACACAAGCAGGGGAGGTTCTCAGTCGGAACGACAACTATCAGACCTAAAACGGCAGTGCCGCACTATACAAGAAAAATTCAAGGAGGCCTCCGGCATGATCGCAGAACACATTGAAGGGTTAAGTGCCTCATGTAAGGACTCGACTGGTAGTAAGCAAAGGTCAAGACCTGCCTCATTTCTCCAGAGACGCACCCACAGCCACTTGCCAGAGGTGACGATTCGGAAGGACTTCAAAATCGAAGGACAGATAGGAGAAAAGGAACAGAAGGGGAATCTGTCCTACACGAATCTCTTGCACCAGATGGAGCTGGGACTCCAAAGAGGCTATCTTGAATCAGAAATTGTAGAGGCTGTAGTCAACGCCATTAGCCCAGGCCTGAGTATCAGAGGCATGCTAGAAATGAAAAATGGACTGACTCTAACACAACTCAGGAGAATACTAAAGAGCTACTACAAGGAGGAAGGTGCCACTGAGTTGTATCATCAACTGATAAATATGGCACAGGACAGTCAGGAGACTCCTCAGAATTTCCTGTTCAGGGCCATTGAATTGAAAGACCGCCTGTTGTCCGCCTCCCAGGGGGAAGACTCAGATGAACACTTTGGGGCTGGACTAATTCAGAAGAAGTTTCTGAGGTCTGTGGCTACAGGCCTGAGGAGTGACTATGTCAAATTCCAGTTGAGGCAGTATTTGGATGATCCCTCCACTACAGATGAGGTACTCATTGAGGAGACCAATGAGGCAGCCAAGATGGAAATGGAAAGAGAGAAGAAACAAAGGAAGACTCAGTCCAGTACCACCGCAAGGATCAGATGGCACAAATCTGATGTTTCATCGAGCTCCCAGGAAGCTAGTGTCCTGACAGCGAACACTGATGAGATGCCCCAGTCTGAATTAGGAAAACTGTTTCGGGTGCAGAAAGAAATATTGAAAATGATGGCTTTGTTGACTGAGAAGCTGGAGGGACCACAGAGGGAGGAAGTCTCGACACAGAAGACCCCAGTGGATCATGCAGCCGCCCTGACTGAGAGACCGGTGAAGCTAAAGACCTGTTTCAACTGCGGGGGAGTTGGACACTACCGCCAAGTATGCCCAAGCCCGGCGAAGACTGAAACAAGGCGCCAAGAACCGGCGGAAAACTTCAGAGGGCCCCAGTGAAGGAGTCAGCTGGGCGCCCGGTCACAACAGTCAACTCCAAACAACCTCATGCATACCAGGTCCCTAGGGACGCATGTAGGCCGAATTTGAGCAAGCGCTCACCGAGGCGAGGTGTAAAAGTGCAAACCACCAAACAGGCTAATCTTGCCACTCCCCATGGATTCCCCCCTGAACTAGTGGGACCTTCTCCCATTGTCCCTATCCAAGTGGAAGGGATTTACACCAAAGCCCTGCTGGACACTGGAGCCCAAGTGACCTTACTCTACAGAGATTTCTACGAGAAACACCTCGGACACCTGCCACTTCAGAAGCTGGAGGAGCTGGAGATATGGGGTCTAGGGACTCAGAACTTCCCTTACGATGGCTATCTACCCATTAGGCTCACCTTCGACCCGAGTGTGGCAGGGAAGGCCGAAGTCTTCGATGCCTTGGCAGTGGTGTGTCCCCGCCCACCAGGGGCTGACAAAAGTTCCCTCATTATTGGGACCAACACCGACCTAGTCCGAAGACTCTTGACACCGCTTGTACAGACACAGGGTTCTCCAGCTGTGAAGATACACCCAATGTTAACACAGGTGTATCAGAATCTATTGCATGAGCAGAAAGCCCCGGCGGAAGGAGTGGGGAAAATCTGGCGTTTGGACAGAAGTGAGAAGGTGGTACAACCTGGTGAAGTAGTCTGCTTGAAGGCTTCTGTCAAACTGACTTGGAGACAGCCAGGACCTTTCATCGTCCTTGAGACGGACGGAGAGAAAGAGGCCAAAGAGTTGGAAATAATCCCAGAACTGCTATCGACCAAGTCACTAAAGCGGAGCAGAGGAAAGGTCTCAGTCAGTGTCCGGAACACCACAACGTCACCGGTGAAGATGCCAGCTAAAGTGTTGCTAGGGAAGGTGAAGCAAGCAACTCCAGTTTCATCGTATGGAATAATGGGAGGACAAGGGGGAGAGATCCCCATGGAAGAGTTCTACCCGAAAGACACCCCCCTGTCACCCGAGTGGATGGAGAGGGCAAAAACCCAACTGCTGAGATGGAGGACGGCGTTTTCAAAGAGTGAGTTCGATGTGGGGCTTGCAAAGAGTGCTGAACACAAGATTCGGCTGGAGGAGGACAAACCCTTTCGAGAGAGGGTCAGGCGGATTCCATTGGGAGATCTGGAAGACCTGCGAGAACAGCTGGCTGAGTTGAAGAGGACAGGAATCATCCGAGAGTCCCGTAGTCCCTATGCTTCCCCAATAGTGGTAGTGAGGAAGAAGAATGGGTCGTTACGACTGTGCATCGACTATAGGACATTGAACCGGAGGACCATTCCCGACCAATACACCACACCCCGAATAGAAGATGCTCTACAGAGCCTGTCAGGAGCGAAGTGGTTCAGCGTGCTAGATTTGAAAAGTGGATACTATCAGATCCCTATGCACCCCGAAGATAGGGAGAAGACGGCTTTCATTACTCCTGTAGGATTTTTTGAATTCAATCGCATGCCACAAGGCTTGTCAGGGGCCCCGGCCACTTTCCAGAGGTTAATGGAGAAGACTGTAGGCGACATGAATCTGATTGAAGTGCTGGTATATCTGGATGACGTGATAGTGTTTGGCAGAACACTGGAGGAGCACGAGGAGCGCTTGGAGAAAGTCCTGAGAAGACTTCATGATGAAGGCCTGAAGCTTTCCATGGAGAAGTGCCAATTCTATCAGCCGTCAGTAAGCTACCTGGGCCACATCGTGTCTGCAGAAGGAGTGGCCACGGACCCACAGAAGCTGGAAGCTGTCACCTCTTGGCCCAGACCCACAAATGTGACCGAGCTTAGGTCATTTTTAGTATTATGTTCGTACTACCGTAGATTCGTGGAAGGGTTTGCCAAGATAGCCCACCCGCTCACTGAGCTGTTGAAGAACGAAGAGGGAGCTGATCTGGACTCGGGCAAACCTGGGAAACCAAAAGAGGGTCCTAGGAAGAAGAAAGACTCAATTGAAGATCAGTGGACCCCACAGTGCGAAGAGACCTTTAGACAGTTGAAGCGGAGCCTTACCACTGCCCCGGTCTTGGCCTATGCAGACCCTACCAGACCCTACGAACTGCATGTGGATGCCAGTCGAGATGGGCTAGGTGGAGTGCTTTATCAGGAGTACGACGGACATCTACGACCTATTGCTTATGTGAGGCGAAGTCTGACACCTGCCGAGAGGAATTACCCAACTCACAAGCTCGAGTTTCTGGCCTTGAAGTGGACGGTTGTAGACAAGCTAAAAGACTATCTGTATGGTGCTGAATTTGTGATCAAGACGGATAACAATCCCCTCACATACTTGCTCACTACAGCAAAACTAGACGCCAAAGGGCATAGATGGTTGGCTGCACTCTCTGCATTTACTTTCAGCCTGAAATACCGACCAGGGATCGGGAATCGGGACGCTGATGCACTGTCCAGAAGGCCCCACTGTCCCCAGGACCCACCAGGAGGATGGACCCAGCTTACCCCTGAAGATGTGAGAGCCCTTTGTGAGGGAGCAGAACAACCAGTGAAGGGTGGAGCCCGGGCTGAGGAAGTTGGAGTGTCCGCTGTGGGGGTGCCTAGGTGCTACTGTGATGTCACTCAGATGGTGGCGGAGGGTTTACCTAAGCTGTCTAGGAGGGACCTCCGGAGAGATCAGCAGGAAGATCCCCTTTGTGGTCTGGTATTGGAGGCCTTAGAGAGCCAACACCCTGATCTACTTCTCCAGAGCGCTCAGAAGGAAGCTCGCCTGTTATGCAAAGAGTGGGATCGGTTGCAGCTACAGCAAGGAGTGGTATACAGAAGGGGCCCCTCTGAAGATCCTGAGGAGAAGTGGCAGTTGTTTTTGCCGGAGAAGCATAGGGAGAAAGTACTAATTGCCTTGCATGATCACCATGGTCATCTGGGATCAGAAAGGACTCTTCAATTGGTGAGGGACAGGTTCTATTGGCCATACATGAGATCTGAAGTGGAGAGTTACTGTCATTCCTGTCTCAGGTGCATACAGAGGAAGACCTTACCTCAGAGAGCCGCCCCAATGGGCCATTTAGAGAGCCAAGGACCTATGGACCTAATATGCATAGATTTCCTATGTGTGGAATCCGATCTCAGTGGACAAGGAAACATCCTGGTGGTCACGGACCATTTCACCCGATACGCTCAGGCATTCCCTACCAGGGACCAACAGGCATCTACAGTGGCAAGGACTCTAGTGGAAAAATTCTTTGTTCATTACGGCTTACCTCAGCGGATCCACTCAGACCAGGGGAGAGATTTCGAGAGCACCCTCATTAGACAACTGCTGGATCTACTAGACATAAGGAAGTCCAGGACTACTCCCTATCACCCACAAGGGGACCCTCAACCGGAAAGGTTTAACAGAACCCTCCTTAATATGTTAGGAACGTTGGCCTCTGAACAAAAACAACAGTGGAGTAAACACATCACAGCCATGGTACATGCCTATAATAGTACCGTAAGTGATGCTACAGGGTATTCACCCTATCGTCTGATGTTTGGACGAGAAGCCCGACTACCAGTGGATTTGGCTTTTGGAACCTCTCTGGACCACACCTCGGAAGCCTCTCACCGAGGGTATGTAGACAGATTGCGGAAAAGTTTGAAGGCTGCATATGAAAAGGCCCAAGCCACATCGGACGCAAGAGGAAGTAGAAATAAGAGGAATTTTGACCTCAAGGTACGGATTCAAGACCTACAACCCGGTGACCGAGTCTTGTTGAGGAACCTGGGTATACCAGGCAAACACAAACTGGCTGATCGCTGGAAGTCACAGCCATACATCATATGCAAACGTCTCCCAGGACTGCCGGTATATCAGATCAGACCAGAAGGGAGTACAGGACCATTAAAAATATGGCACCGGAATCACCTTCTGCCTTTAACAGAAGCAGTCAGAAAAACTCCACAACGGGAACTATCGCCTATGGCTGCGCCTAGACCTGTAACTAGGTCCCAATCGGGATCCCTGGCCACAAGAGGTAGTGAGGAGGAGGAGGTGATGGAGATAAGCTGGTTGTGGCCACCTGAAGTGCCAGGAGTTGATGCACACTGTTCACCTCACAGACAGGAAAAGGACACTGTAATTCTGAGACCAGAAGCCCCAGAATTTGTGCCACAAAATGAAAACTCTGAAGATCACCCACCCTTTGACACTGAAGTACAAGAGTGTGAAGTGAGAGAGGAGATAGTACCTACTCCCAAGAGACAAAGGGTTAGAAGAGAGATTCATGCACCCAAAAGACTGACTTATGATGTGCTGGGTGAAAGCTCTGACCAGGCTCAGTTTACTGCTAAAAGAAATCCTGAAATGCCTGGTCTCTCTACTGTCAATTCAGAAGGAGAAAACCCCAACTCACCCCTTGACACATCTGTACTAGACACCATGGTGTCACCTGTGAGTGCACAGAACAGCTCCCCATCATATGAGAATTGGTGGGAGGCTCCTCTGTCAGTGTTGTGCAGCCGCATAGAGGCAAAAATGTGTAACAGAGCCAAATATTTTGAATGTCTTTGGGGACCAAAGAATCAAAGCAGGGGGAGTATGTAGCGGGGACAGTTTTTGCCTCTCCAAAGACATATTGATGTTTTACAATGTTATTCTATGGACTGGTGTTGTAAATAGGTGTTTGGCACCATCTAGTGGTGAAAATGTGGAATGGACTGCACCATCTTTTGTTTTTCCAAGAAGCATGGGAGGAGTGATGTGAAGGACTTACCCATGAACACTCGGGGCTGCAAGGCATGCTGGGAAGGGGATAAAAGGTTTGGTGGTGGCCATTTTAGCTCTCTCTGGTTCCTGGGACATACACCCTGGAAGAGCTCTCTCTCTCTCTCCCTCTTTTGGTGCGATCTACGGTATTCCGGCCTACTTTCTGCAGAAGCAAGCCATCGATCTCAAGAAGGGTGACGGAGGACTTCCGATCGGCTCTGGAGGAGAATCAAACAACCGGATGATTGCTAGAGACCGGACTGAGGCCGTGAGGAGTGAAGGCATCCATCCGCCTGGACCTCGTATGGAGTGAAGACATCCATCCGCCTGGACCTCGTGTGGTGAGAGGGCTCATGCCCAAAGTCTTGTACTGTTTGACACACATCTAGGCTGCCTTGGTAGTGTTGCTGGGACTGATAGTTCCACGCTGTCGCGGTGTGCCATAAAGCCACACGTGCAAAGGCCTCAAGCCTAAATCAACTGTTGGTGCCGGTCATTGGAGTTGTGCTCCCAGGAGAGAGTGTACAGGTACCTCTCACAGTTAGACTACAGTTTCAGTTTATTTCACACCACTCATTAACCAGAGAGCCCTTGGATTACAAATCTTTCTCTTAAATTGCTAGCAGAAGAAAAGAAGATCAGAGACTAGACTGTTCTCATTGCAAGGCCTTGCAGTACTGCTACCATTTACCAGACACTGTCTGAGGTGGGAACATTAAGTCCATTACACGCTGTGATCTTATTCTTGTTAGATGTTGTACGTTGCATAGCGTGTTTACTGATTTTTGTATGGTGTGCTGGAAGTGGGAAGGTGCGCAGTGTTGAGTTGTGGCCTGCGCACTAGTCCCACTTGGAGACGCCAAAGTCCTGCTGATAGGGGGGGACATTAGGGGATTGCTGCCTATAATTTCCTGTAATATTTGTTGCCCACCAAATGTGTTCTCATGGTTAAGTACAGAATCTATTTCAGTAAAACTAACTGTTGTTTCAGCACAGCCTGTGTATGATTACTTTCCCCTTAAACACCAAAGCTTTATATCTGTATTGCACCACAGCTGTGTCAAGGGGAGTGAGACCAAAAATACTCGGGGGTGTCAAGGCAGAGTACAGGCCCAAATTTACAATCAGCCGCTCCTTCGGGGGTCAGCGCTACAATTGTAAAGGCCATGTGCATTCAAGAACATAGGTGACATGATCTGTGTTACATGTCATGAAAGGTTGTATCTGGAATTCTTCTTTTGTTGTCTGAGATTTGAATTTGATACGTTTCTTGGGTTCTCCTGGCCGGCGAGTGGTTTTGCAGGCCTTACACCTGGTGCAATAATGGAACCCTGGAATGTCCAGGAAAGTCCTAGGTTTCTCTGGTGGGTCTGGTACATTGCATGCGATTTTATTTCTCAATCCAGGTGCTCGCCTATATATACATTTTGGTATTTCGGAGATAGAAGTTCGGAGATCTTGATCTTTCATCAAAATTGGCCAATGTTTTTTGTATATGGCCTCTACTTCTTTGTATTGCCTATTAAATCCCGTAATTAATGTTGTTTCTCTTGGTATATTTTTTTTTGGTTTTGTAGCTAGAAGGGATTGCCTGTCCATTCTTGCAACTTCTCTTTTGGCTTTATTTATTGCTTTTTCTGGATATCCTTCTTCTATAAATTTTCTTGTTAGCTGGTCTGCTTGTGTTTGGTAGTCCTCTTCTACCGCACAATTTCTTTTCAGCCTCATAAATTGTCCTTTGGGAATGCCATTCAGCCACCGTGGATGGTGGCAACTTGATTTTGGGACAAAACCATTGCGATCGGTGGGTTTGAAAAACGTTAAAGTGTTTCAAAGTTTTCTTTCTTTTTTCTGATTGTGAGATCTAAATAGTTTACGGATATCTCACTAATTTCCGCTGTGAATTTGAGTCCATATTTATTGCGATTCATGGTGAAAACAAATTGGAGTAATTCCATTTCTGGACCCTCCCAAAACACGATCACGTCGTCAATATATCTTTTATAGAATTTCAAGGACACATCGCGTTGGTGAAAAATGGATTCATTTTCCCACTTATTCAGAACAATGTTTGCTACACTGGGGGCATAACGTGCCCCCATGGCTACACCCACTCGTTGAGTGTAGTAATGGTTGTTGGCCTAGAAGTAATTGTTGTTCATAGCCAATTCCAATCCTTTCAGTAGGTATTTTATTTGTTCTGTTGGCATTTGTGCGTCTTGGGTTAATGCCCATTCTATAGCTTGAATCGCATCTTGATGTTGTATATTGGTGTACAGTGACTCAACATCTATCGTTGCCATAATAGTTTGTCGAGTCGCTGTCTGTTTTTGGATATCCACTATTAGATCTGGGCTATCTTTTAGAAAGGAAGGGCTTTGACTGACCAAAGGCTTGAAAAAGGTATCTAAATATTTACCCAATCTTGAGAAGAGTGACCCAGACAAACATCAAAGTGACCCTACACAATGCACCTTTTATGGTATCGACCATGTATCCAAACATTGGAGAGGGACACACATGAAACAAAGTGTGTCCCAAAACGAAACAATGTGGATACATAAAATTCAAACTATGTACCCTCTAGGAATGAATATAGAACTAGACCTTAATTGCTTTCTAGCAAACGATTAGCCCATCCAGAAATCGAATCTATAGTGGAGAGAAGAAGAGCACTACAAAGGTCCTTAGACCCCTTTCTCCACTCTACCACCTATAGACTATAGGAATACACCAGCTAATAAAAGGGTATAGCAAGGTAACTTTTCCCTCCTATTCCTAAATATTTCTTCAATACTTCCAATACATAAATATTATCTTTGACCACTAGATGTCACCCTAAGGCCCACAAGGGTCCTTCTCCAATTAATTCTTCCATCTGTATACTGATTATTTACTATTGTATAAAAAAAAAATTTAAGTCCATGTAAAAGTCCCATACATAACCAATATAAATATATTACGTCTATTATTATTATTTATTTTAAATAATTTGAGCCACAAATAAGCATAGCTTATTTTAATGTTGAACTTTTGTATACTATGTATCTCTAATACTAAATCAGAAGTTAAAATAATAATGGGAAACAAATATGTATCATAAAGATAGTTACAAAAATGTTTTTAAGGTTTCTTAATGTATACACTTGAGTATGTTTGAAGCAGGCTGGCAACGTGTGCGTGCATCAGCGTGGCTCTGAGACTGTTAGCGCAGTCACGCTCCGTCCCTAACGCACGAATCCTTCCCAGCAACATATGTCGGCGGCTCTATCTGGCTCCCTGCACGACACACAAACCCAACTAAAGCCTTTCAAACTCTGGCATTCTGCCACACTTGGAGTTATCAGCGAGACACCCCAGTGGAGAGCACTGACACGCTACAGTCCCAGTGCCAGGTGGGCACCAGCCAGAGTAAGAGGCCATTTGGCTGTTTGTGTGCATCATTTTATTATTTTAATAAACGGTATTGCACCATGATTTTTTCCATTTTTTCTGCCATTTTTTCTGTCAATTTATGAGCAAACCAATCGCTTTTGTGGTTCCATCGAGATCCAGTATGCCTCAAGTGTAACAGGCACTCATCCTGTACTGCCCATCTGACCTACTTGTAACAAAGAGGTCTTGTTATCTGGTAAGAATCTAGTATCTCTTCAGCACTTTGGGTGGAGCACTTATGACATTGGTGAAGGAATTTTCCACATTCAGGAACTAATCTTCCAAATCCAGGCACAGATTGGTCTACGGTCTTCACAGGACTTTTTGCACATCTTGCACAATCAAGACATATACACTCATTGTCTAAATAGTTAGGACCACTAGTGTGGGTCAATTATTAGCTAATTTTGTACTATTGCATCCAGAAGGACTAATTGTTTCGTAAATGAATTGGTGGCGTTCGGATCGTTAAAGTGAAAAAACTCCCCTAAATGTTGAGCTAATTCTTTGTGAGAGCTAGGGTCCTGAATCACCAAAGCATTACATCTCCATATATGCGATGGAGCAAAGCTATGTCCCTCCTCTATCTGGATTGTAACTGGGGCATGATCGGCCCATGTTATATCGTGGATAGAGGAGGAGGACACCCTCTGCAAAATCCACCAATCTGCTAAGAATAGATCTATCCTAGAATAGGAGTTGTGCCTAGGGGAGTAATATGTAAAAGATCTTTCATTAGCATGTAGACATCGCCAGACGTCGAATAGTTCCTCTTTAATGAGGAGATCCCGAAAAGAATGGGAATGACCCCTCATTAAAGAGGTAGAATCCAACTGACCATCAACAATTGCATTGAAATCACCAAAAATAATTACATTCCCAACTCTCACTTGCAAAACCTTTTTAAGCACTTTTCTAAGAAACCTAATTTGGTGCGAGTTGGGCGCGTAAACAGACACTAATGTAACAGGCAAGTTATTAATAGCACATACCAGAATAATAAATCGACCTTCTGGATCAAGAAAGGAGTCCTTAAGATCAAAAAAGACCGTATCTCTGATGGCCAGCATAACCCCCCTCTTCTTAGCTGTAAAAGAAGACATGAAAACATGAGGGAAACTTACATGCGAGCATTTTGGGGAGGCCATCTTTTGAAAATGAGTTTCTTGCACTGCTACAACGTCCGCTTTTTGAGAAAGTGCTTCTTTCCAAAGAGATCTTCTTTTGGCCGGGTGGTTAAGTCCTCTTGCGTTAATAGAGAGTAAATTAATACCCATTAGTCAGTACCTAGAAAAAAGTGATCTTCGAAGTGGATATACAAATTGAGGATCAATGGAGGAAGACGAAACAGCGGTACAAGCGAATTCACTGAAAGGATATGAAAGGTAAACATCACGAACGAGACAGTACCAATCATGAGGGTGGACAAAATAGAGTACAACAGTCGCTGGAAAGTAATTGAGGCAGAACAGGACATGGACTGAAGAGATGCTCAAGAAGTTGACTGAAAACAAATTGTCCCAGCTGGGACCGGGTAAATAATACACAAAGAACTTAAGAAAGGGTCCAAAGGACGAGGCAATTAACTGCCTAAGGTATTGGGGTGCTAGGTACGGTGATAAGTACCACAGGCTCTGGGGAATTCAAAAGAAATGTCGTGAACCTGCCGTTAGGGCTTTAGGTACGCTTAGAAGATTGTTTTCGTTGTGGCATTACTTGCCAATCTGGTTGGACCTTACGTGGTAGCATATGGTGTTGCAGGACTGGACCGGTGTCAGGTGCAGAGGGTAAAATGTTCCAATTTTTTAGGAGAAGAAGACCGTCTTCCAATGTGGAGATGAGATGGTTGTTGCCATTGTGTGTAACACTAAGTTTAGCTGGATATTTCCAGCGATAAATCATTTTGCTGTTTCGTAAGGCTTTGGTGAGTGTGGACATGTTGCGCCTTTGTTGCAGCGTATGTTGAGACAAGTCTGGCAGCACTTGTAATTTCTGTCCATTTCTGTCGTGTGAATCCTGTCCAAAGTAAGATCCATCGGAGAAAGTGACGGAGCGACCGCCTGAAAGAGATCTCTAGCAAATTGTGGGAGATGTTGAGTAGAAATGGATTCGGACACCCCCCTCAGTTTCAGATTATTTCTGCGGGAGCGGTCTTCCAGGTCAGCTAATTTCATCTGTAGTCTAATAATGGTTTCATGTTGTGCAGCATGAGAGTCCACCAGAGCATTAAAAGATTGCGTGACATCGCAGACTCGTTCTTCTACTTGGTGGACCCTCTCACCTAGGTCACGTACTTCAGCTCTGCATTGTTGGATGCAAGTTAACATGTCCGATTGAATAGATGACCTTAGAGACATCAACATTTCCTTTAGCGTGACGTCAGATATAGGTTGCCCTGTAGTAGGGAACTGAGCAATTGGATCAGTCTGAGAGGTATTGGTGCCACTGGTAGTAAAGGGTTCACTCACCTCTGTATTGAGTGCTGAAAATCTGTTAGGTGATGTGACTTCAGGGTCCAGCCTGGGTCTCGTTTTTGCAGGACTTCTTGTGGATGGGGAGGCACACGGTGAGCTGGAGCTGTTCGAACAAGTCTCCTCTGTAGCAGCTGTCGCTACGGCTTCCGACATAGAAAGATTTGTTTGAGTCAGGACAGCAGGCGCAAGAGATCCGACATTCAGCGGCGCAGCATGTCTCCTGTCACCATTTTGTTGTGGCCCGCGGCTCACCGCCGGAAAAAAATCAGGTAGTTTCAGGGATTGCGGAGGAGATTGCAGCTTTCTTCTCATACCGATCAGCGTCCCGGGTTATTCAGCAGCCGTTCTCGTCGAAGACCGGACAGACAGCGCGTCCCTAACGGCCGAAATATCGGCGAATTCCCCAGAGCAGAGCGGAGCTCTTTTTCTATGCGGCCATTACAGTGCGCGGTCGCCACGCCCCCAAAATCCTATTTTCTTTATCGTACACCACGGGACACAGAGCCTCTATTCATTACATAGTGGGATGTCCCAAAGCAATGCTTAATGAAGGGTGGGAGACACCGATCCAAGCAGGCAGTTAACGGACAGGAAGCCCTAGACCGCTGCCTGCAGCACACTAGGCCCGAAGGCAGAATCCTCATGTCCCCTTACATCTATTTGATCGAATTTGCTAAATGTATGGACTGAAGACCAAGTTGCAGCTTTACAGATCTGGACTTGTGTCTATTTTTATTTTTTTTTATGGTTGAACTGGATGGACTTGTGTCTTTCTCAACCTGACTAACTATGACCCATCAAAGCCTGATGATGCACTGCCCATGAAGCGCTATTAGCTCTGGTCGAGTGCGCCTTAACAGAAAAAGGAGGAACTTTGTTCCTTAAACCATAAGCTTGAAAAATCACTTGTCGAATCCACCGAGAAATGGGTGATTTTGATGTCGCTTGTCCCTTCTTGGGACCATCTGGCAAAATAAACAAAACATCTGTTTTACGTATCTGAGAGGTTGCTTGCAGATAAGCTTTTACTGCTCTCACTACATTCAGAGAGTGCAATAATCTGTCCTCCGCTGTCCGCCAATTAGGCAAAACAATATCTTGATTCAAATGAAATGGCAACCCCACCTTTGGTAAACAGTTAGGATGGGGTCGTAGAACAATCTTGTCTTCATGACAAATTAAATAAGGCTCTTTACAAGAAAAAGCTGCTAATTCTTATACTCTTCTAGTAGAAGAGATAGCAATCAAAAAGGACAATTTCCTGCTCAAAAGGATCAAAGGAATATGGCAAATAGGTTCAAAAGGTTGCCTTTGCAACACTGATAATGACAAATTCAAATCCCATGGGCACAAGGGAGACTTGACTGGCGGATTTATCCGCAGTACCCCCTGAATGAAAGACCGAACTAGGGAATGAGATGCCAGCGGTCTTTGAAAAAAAGACTGATAGAGCCAATATTTGACCCTTTATGGTACTAAGGGCTAGTTTCATATCCACTCCTAACTGGAAAAAGGCGAGAATCCTACTTATTTTATACTTCTGAGGATTCCATTTCTTTATCGTACACCACGGGACACAGAGCCTTAAATCATTACATAATGGGTTGTATGGTCACCAGAGGTGATTGGACACTGGCACAACCAATCAAAGACAGTTACCCTTCATAAAACCCCTCCCATCAGGAAAGTACCTTCGTTTTTTCGCCAGTGTCTAAGGTGTTGGACGCAAGGAAAATGTGCTGAAGAAAGCTCTGCCAAAGGAGCCCTATGAGAGTAGAGAGCTACACTGTGGGTCCATCCAAGACGCCTAATTATATTACGGCAAAACTGGATGGTATCTGGACCTCAATCATGAGGTGTCATCTGTAATGTTTCTCTCCAGAGGACTGGGATCTGGGGTCCCAACACTTTCGCTATATACGCTAAAAGTCCTGGTAAGAGTCTTTTACAAGGCCCAGGGAAGAGGTCTCCTTTAAGAAGGAACCCATACCCATAAAGGTTGGCACGCAGACCCGGCCAAGATGGGGGAAGATTGGTAGCTGCCTGGCAGAGAACCTGCAGCGGGGACAAGGTGAGTTAGGAAAAAGTTCTAGGTTTTAAACTTAGTGACTTTTATTTTTTAGCCTATTTTAGAGTGGGTGTAATTTTTTAAGCCGCCACTGAAGGGCGTAAAGAGCTGAGTTTTCACTCACCAAGCTCCAAAGCAGTGTCAGTCCAAATGACAAGCACACTCCTTTCGCTGCAAGCTCTGCATTGCCCTCCTCCCTCTTCCACAGAAAGCTGAAGGATCTCCAAACACAGGAGAACGCCATGAACCACACAGGGGTGCGCAGGATGCCCCTAGGAGGCACGCTTTATGACGATCTCAATGGGAGGGGGGCGGGCCTGAATAGGGGGACACTTTTAATTACTATCAGACAGGAAGGAACAAACCTCACATGTCCAGAGCTTCCCTGCAAGGGACACAGCAGCGTTTAAGGACACGTAAGAACTCCATGTGGTTGGCTGAGCACTCCCAAAGGACAAGATTGCTAAACTAGCACAGCAGTATATGCATTTGTTGGTACCTTGGCTTTGCTTAGCATTATGTCTTTTTATACTTGGATAGGTTGCAGCCACAGATAATATGCTTGCAGGAAACGCATCTGCGACCTGACTCTATCCACCTGTTGAGCTCACGCAAATATGCAAGGCAGTACCATTTTACATATTCCTTCTATTGTAGGGGGGTTAGTGTAATGGTGTCTGCGAATGCCTCGTTCGAATGTATTCAACAACAGGTGGACGAAGAAGGCAGATATGTCTTCCTGCTATGTAAACTTAATAAGTTAACATGCATCATTGCTGCAATCTACATTCCCCCCCATTCTCTGTGGTAACCCTAAGAAGGCTGGCACAATTAATGTCTCTATATGCAGATACTCCTGTGCTAGCATTGGGGGACTTTAATAACACTTTGGATCGGGGACTAGATAGAATGTCTTTGACAGCTAATGCGACAGGACAGATGGCTGGCAAAACCGCGTTTGCATTGTTGCTTTCAGAATTGCGACGAGAGATGCTACTCCTGCCACTCTGCCTCGCATCGTGGACTCTCTCCACTTTCCTTGGGAAATTAAGCATTAATGCAAAGGGTAAGGGACTCGGCCTATGAGCCAAGATTTTTGTTGGATCACTCTCCATTTTGGGTTAGACTGGATGCCATGGTTGCATCGGGCTGCCCATTATGGAAAGTGAACCCATTCTGGTTGACCTTACTCCCATCCCCAGATGTGACAGTAGGCCTGTTACAGGAGTATTGGCAACTCAGTAGGGGTACTGCTAGTGCAGGGGTGGTATGGGATACATTAAAAGCATTTCTGAGGGGGTGCCTGATTAGGTAAATTGCGGGCATTAAGACCCGTTCCAGGGAATGGGAGGATAAAGTCCGGGGTGAAATGAAAAGCAGAGAACAAGCTTTGGTAGCAGATCCTTCTCAAAATAATCAGGAATGCTGGGCTGAGGCGCAATCTTTGTACAATTCAGTACTGTTGACTGCAGCGAAGAAGAGGAGATATTTTCATCAACAGAGCCACTTCGAGGAAGGGGAAAACACGGGACACATCCTGGCACTGGTAGCTAGGGAGCAACGAGATTCCTCGAATATTTTGGCTATAAGAGTGGAGTCTGGGGAGACGCACACTATGTCTTTGACAGCTAATGCGACAGGACAGATGGCTGGCAAAATCACGTTTGCATTGTTGCTTTCAGAATTGGGACTCTGTGATGTCTAGAGGGAGAGACATGGCGACGAGAGATGCTACTCCTGCCACTCTGCCAGAGGTGGTTCTGGTCAGCTCAGTAGATTGCTTTAGGAGAGGCCTGGATTCTTTCCTAAATGCATGTAATATAACTGAGTACTAAGATTTGTAGGTAAAGTTGATCCACGGTAAATCCGATTGCCTCTCGGGGGATCAGGAAGGATTTTTTTTCCCCTCCTGTAGCAAATTGAATCATCGCTCTGCTGGGGTTTTTTGCCTTCCTCTGGATCAACTGTGGGTATGGAGTTGGGTGTATGGGATTGTACTGTGTTTTATTTTGTTTGTTTGTTTATTTTTTTATGGTTGAACTGGATGGACATGTGTCTTTTTTCAACCTAGCTAATTATGTAACTATGTAACTATTAGCTCTGACATCTTAAAAGATTTCTATGAGTTTTTATATTCCTCTAGAACCAAGACTGTGGATTCTAAGATGGTCGCGTTTCTCCAAGGTTGTCCCATCCCCCAACTGGCGGAGGAGGATAGGGAGATGGTAAATCTCCCTATCCTACTGGCAGAACTGAAGGAAGCTCTGGAAGGGGCCGCGCAACACAAATCCTCAGGTCCAGATGGACTAGCAGTGGAGGTATACTCTCAATATGCAGAGGTTATATTGCAGCCCTTGCTGGAAGCACTATTTGAGGCAGTGGATACGGGAACTCTACCTAATAGTATGCAGGAGGCTATAATTATACTACTTCCTGAACCAGGTAAAGATAAGTTGTCTTGAGATTCATACCGTCCAATTTCTTTACTAAATATGGATGTCAAACTTCAAATTCTGGCCAAAAGGCTATCGCAGGTTATAGACAGGCTGGTGCATCGAGACCAGTCAGGGTTTATACCTAAATGTTCCATGGCCGATAATATAAGAAGACTATATATGAACTTGCAGGTGTCGGTGGATAATCCAGGGGGTAGGGCTATTCTGTCACTGGATGCTACCAAAGCGTTCGATAGTGTAGAGTGGCCCTACCTCTTGGAAATATCAACTAGGTTTGGTTTGGGAAGCAGGTTTATAGCATGGCTTTACTCCAAACCTAGAGCTAGACTCCCGAGTCAACAATAAACTCTCCCTCCCATTTGAGCTACATAGAGGCACCCATCAGGGATGCCGTTATCCCCACTGCTGTTCGCCTTGGCAGTCGAGCCTTTGGCAATACTGCTTAGAACTACATCGGAGGTGGTTGGGTTTTGTAGTGGCCAGAGGGAAGAAAAAATCTCCCTATATGCAGATGATATACTTATATATTTAGGTGATACGGCAGCATCACTACGAACAGCAATAGGGATAATAGGAGAATTTGGAGGCTTCTCTGGGTTTAATATATATATGTCGGTACTTTAAAGATGGATATCTCGGTAACGGCAGCAGCTGCTGACACAACTGAAATATCCATTTTTTCAGTGGGCGGTCCTGTCAACGATATCCGCAGTCTCCGCGGCGGATTCACCCCGCGATCGCCGTTATCGGTGGCGATAAAGGGCGCCCTCTCCCGCCGCTCTCCCGCGCCCTCCGCCGCTACCGGCGGCTACGGTAAGCGGCGGAGGGCGCTGGAGAGCGGCTGGAGGGGGGGCCCCTCTACCGCCACCGATAACGGCGATCCGGCAGCAAATCAGCAGCGGAGACTGCCGTTATCGTTGACAGGACCGCCGCCCTCCCGCCGCTCTCCCGCGCCCTCTGCCGCTTCCCGTAGCCGTCGGTAGCGGCGGAGGTGATCGGGTCCGCTTGGCTGCTGTGTGGGGATGCGAGTGTGGCCAACATGGCACCTACCCGTCCCCATAGCTCTGCTGGGCGGAAGTGACGTCAAACCGTCAGTCCTGCCCAGCGTCTTAAAGAGACAATATTTTTGTTTACCTTTTTTCAAAAGGTAAAATTTCTCTTTTTTTTTTCCATTTAAGCCTAAATATGAGATCTGGGGTCTTTTTGACCCCAGATCTCATGTTTAAGAGGACCTGTCATGCTTTTTTCTATTACAAGGGATGTTTACATTCCTTGTAATAGGAATAAAAATGATATTTTTTTATTTATTAATTCAGTGTTACATTTTTTTAAATAAATCCGAAAACAAAAAAAAAAATGCGCAGAAGCGAACGCATACGCGAGTAGCGCCCGCATATGAAAACGGTGTTCAAACCACATAAGTGAGGTATCGCCGCGATCGTTAGAGCGAGATCAATAATTCTAGCCCTAGACCTCCTCTGTAACTCAAAAAATGCAACCTATAGAATTTTTTAAACGTCGCCTAATGAGATTTTTAAGGGTAAAAGTTTGACGCCATGCCACGAGCGGGTGCAATTTTTAAGCGTGACATGTTGGGTATCATTTTACTCGGTGTAACATTATCTTTCACAATATGTAAAAAAATTGGGCCAAATTTATTGTTGTCTTATTTTTAAATTTAAAAAAGTGATTTTTTTTTTTTCCAAAAAAAAGTGCACTTGTAAGACCGCTGCGCAAATACGGTGTGACAAAAAGTATTGCAAGGACTGCCATTTTATTCTGTAGAGTGTTAGCAAAATATATATATAATGTTTGGGGGTTTTAAGTAATTTTATAGCAAAAAAAATGTTTTAGTCTCGTAAACAACGAATCTGAAAAACAGGCTCGGGGCTTAAGTGGTTAATGCCTATAGATCCGTTGAGAGCAGGGGCGGACAGACCATCGGGCAGTTCGGGCACAGCCCTGTCATGGATCATGAGATATTAAAGTGTTTCTACGTGAAATCCATATTCATGTATTGCAGAAGATGAGACATTGTAGATAGTACATATTGCAGGATCCCACTGCTGCCACCAATGTGACGAGACCCTTGCTCGCCCAGGTCCTGCTCTCCCAACACTCCTCTGCTTCTATTCGATCAGCTTGCAGATTGCAACATCTGATGGTCCAGTCATCCAAGAATCCGGGATCCAACCTACAGCTATGTGCCGATTGGATCCATTAAGAACACACACCAAGCGAGTTGTATGTATGTTCAACCAGAACTCTTTATTGAAAGTACACAGCACACTTTTAAACAAAATTTGGAACATCCCGCCCCCAACAACCGCTTTTCTATTGGTCAATTGTAAAGTACATTTGTGGTTTCACTCAGGTCCTCTTCCATGCAAATGAGGACTTCAAAATGACTCAGCAGAGATTGGTCCCAAAGCTTGAATAACAGGACTATGTGTATTGAGACACATAGACAGAAGACTGCAGTAAACAGACCTCTTGTGATTCGCTCCTCCGGCTGGCCCCACCTCCCCTTCCGTCAACCCCAGGTGCTTCTATTTGTCATCACCTCGGACGGACGAGAAGAGAGGAGGGGCCCGGCGGGGAGGAGCGCATCGCAAGAGGTATGTTTACAGTCGCTTCCCGCGCTACTCTGCATCTGAAGGAAAGCTTGTCCTGACCTGCTGTGTCCCTGTACATGTGCCCAGCATCCTGAACACTGCCCCATACCCTGCTCTCACACTGCCCCATACCCTGCTCTCACACTGCCCCCATACCCTGCTCTCACTCTGCCCCATACCCTGCTCTCACACTGCCCCATACCCTGCTCCCTCTCTGCCCCATACCCTGCTCTCTCTCTCTCTGCCCCATACCCTGCTCTCTCTCTCTCTGCCCCATACCCTGCTCTCTCTCTGCCCCATACCCTGCTCTCTCTCTGCCCCATACCCTGCTTTCACTCTGCCCCATACCCTGCTTTCACTCTGCCCCATACCCTGCTCTCACACTGCCCCATACCCTGCTTTCACACTGCCCCATACCCTGCTATCTCTCTCTCTCTGCCCCATACCCTGCTCTCACTCTGCCCCATACCCTGCTATCACTCTGCCCCATACCCTGCGTTCACTCTGCCCCATACCCTGCTCTTACACTGCCCCATACCCTGCTCTCACACTGCCCCATACCCTGCTACTTCTCTGCCCCATACCCTGCTCTCTCTCTCTCTCTGCCCCATATCCTTGTCTCTCTCTCTCTGCCCCATACCCTGCTCTCTCTCTCTCTCTCTATCTCTGCCCCATACCTTGCTCTCTCTCTCTCTCTCTCTCTCTCTCTCTATCTCTGCCCCATACCCTGCTCTCTCTCTCTCTCTATCTCTGCCCCATACCCTGCTCTCTCTCTCTCTCTATCTCTGCCCCATACCCTGCTATCTCTCTGCCCCATACCCTGCTCTCTCTCTCTATCTCTGCCCCATACCCTGCTCTCTCTCTATCTCTGCCCCATACCCTGCTCTCTCTCTGCCCCATACCCTGCTCTCTCTCTCTGCCCCATACCCTGCGCTCTCTCTCTCTGCCCCATACCCTGCTCTCTCTCTCTGCCCCATACCCTCCGCGCTCTCTCTCCCCCATACCCTGCGCTCTCTCTCTCTGCCCTATACCCTGCGCTCTCTCTCTCTCTGCCCCATACCCTGCGCTCTCTCTCTCTCTCTCTCTCTGCCCCATACCCTGCGCTCTCTCTCTCCCATGCCCTGATATCTGCCAATACTTTGCTCTCTGCCATATGCCCTGCTCTGTGCCTCATATTCTGTGTGCCCCCTTGCCCTGCTCTGTGCCCCCTGCGCTGGTGTGTGCCCCCATGTGTGCCCCCATGCCCCGATATGTGCCCCCATGCCCTTCTGTGTGCCCTGTGATATGCCCTACTGTGTGCCCCATGATGTGCTCCACGGTGTGCACCATGATGTGTCCTACTGTGTGCCCAATGCCTTACTATATGTCCCACTGTGTGCCCAATTCCCTCCTTTTGGCCCTGTGATGTGTCCTGAGCCCCCATGCCCTGCTGTCTGCTCTGTGCCCCTATGCCCTATGCCGTCTACCCCATGCCCCGCTCTGTGACCCCATGCCCTGATCTTTGCCCCATGCCCTGATGTCTACCCCATTCCCTTCTCTGTGCCCCCATGTCCTGATGTCTGCCCCACACCCTGCTCTGTGCCCCATGCCAATCTATCTGCTCCCATGCCCTGCTCCATGCCCCTAGGCCCTGCTGTGTGCCCCCATGATGTGTGTGGGTGTAGCTTGAGTGTGGGCAGGGATACAGGGGGCCCCATGATCTCCTGTTGCCCGGGGGCCCCATGAGTTGTCAGTCCGCCCCTGGTTGAGAGAACAGTTACCTGTAGGAGCAGAGCAGATTACCATATCAAGTAGTTTTTGCTATCTGGGTGTGGTGGTTTCCCTGGACACAGCTGAATACCTTCAGCTGAATCTGGGTCGACTACTGGCAAAACAAAGAGAGGAATGTAACAGCTGGTGCAAACTCCCCATATCGATGGTAGGTAAGGCCAACCTAATAAAAATGGTATGGGTTCCACAACTCCTATATATATCTTCCATAACTCACCGATATGAATAACAAATGGTTCAAAATAATTGACACCCAGATGCGGGAGCTGATATGTAAGAAAAAGGTAACCACTCTACAATATGGAAAGAATAGGGGGGGGACTGGCGGTATCTCACCCCAAAATGTATTTTTTGGCCTCTCAGATACAACAGCTGGCGGGATGGAGATGGGAAGAAAGAGAGGATCCGAATAGAAACGAGAAACTTGGTGATTAGTACTGTTCCCTCATTAAAGGCAGACTCCCATCTTGAGATGGGCTTACCCAGTATGCCACATTCAGCACCCACAGGAACCCTCCTCAGAAAGGTATGGGGGGAGCTACGGAAGACTTTGGGGACAGAGGGTGTGTTACCATTCACTCCAATATGGAACAATCCTAGATATGCAGAGCTACAGGATCTAGCAGGCTTCACTCCCTGGAAAAAGAGGGAAATCTGGTTCTTTTTGCAGCTATACGAGGGTGAGATATTGAAAACTTATGAACAGCTGTGTAGGGAATACCAATTAGCCCTGCAGGTCTTCTATCAGTATCTCCAGCTCCGGCATGCTCTACACAGACAACAACAAACACGATCGCTGGTGGTAACATCACCGTCACCTTTGATGGCGGCAGTTCTGCAAGCAGAGGCTCGGAGAGGACTGATAACAAAAATATATGAGGGACTGCTTATAACAATTCAGAACCATGCCTCCCTTAGAAGCCGCAGGAAATGGGTGGAAGATATTGGGGAGATAGACGAGGACCAGTGGTAAAGGGCACTTGAATCTGTCCCGGTGGTGTCCGTCTCACAAACTGTTGCAACTCTTTATCCTACACAGCCTATAGAACAGCGCTACAACTACACAGATGGGGAAGAAGGGATACCCCTATGTGCCCAAAGTGCAAAGTTCAGCAAGGGGACTTCATACATTTAATTTGGAGATGCCCAAAGCTTCACAGGTACTGGGAGGAAGTATCCCATTGTATTACTAGATTAGCACAGGTACCTGTTCCATTAGATCCCCAGGTATACTTGTTAGAGACCATTGACCCTGGAGAGTATACAAAAGTAAAGTATTATATGGTAACAAGATTGCTGTATTCGGCAAGAAAACTCATTGCACGTTATTGGATGGCCCCGGGGGGTCCCCACAGGGAAGCAATGGATTGCATATGTCAACTCCCTGCTGGGTAGAGAACATCTGGCCAACAAACGAAGGAAAGCAGAGGGTAAATTTGAGGAGATTTGGCATTCCTGGTAGGGAGATGCGAGTGTCACACCACCAAAACTGGTGATGGATAGATTCTCTATGTAGAGTGCAGAGGACAAGAGGAGGGGGGTAGGGAGGAGGGGTTGGGATATAAAAAATAAAGAGATATACATTGGAATACTATGTGAATGTAAAAATGTTGTATAATGTATTCTAATTGGATTGCAATGGATGCTGAATAGGCATATCTATGTATGAAATAAGAAAAGGAAAATAAAAATAAAGTGGATTTAAAGAAGAGGCTCTGAGCGAAGCAAAAAAGCATCACCGCCAAAGACAGGAGGCTCTAGACGTGCCTGCTCGGTACCCTCATTTGGGGCCACTAGGATTATTTAAATTCCTTCCTTCTTGATCCAGCAAAGTAGCCTTTGTAAGAGAGCGATAAGAGGAAATGCTCTTTTGATATTTGGTTCTGGCAGGAATACCCTGCTTAGGGCTGTGTCTATGATTATACCAAAATACACTACCCTTTCTTGGGCTTGTAGAGAGGATTTTTGTAGATTTACAATCCATCCTAACTGTTCCAGGTATTTTATTGTGTAGAGCACAGTGTGATCTAATCCTGCCACTGACTGATCTATCACAAGTAGATTGTCTAGATAGGCCATTACTGCTATGCACTGTACCCTCAAATTTGCTAACAGAGGGGCTAGTACCTTTGTAAATACCTGGGGGGCGGTAGCTACCCATAATGGCAAAGCCACAAACTGGAAGTGGTGATGTTCTACCGCAAACCTTAAAAGTCTTTGGTGCGCGGGATGGATAGGCACATGTAAATATGTGTCCTTGATGTCTATCGACGCCATGAATTCTCCGCCTTGTAGGAAGATGACTACTGGTTGAATAGTTTTCATTCGGAAATGGGGATTGTTCAGAAACTGATTTAGAGATCTTAGATCCAGGATAGATACAAACCTGAACCTTGCTTCTTTAGGGGCACTTCTGTGATTACTTCTTTGGACAGCAAGTGATCCAATCCTTTGAAGAAGGACACTCTTTTTAGTGGGTCTTTGGATAGCCTTGAACTTCGGAACTGAGCCGATAGTTGCTCTGGGGAGAACAGCGGGAAGCCGATTAGATTGGAGGTTGGTGATTGGAGATGATGACATGCAGGCGAGGAAGTAGGAGCCTAGCTGGTAGGCTGAGGGCATATCTAACGCTGCAAAGAGCGGAGAGTGGTGTCGGCACTGCAGCCTGGACCCAAGATGGGAAATATGGGAGTCTGAAGATTGGAGGAGGCCAGTTGAGAACAGGTCAAGGCTCACCAATCCCATGCCCCAGAGTATACACGCAAAACCGGAGTGACAATCCGCAAGTGACGTTGTGGCAAGTGACAATCCGCAATGTGTGGCAGGTGGTGTCGTGGCAAGTGACAAACCGCAACGTGTGGCAAGTGACGTGGCACGTGACCAGCCGCAACATGTGGCAGGTGACATTGTGGCAAGTGCAGCAGAGTGGTGTAGTGGTTAGCACTTTCACCTAGCAGCAAAGGGGTTTCTGGTTGAAACAACACCATGTGACCGCACAAGCCAGGAAGACACTGGCTGCAAAAAGCGCCTAGAGGCGATTCAGTTTGCATGTGCAGTGCTATACAAGTCATTCATTCATTCATTCAAGTGACAATCTGCAATGTATGACAGGTGCAATTGTGGCAAGTGACCATCTGCAGCGTGTGGCAGGTGACGTGGAAAGTGACAATCCGCAACGTGTGGCATGTGATGTGGCAAATTACAACCCCCAACGTGTGGCAGGTGACGTAAGTTACCACCTGCAACGTGTGGCAAGTGACCATCTGCAATGTGTGGCAAGTGACAATCCACATCTGGTGGTGGAGTCCAAAGCAAAACTGCAAGTAAAAACACACATCACAAGTTGTATGAGACATGAGAGCCTGAGAGGGACTTGAATAAATAGAGAACTCCGCTATGGTAATAAAAATATAAATATATTAAAGAAGCTGCTCCCCTAAAGTGGTGTGAAAACAACTTTAGCAATGTGGGGGATGTATAATAATAAGGGGGCGCTAATAGTAGGTGATGGATAAATGGTCACGTTCAGCTACTTCCAGATTTGGCACAGAGATGGTGGAAAGCACGCTACACCTACCCACGAGAGTGAGACACAGTGCAGCTGGTGCTCCACATCACATCTAGCTGTAACATGCTTGGTTCCTTAGTGCCAAGGTCTCCGCACTTGCACAAGTAAGCGGCCATTTGGCTGTTGTTTTTAATCTGTTTTACAATAAATCGCAGAACTTCACTATGGCCCGTTTTTCTTCATTTTCTTCATGGTAATTTCTTCTGTTGGAGTCCATTCCTGGCCAGTCCTATCCAGGTACCAGTACAGACCTTAGGCAACCAACTGTACTAAAGCTCCACCTGATCCTTTTTTCAAACAAAGGGTCATGGTGGTCTGGTAAGTAGGCACTTACCTCTACCTCTCACCGGGTGTCGCCGGTTTGATATCTGTTCCGTGGTGATGGTGTCCACTCTCAAGTCAACCATTTGATGCATGGACTTACCAATGCTTATCATTTAGTGACCATTGCTGCATTTTTTTAACCTGTTTGCATCTATTGTTATTATATAAGCACTTGCACTTTAAATCACTAATATATTGTTGACCTTATAGTTAATATATTGTTTCAAGCTAGAATTTGGAATTTAACCTGAGAGGGACTTGCCTTGCCCAGCCCTGATTAACCACTTAAGGATCAGAAGGATTTTCCCACTTAATGACAAACCACTTTTTGCGATACAGCACTGTGTCGCTTAAACTGA